>JARHVA010001069.1:3512500-3968563 GCA_037957365.1 Torreya grandis | reverse complement strand
CCATTCTCAATCCTAAAATATTCCTTTAATTTCTTAGTACCATCCATAAAATTATATACACAATGAGGTTTGCATGATTTTAGGGCTACAAGGAATGAGGCCAAATTGGTCCTTTTGGCATAAAATGAATTATTGAGGGTAGTTTTGAGACCTCCAATTTAGTTTTTTTAGGTCTCATGTAATTTTAATAGGCCTATCCCTAGATAGATAATTATTTAAAGAAGACAAATTTAAGTTTTGACACTTGTAATCAAGATTGGCCTAATGAGGTGAAGAGATTTCGAGACACCTAGAAGGAGAATGAAGTGATATGTCAAAGAAAACCTAAGAATATCAATTGATATGTGTTTAAGAGTAGATACAAGGTGTATCTCAAAATTATTTGACCATCAATAATGCCACTTTTCCATCCATAAGCCATAGAAGGGTTCACTTGAGGAGAAAATGCAAGGTGTCAAGGCAAGTTTCAAACTTCCATGCCACGTGTAGGAGAAAAACATATTCAAGAGACTACACTTATCTTCTAGGAATTGTTGAGATAGTTTCATAACTCATCTCTTGTCTATAACTTATGATACATTTTTTCATCTCTCTCTCTCTCCTAAACCCTTTTCTCCTTCTCTCACTTTCTCTATATATTGAGCCTTAATTGGCTAAGTTCGTATCCTCCACTTGGGTATGGCGAAGCCCTACCCATTTGCATCCTTTGATCAATAAATAAAAACCTATTTTTTACCTTATATTTGGAATTGTTTCAATATTCGTGCTTGATTAGTTGATCTTGTTAAGTGATAAGCTTATTTCCTTGGCATACATGTCCTTGTTTAGCATTCATGTTCAATTTGGGATCTTTTTTGTAGGTATCTTGAAGTGTTTAAATGGAATGTGTATGGATTTATTGAGTTTTATTTTCATTAGCATCATGTCATGACCTCTTTACTAGTCCTCCTAGCTCAATCTTGCTTCACAAACCTTCATGAGAAACATTGATGTAGAGAGGTAGATTTGGATTAGTGTCATGTGTAGGTTAGTCTCTTGTTTGAAGTGTAATTATAGTTGGTTGGTAGTGATCAGTTCATATTTGGTGCAAACACCTCCATTAGAGTAGGTTTCTCTCCCTTTTCCTAGAAAGTTTTAGATGAGTTTTTGAGCCTAAGTGATTCATCAAGGGAAGCTAGCAATTTAGCCTAGAGATTAACCTCTTCAATAGGGTACCCACAACCTTGAGGTTTTTCCATGTTACATAAAATTTGGAAGGCTTTAAATACATTCCAAAGGATGAAAATTTGATACATAAAGGTATTTGCATGCCCAGTGGGACTAAGGTCCAAATTTGTGTAAGAATTATTGTTGTTTTATTCTACCTATCACACTTTGGATACATTCAACAAACACCAATGGTGACTCCAAATGCAATCAACTAGTTCTAGTAGCCCAAGTACTTATTTTTAAAAGTATTTGATAATATCTTGTGTTTTCATTTGACTCACAAATTTGGGATGGGCTGGGTATGAATATAAATTATATTTTATACCCCCTTATCAGCCTTGTCATGACTTATACCAGCCCTATATCCTTCCTTATCAGCCTTGTTATGACCTTGACTATGTTCTTTAGTAACCTTATCAAGCTTTTTGCCCTCATTATGAGTCATATCAGTCCTATGGTCATCCTAATCTCCCTCTACATGACCATGATGTTGTATATGAGAAGCATTCTTAAGCTCAAGATTTCCCTAGTCACTCCTTGAACTAATCCATTTCAAATTTGAAAAAAAATCTCTTAAGATATGAGATGTACATGTTAGACCTTAATACATAAAGAGAATATGGTTGAGATACCCTTATTCACCTCATTCATGATATGATAGATTTATTGCAACTAATGAAATAAGAATGGACACTTATTGAGAGAGAAAATTGGAAAACCCTCTCAAGTGAAATGTTGGATGTAAGTCATCTCATTCAAAAAATAAGAGATATGATAAGAGTTAATGAAGGATATAAATTTAAATCCTATCAAACCTCATAATTCCACCCATTTTTCTTCAAGAGGATTTTCCAAGTGATATTCAAGGTGTTTTAAGTCCATATATTCTTCAAACTTTTCCTTCTTGGAGTTCCATCCAAGAGAGCATTCAAGAGAAGGAGAAGACTATTGTTGAGCAACACATTGTTGAGACCAAAATGCTACTTGTCTTCCTCAAGAGCCTCCAAATAAGTCTTTCAATATTCTAAGATGGAATCAAGTGGTGAATTCATGGAGTAGCCAAGGTGAAACAAGTATAGATTGGGGTTTAAAGTCAAAGAAGAATCTAAACCTATGCAAGTCTCTCTCATCCCTCCTAAAGAGTCCTATTGTACCTCATACCAACCCTCTTGTGTCTCTTATCTTCATGAAATAACTAACCACCTTCAAGATAATATATTTCAAGAGAGTATAGATAGTAAAATCAAAGAGCTGGAGTTGAAGATGAAAGGACTTGAAGAGAGCCAAAATCAAGAGGTTGAAGACAAAAAGAGCTTTGTGCCTAATTAAGCCCCATTACCCCTCTCTCCAAGAACTTATATCTTGTCCATATGGAATATCTATCCAAGAGTATATTAAAATCAATAATGAGACTCTGATTGACAAGGTTGTGGATAAAGTTATAGTTGTTAAAGAGCCTCAATAAGGCCATGAGAAAGATGAGGTGCTTGTTGAAAAAAATGTCTCTCCCATTGCCCAATTCAATTTTCTATCTTTTCAAGAGTTCCTTCAAGAATATTCCATTCCCATGCCCATTCATGATCCATCCACCATACCTTATACCCCATTTCCAAATCATGAGCTTGCCCATCACCCTCCCACCACATCCCTTCTTGAAGAGGAAGTTGTCTTATGGGAGATAAGTGAAGAGGATCAAGATATAATTGCAGCTGATGAAGATGATTTAAGTGTCTATGATGAAGAATTCACTATTGTTACTACCCTTAGTGAAGACAAACACAAATAAGTCTTCTTTAATGGAGAAAGAGATTACCTTGATAAATTTATGGCAACCCATGAAGAGAGTGCCAAGATTCATACCTTGGCCAATGAGGAGGTTGATCGATACATGGAAGAAAAAGGTTTTTTAGAAGAATGTCATATTTATTGAGTTTGTTAAGTCTCATCAATAGGATAAAGAAAATTTTAAGGACATGTGGTAGATCTATTTACATATGTTGACATAATATGAAGGTTTTGATAAGATAGCACCTCTAGGAGAGCAAAATCGAATCGTTGATGAGGAATGTAAGGTTCCTAATGAGCAAACATGTCCTAAAGAACACCACCAAGAGTCTCAAGTCCATAATATAGAAACCTATGATGAATATGACATTATTGAAGATGATCAAGAGATTGATTTGGAAAAACCAATAGAGGTTGAAGCTATTACTTCCTTCATTGACCAAGAGGACTTATGGAAGAAGTATTATAATATGCAATGAGTTTGAGGCTCTTCAAGACCTTATACCACCTATCAGATAATTTAAATACGTTATTGAAGATGCCTTAATTATTGAAGGACAATATGATAACCCCCAAGGTACCATGTTTGAGGCTTCTCCTATAATTCAAGAGATGGCCATGTTTGAGACAAGCACAAACATCAAGTAAGAGTGTGAGAAAGATTTTAAACCATAATATGAATCCATCTTCATGGGGGACTAGTTTTCTATCACCACCTCACTTCAGAGCATGCCAAGAGGATTAAAAATAATTAATAAGATTAAGACAATAAGAGTAAGTTTCAAGAAGAAGCTTGCTTCATGTCATTCTTCATATCAAGGAGCAACAGATTGTCTAAGCTTAACCTTTGATCCAAGAAAAGAAGTTATTTTCAAGCTAGTTGTAATAGTTATTTTTCTCATGTTGTTTATTGTGTTCCCTAAGTGACTGATAGAAAATGTGTGACTCTTGTTTCTTTGATTTGTGTGTGTTATATTTGTTTGGTGTGTTTTAAAGTTCAAAACAAATTATTTTATCATGGTCAAGGTCTAGTCAGGTTTGAAACTGAGTGCAAATGACTCCATTACCCAATGGAAGGACAAGGCTACTTGTCCAATTACCTCTGTGAATTAAAATATTATTGACCAATTTTTAACCCTATGTCAATATATTCAACTCCCTATGATTTGAAACATGTTTGTTAGCCTTATTAATGAATCTTAAACCTTCTTTGAGGAAATTAAGGTTTTTAGCATAGTTTAAGGTTTTTGACAATGTTAAGGTTTCCATTATGGCTAATATAATTATTTTAAAATCCTCCTTTCTTAAATTGTTAAATCAAATATTGAAGATGTCAAATGAAGTCAACAGTGGCCTTAAAAGGTGTTATGTTCACTTTATAGAGTCATCTAATCACGCATTGGTTTCTTTTGTGTTTGTCATGTATTCTAAAGTCATTTGAGTTACTTTTGGGATTAATATGATTATTTGTATGAAATTTTGAAAAGGACAAACATTTTAAGAAGTGTACTAATTTTCATGATGTCAGGAGGAAGTTAGAGCAATAGTTGCATGTTACAACTAGTTAGTTACCTCAATTTAGACTCCAAAGAAGCAATTCAAGTTACTTGTACGGCCTTGTAAGATTAGTTTTAAGTTAAAAATAGTTTATAATAATATTTTCATATTATATAGTTAATATTCCATATTTGGATCAGGTTTCAAGTCCAACAATTGCAAAAAACTCTCTCTCTCCTCCATTACTTCCTTCACAAGCTCATGAAGGTTATTTTCATATGCATGGTATAGGCGTATAGGTGTATTTGAGGGATAAATTTTTAAAAAAATTTGGGGAACTCTATAGGATTCCAATTTATGTCATTTGACATTGAATTGAACTCTTTAGCTTTATGAACAATCACTAAGGAGCTAAACTACTTTTTGGAGGCTTAAAACCCCACTATCTTATTTTTTAGGCAAAATAGTTGTAGGTGTAAATTCATGGAGGTAAGGTGAATATTTAATAGGGTATTCAAATGTATGCAAAACCTTCCTACATAATCTTTCATTACCACCTATCCCATATATGCACTGGTTAAGCAAGAAAGTAATTCTTTTGCATTGTGTGCAAGTGGTTGTCAATGTTCTCCATTGTTGTAAGGTTTTCTACAGGGTTCATGTGTATTCAAGTGTTGATTAAAAATGTTTTACATATTTTCATTTAATTCAAGGTTATCTGATCACTTTCATATTATTCATACCACTCTCCAAGTGTCATTATGTTCCTAGCTTAAAGGCTATGTATACGGAACTACCTGTGTAACAATAGTTGAAAGGTCTTATTTTTACCTTGTCAAGGTGGTTTTAAGGTATTGATATCACAAATAAAAAATGAAGAGTGATCTAATTATTTGTATGAGGTCAAAATAGACCTCACAAAAGGCACTCTCTAATATGGTTTAAACAAACCCATTTTACTCTTTGCAGACTTTAAGGAGAATAGTCATGGGAATAGCCATATTGAAGGTGTTTTGACAATGTTAACGTGAAAATAGAATTATAGACACTCATTATACATTAAATAACTCCTCACTACCACATTTAAAACACCAAAGCATGATGAAGAGACCCAAACTCTATTCATAGACTTCCAAAGCCTTGAGTTGACTGCATTCAGTCCATACAGGTGAATGGAGAAGTCCAATGAAAGGTGTGAATGTCTAAGTTGTAGACCTAAACATGAAATAATTGTAATGTATTCATGTTTGAAAGAGGTCACAAATTAATGAATATACTAGATAGTTTGAGATCTAAGGAGGATCAGTTTATGATAGATTCAATAAGCCTAATGCTTATACACAAGACTGTGTATAGAAACAATGAAGATAGAACTTCTCTCAAGAAACTATAAAATCTCATGCAAGATCCTACAAATGAACCACTCAGGCCTAGTGATAGTCAATTGAGCTTACAAAGGGTTTTATTCCATTTTGATTAAGTATAGAGGTAATATGATATAGTGAAGAATTACCTTAAGTTCTCTGAAGGGTGAAATGGTTTCACAAGATGATAGTTCATAGGGAAAGCCTACAAAGCTTGGATAAGCCATGAGTCTCATTTCACACACCTCATGTATGAGTTCAATTTATTAATTAATATTAAAGGAGGTAACATTTTTAAAATAGGGATAGTTGGATAAAATTTCCTAATGGATTTAGGGTCTTGTCAAAGCTTATTCTGAGCTTTTATAATGAGAAAAACACCCATAACTCCCCATAAAAAATCCATTAATTGACTATGTGTTCCTAAAGGGTATCTATATTAAAAGGTCAAATGGATTGCTAAGACCTTAATGAGATCTAAAACAACATGACAATACTTTTTTTACAATTATCATACCATTAAGAAGCTCAAAATAATATCATAGGGTCTCTAAAGCACAAGACATAGTAAGAATTCACCAAATAAGTCACCTACAAGCAGGCTTATAGAGGTGTAAGAAAGAGATTGTATGTCTATGATAGCATGATATCTTGAGAGTGTCAAATAAGATTTATATACCCTTAAACTATTAAAAAGTCTTTAATTTTCTCAATGATTTCCATTGAAGTCCAAAAACCCAAAAAATGTACTTAGACTACCATAATGACCATCTACAGGTCGCAAGATGAGCAAGTTGGTTTCAAGGTTTGAGAGAATGCAGAGTGAAATTGATGAGCATTGGATTGCATATAAGATATGTGGATAGTGTAAAAGGTCATTGTAAGGTTCAATAAACCTAAAATAATTAGAGGAAATAACCAAATAGGGGTCACTTAAATTATGCATACACATAGTTCACAAACCTACATGTCTACCTGCCTAGATGAAGACAATCTGCATGTTTTTAAAAGGAAAATTTGGATATTATAGGATTAAATTGATTTAAAATATTCTATAAAATTCACTACAAGTACCAAATCTTATCTCAAACTTTAACATTGAAGGAAATAGTTCCAACACAATCAATAGGGTTTCTTGCCTTATATTACTTAAGAACCCTAGGCATGGACTAAAGAGGTTACAAGAGACCTAATGGATTAAGATGGTGAAGATGACCACTGTAACAAGTTAGTGGATATTTTATAGACCTCATTGAGTTGTCTCTAACTAAAACTAAGCATTGTTACTCCTTCTACAGATCTCTCTCTCTCTCTCTCTTGACCTCACAAAATGTACACTCGACCACCCAAGAGACACAAATATTTGTTCATTTATTTCCTTACAAGGTGTATGGTGGAAAAATAAGTTTTGAGGTGTTAGATAGGTTTATAAAATTCCATATTTTGGCATTATTTATTGAGTTGGTGGACCATACTATATGAATCATTGTTAAGACCCTAAGGCACTTTCAGGTTGCCTAAGAGAGCCAGAATGACCTGATTGAGGAGATGGTATATCTAAAAACTAAATATGGATTGAATGAAATTATAAATTACATATAAATTATTAAAAACTCCCATTAGCAACACACCATGCCATTGGTTATTACCTGCAAGTACGAAACTATATGGAATAGGCTAAAGAATGTTGCTTTAAGCTACTTTGGAGGTCCATACAAGGTGTTAGAAGCTTAAATTTAACATGAATGATCCTCATTATGTTATAAAACTAAATCAAATTTTTATTTTAGGTTTCACATGTGTGGGAATATCTTAGAGCCAAAAGTTAGTCTCTAGGTAGGGAGGCCTAATTGATACCTAGTTAGGAGAGAGAAATAGATGAAAAAGACATTTCCACTCACTCTCTAGACCTAAAAATTGGAATAGATTTTAAAAACATAATGGTTCATAAAATATGTCTTCATTTTATCATTACCATCTATATAATTCTCTACACAAGGATGTTTGCATGATTTCAGGGCTACAAGGAATGAGGCCAAATTGGGCCTCTTGATGCAAAACAAATTCTTGAGGGTTGTTTGAGACCTCCAAGTGAGTTTTTTCAGGTTTTTTATGATTTGAATAGGTAATTCATGGATAGATAACAATTTTTAGAAGACAAATTCAAGTTTTGACACTTGTAAGAAAGATTGGCCTAGTAAGGTGAAGAGATTTCTAGATACCTAGCAAGAGAATGAAGTGATGTGTCAAACAGAACCTGAGGAGATCAATTAATAAGTGTCAAGAGGAGATAAAATGTGTAAATAAACATGATATGACCATCAATAAGGCCAATTTTCCATCCACAATTCAAAGAAGGGGCAGTTTTGAGGAGCAAATGTAAGGTTTCAAGCCAAGTTTCAAACTTCCACACCACTTGTAGGAGAAGAACATATTTAGGAGAGTAAACTCACCTTCTAAGACATGTTTATACATTTTCAAAACTCGTATATTATTTTTAACTCATGAGACACTTATCATCTCTCTCTCTCTCTCCTACACCCTTCTCTCCTCTCACTTTATCTATATATTGAACCTTAATTGGATAAGTTTGTATCCTCCACCTGGGTATGTCAAATCCCTACCCATTTATAGTCTTTGATCAATAAAAAAACAACATATTTTTACCTTCTCCATGGGTTTTTTTTAATATGCATGCTTGATTAATTAATCTTACTAAGTGATAGGCTTACTTCCTTGGCATGCTTGTCCTTGTTTAGCATTCATGTTCAGTTTGGGATCCTTTTTGTAGGTCTCTTGAAGTGTTTAAATAGAGTGTGTATGGATTTAGTGAGTTGTATTTTCATTATTTTCATGTCATGACCTCTTGACTAGTCCTTGTAGCTCAAGCTTGCTTCACAAACTTTCATGAGAAACATTGATGTAGAGAGGCAAATTTAGATTAGTGTCATGTGTAGGTTAGTCTCTTATTTAAAGTGCAATTGCAGTTGGTTCATATTGATCATTTCATATTTTTTGCATCACCTCCATTATCTTAGGTTTATCTCCCTTTTCCTATCAAGTTTTAGAGTAGTGTTTGAGCCTGAGTGATTCATCAAGGGAAGCTAGCCCTTTAACCTAGAGAATCACCTCTCTAATGGGGTGCCCCCAACCTTGATGTGTTTCCATGTTACATCAAATTTAGAAGGCTTGAACTACCTATAAAAGGGTGCAAATTTTATATTTATCTAGATTTGACACTTTAACTCATTGCTTCATATGTTACATGTATGCTTTGAATGATACATATCTTACTATAATGACATACATTTTCAAATTTGCTACATTATTCAATATTTACATCCTGATACACATGATATGGTTAACTTTTATTTTAAGATAATTGAATTTTAGGATACATCCCTCAACTCAAAAGGGGAATTTTAGTTTGCTTTTCATACATGAGATAAGTCTCTATGAGCGAAAATTAATTTTGTGTATAGAATATAGTTTTAAAGAATTAAAAATATTCAAAATTAAATTATTGGTATAGATTATGGGGGCATATGCCTCACATATGCACTCACATCATAGGGACAAAGTATATATTAATACATTTTGGGTACATGATTTAGATTCATGCACAAGTTTCAAACATAATCTACCAAATTTGCATAGAGTTACAAAATTTACAATTATCACATGGGGCATGATATAGATTTATGTCATATTTTCAATACTATTTTTATATCTGAATTCATGGTAAAAGCATGGATGTTATCCATTTTTTTTATCATGCATACATAAACTACGGAACAAAGTGAAAATTGAATCTATATTGAATTTGCAATACTTGATTCAGTTCAAGTACATATTGCATAACTCAGAGATTTAGCACCCTCCATCACTATAGCCTATGAATCTATTTGGATTCCAACCCATTTTTATCTTGGGGTTACAAAGACCAAAAACTAAGTTGAGGTTTTTGTGTCCCTCAATGGGTTATATATTATATTCATATTTGATTCAAATTAGACTTGATCACCCTCAATCTGTAGTGCTTCATGGGAAGCACCAATTCTACAATGCTTTTAAAAAGCATCATCTTCAAGAAAAGTTAAAAAATAAACATTGGTTCACACATATAGGGATTCCTCCCTTGTTTCTATTTTATTTTTTCAAAATTTTAAAGTTGGAGCTTTTTTAAATTTCAAAGTTTGAGCTTTTTCAAAATTAAAATGAAAAAATGACTACTCCATGAGCTTTTGTAGAGTTTTCAAAGTTAAAGTGTCTTGCATGATTTAAGTATCCATTCAAAGACAAAATGTGTTGCACACACTCAGGCATATCTTTCTTTTCACTCTAATAATTTTATTTCTAGACTAAATGGGGGAAATGTAGTCACTCATATTTGGTCATGAATACCTAATAATGTTAGTTTCAACCCATTTTTACTGCAATTGACTTGAGCATTTAATCTAGATGTATTTCACCACCTCACTCTACATAAGTACCTATATGGACATGTCCCTATCTAAATTAATGCCTCATGTCTACAAAAATTTCTTAATTGCTAAAAAACTCTCAAAACATATATACATGCATCCCAAATCTTTAATTTCAAATGTTACCCTTCAAGACAAAATTGACCAGTATGGGTCAGTAGTGGTAGTCAGTCTTGACCCCTATGGACTTTCATGTCCTTCACCTTACAAATGGTTAGTTTTAAAATTTAGACCCTCCCTTACATGGTTTGTATTTTTAGGATAGGTAGTGTGAGGTTTTCCTTTTTTGAATTGTTACAAAGGCACATCTAAGTCACCTATTATATCACTTGGCAATTTCATTATTGAGACATGATTACACTATTGCACATTGGACAAAGTTTTATTATTCTTCCAAATATGATTATATTCATCTAAACCAACTTTTAGCCAAGTCAAGAGTATGTTAATTCAATTCAAAACAAAGTATTATCAAGTAATTAAAGCCATCTTTAGATGCATACATGTAGCAAAAGGATCACAATCACATAAAAAACTATAAGTAGGAGAAGTATATGGACTTGATTTCCCTCTTCAGAATATTGAAAGTGTAGGTAACGATCAATCATCATAGGGGTGATTGGGGTCATCTCAATGCATTACACTCCCCCCTTTCTCTTTATGTATTTTAGTTATTCCAAGCCCTATTAAGGTTTTAAATTTGAATAAATCATGTGCATGTCATATGCATGCATACAAAGACCAAATTTTTGTATGTGCATGTGTTTTAAATAGACATGAGCCAATGTGCCATTATTTCTCTAATTTTCAAAAAAGGTCAAGTTATACTAGTAGAGGATGGTAATGGCAATCAATATTGTCCGCTTCCTATTGGTTTTAACTTAGACCAAAAACAACAATCAATTTTAAAGAACCTACACTCATGAGGCCAAGATCGACCAATAGAGGTCAAGATCAGTAGTTGATATTGTCCACTTTTAGTCAGTTCTATCCTAGAATAGAAATATCCATCAATTCTAGAAACAAGCAAAATACAATCACCTCACACATCATCATATCAAAAAACAAGTTTTTACAAATCAAAAAAGTGTGACAAATAAACTAAATATTTTTCTATCCTCTTACATTTATTTATTATGAATTCTAAAACTTACATATTAAATTGTACTTACCAAACTATATTTTATACATATTATATCAATTTATAATTAACCTTTATTCTTCTAATGTATATTAACATATTATTACCACATTAATCCAATTTTAGATTGAACACTGTAACAGTCATACAAAACCTTAATAGAATGAAGTTGAACTCTAGTTTTCTGCCTCTCAAGAAAGAGAAAAAAAAATCAATATAAAATTATAGTAGTGGGACTTCTGTCCTTGTCATATATTTATTTAAGTATACAACTCTTCTCATATGCATGTTGCATTGATGAAGAACTAAAATTTTATGTCAAATTTCATTTATTAAACTCTTGTTTTTATAAGAAATGAAGTATTGGGTCCCAATTGTAGATGTTTCTAA
Source organism: Torreya grandis (assembly GCA_037957365.1). Lineage (NCBI taxonomy): Eukaryota > Viridiplantae > Streptophyta > Pinopsida > Cupressales > Taxaceae > Torreya > Torreya grandis. Next base: position 3,956,693 of record JARHVA010001069.1, on the reverse strand, counting down.
TGATATAGCATTGTTGGTATAAATTCCAATGCATACCACAAGAACTGAAGTAACAATGTCAGATTTTATGTACTTGACTTTTCTGTAACTAGAAATACTTTTGGGTGTTGAAATTATATGTATTAAGCAATTATTTTGAAGTTTAATATTGAATCCTTGTGAACATTGAATAAATATTTTTAAGTCTCAACTCTTTTCAAATTTATTTTTAAATATTATTATTTTTTAAATGTTATATTAAATTTTATGTATTGATATCTTTTAAATACAAGAACAATAATTTTATAAGTATTGAAATTATGGTTTCTAATTTTAATTATACATTTTCTTAACATTTTTTTAAAAATTATGTCACTTTAATTTTATGATCTTTACTTTTTTTGAATATGAAAATAATTATACCAGGTCTCAATATGTTTATGAATGCATTTTTTCTATAAATATTGAATATATCAAAATGTAAATAACATTTATTCTATAACCTATATTGAATACATTAAGAATTAAAATATTTAACTAAATTTTATCTCTTAATATCTTATTGGTATAAGAAATGTAAAGTTTAGTTTTAAAATATATTTTTAATCAAATATTATTTTGATTATAAATATAAGGTTTCTCAGTCGATAATATTAGAGAGATGATTTTTTGAAAAAAAAAGTGTTAAAAAAATTTAATCGACATTTCAAATCTCAATATGGAATTCATCAGTAGCAAAAAATAAATGTATTTTACAATTGTAAATAATATTTTTTTATATAAATAACTCATATCAAGTAAATGATGCATAATGATCTCATCAAAGGAAAAAATAACTAATAAATTAGTCGTTACAAACATTAAATATTGAAATTAATAGCCTACAAACATTTAGTGAAGCTCCATTAAGGTGTGGAGTCATGTTTTACATGTTGATAAAGGACCTTTGAGAATGGTTAAATTTTAAACCTTCATCCCTATTCAAATCATATGGATTATTTTTATTCTTGATAATCTCCACCACCTCCTTTACATGACAATTTTAAAAATGATATTCTATTGCAATAACTTTGGTCATCTCAATGCAAATTTTGTTCTTGGTTGAGGACGAGTGCTCGACCAGAACTAATTTTTCTACCATTTCTCATCAGAGATCAGTGTTATGTTCTTTTATCCTCACATTGATGGACTTCCCAATTTCCTCGATATATGTAATTCCATAAAATCAATCAATCTAATAAACTCCACCCTTGTTGGTGGGTTCTAATTTATCTTTATTTGATTTTAAGGGATTCCTAATCTTGTTTTGAGGTATACAAGTAAACCTAATGTTATTTTTATTAGCATTAACTAAAGATAAATTGGAACCTATGGAGAAGAGTGGAGGTTATTAAATTTATTGCTCTTATAAAGGTCCATATATCATGGAAACTAGAAGATCCATCAATGTAAGGGTAAAACTACATAATATTGGTATCTGACATGAAAGTGTGTAAAAATAAACTCTTGTTGATAATTTATCCTCAACAAATGCTAAATTTTCATTGAGACAACCAAAATTATTATTGACCATTTTGTGAATCCTGCATGCCAAAATGTCCCCCCCCCTCTTTTTTCCCTTAAAACCTTGTTCTTCATGACCTTTTTCCCTAAAATGAGGTCTTAACCCTTTAAAAATCAAGGAAAATTTGATTTTGTGCAAGTGCAGGTGCTGTCTCATCAAGCATTGGTCTTTTCTAGCACTCATAAAGCAAATCGAGTTCTCAGAATAGCATTACTTGTAAGCTTTAAAAGTAATAATTAGGAGCACTTGACAAATCCAAAAGGGTCTATGGCTAGTTCCAGTGCAGGTCAGGTTTTGCAAAGTACTTTACTTGCCAATTTTCATGAGTAAAAGCAATTCACAAACCCAAGAGGGTAAGGAAGAAGCAATCAAGTTTTGAGACATCTTTACTTCAAGGATTTTTTGAGTAAGTCCTTCAGAAGAGCCTGAATTGGTCTTAGATGCTTCTTAAGTCAAGTGTTTTTCTGTGGAGGGCACCTGGACATTCTGTAGGGTCATTTTCAATTTCCTTGAAGGGTATGTGCCCTTGCGGGAGGCACTTCAAAAAAGAAACATACCTTTATAAAACTTCTAAAAGGTATGTTTAAAGGCATAATGGACCTTGCAAAGGGATTTTCGTCGGTGTGAGGACCAATACAAAAGTTTTGAAGGGCATTTTTGGGTCAAAATGCCCTTGCAGAGGTTAACTAGTTGAAGCAAAGGGGCAAAGACAAGAAGCCCAAAGGGAACTTGCCCTTCAAGAAAAGTGATAGGTAGAAGGAATTTTCCTTCAAACATTTTGTTTGAAGGAAAATTGAAGAAGGAAAGACAAGGTTGAATTCCTTCAGACATTTTGTTTGAAGAAATTTGACAGTCACAGAAAGTTTGAAGGGTAAGTGTCTTTATGGAGGGCACTTGGTCAAGAAAGTGGACCATTTAATTTTTTTTGAAGGATACTTTCAAGATCAAATGGCCCTTGTGAAGGGCAATTTAAGAAATCAAGGGATGAATACAAAATCTCGAAGGGCACTTGCCCTTCAGAAAAAGCTAGCTCCAAAAGAAAGAATTCCTTTGGATATTTTGTCTGAAGGAAAGCTCGATAAAAAAGGGTTGAAACAAAAGAGAGATCAATGGTGAATTCCTTCGGGTAAAATGTCTGATGGAATTCAAAAACAAAATTCTGAAAGCCCAAAGAATAAATGAATAAGCAAGCAAGAAAAGGAACCTGGGAGAAAAGAAAAGCCAAGCCCAAAGGAAAATGAGCCCGAATGGTTAAAGACAAAAGGGAAAAAACCAAGGCAAAGGGAAATAACAAAGTAAAATAAAACAAGGTGGGTAACCCAAAATGTGGCCATGCAACACAATAAATTAAAAGCTCAAAATGTTCCAAGTAGTGTGACAAGTCAAAGCACAGACCCAAAGATGAACCAGACCAAGGCAAGTGGCACAGGTGTCGTCAGTATGAAGATTAAATGTACTTAGGTGAAATAGTCTTTATCAAAAACTAATAAAGGGATTGGTTTTTTAACTATAAAGGAGAGTAGTTCATATTTTCATGCTTCACCATTAATGCACAGCCAGTTGTGCCCAACATTGAAGAGAGAATAGTCCAATCAACACAACTTGGGGATGGCTTTGTTAGTTGCTAGGAGTATCCCATGCTTTTGTAGGCCTAGGATAGCAAGGGCAATGACTTGGACATCTATAGCATGGCTCTTCCATATGTAATAGAAGAATACGATAGTAACATGGGTTTGTGGTCTCTAGAGAAGTGTTTAACTCAGCATGGGTCTCCATCCTTTGATTTTTTAGCTATTTATTTCCAAGTTATCTATATATATGTAATTTTTCATTTGAGAAAATATCTCTCAGCATTGTATGGTGAAGCCCTAAAATAATTTACCTTAAATCAAAAGAAGCATTTTTACCTCCATTTGAGCTTGCACTTTTGCATATGTCTATGGTTTTGTCTTATGTTAAGTCATTTCCTTTTCATTCTTTCATAAGTTTATGCCAACATATCTAGTGTATTCTGAGTTCTTCTCTTACAGGTCAACAAGAAGTGTCCAATTTAGATTATAGGTGCATGTGAACAGGCTATCCATAGTGTGTCTTAGAACACCTCTGGTAGTCTTCCTCCATGTATCTCCATAGGATCCCCTGTTGAAACACTAATGCAAGAAAGGTTCTCATTTGAATGAAGTGTATGCTTGCTTCTCTTTGGTGTAAAGTGTATGTCAAATCTGAGTAGACCAACCATTTTTTTACATCATCACATTAGTTTAGGTTTTAATTTTGGTATTTCTATCCCTTTTCATCCCCTCCCATTGTTGGCAATAGGAAATCTAGGGCCTTAAAGTGCATCAAGGGGAGCTAGCCCCTAATCTAGAGATTCATCCCTCATGTTTGCAACCCATAGCAAGAGGGGTGTCTCCATTATGTCACGTGGAGGAAGAGAGTTGAGCCTCCCTTCAAAGGGTGCAATCCACCACATCAATAATTGTTTTGGTAAAAGATCATTTTTTTTCAAACATTGTAAAGGAGTCAATGATTATTAGCAAACATATATGTAATCTAAATAGGGATAATGGATTAAAATTTATCCATTCTTAGAGGCCCATTATTAACTTCTTAAAAAAGGAACCCACACCTTAAATAAGGTGTAATAAATGTTTGTACACTAGTACTTCTAATGTTTAGTATTGTAGCAACTAGTTTATTACTTATTTTCTCCTTTGGTAGAATCATTGTGCATCATGTATTTGACTTGAGTTATCTATATAAAGAGTTTTTGTCCACAATTATAACATATAATTTTTCTTAATGATGAATATTTTGATAAAATATGAAGCATTAGTTTAAAAATTAACGTAATATATATATATATATATATATATATATATATATATATATATATGCGCCAACTTATAATTTAAAAAAATATATTTTATTAAATTTCATGTGTGTGTGTAGTTAAATTCCACTAACATATTTTTCTAGCATTAAATATTTATTATATATTTACTATATTTCTCATTAATTGTAACCTTTGTATATTTTTTATTTGATAAAGCTATATATAATTATTTGAAATGGATAAATGGGTTTTACATCAAAATTCAATACATTTATTTATACATATTTTAAATAATTCAAAAATAAAATTAAAACTAATTACATCAATAATATTTTGTAGTAATAAATGATACAATAAATTTAATAAAAATATTTGATTTTACATATATTTGGAGACAATCATAAAAAATAGATAGTGTAAATTAGGTACAATTAACGAGGTGAACAAAAATCATAAATATAAGAGCAAATAAAAATCACTCCCCAAGACCATCAAAACATTTTTAAAAGAATAGGGTTGTTTTCAAAAATGTGAAATTTAACCTAAGAAAATATGGATATACAATAATTTATTTTATGATCCTATTTATTAGTTTTAGTGCTCTAAAACTTGATCTTACTTTCTTAAATTTTTACAAAGATCTTTAAAAAAATGATCTCCTCCTTTGCGACCATAATAAGGTAGCCACATCTAGAAAACCTTTAAAACATGAGGATGTAATCCAAGGCATATATTCTCCATAGCTTCATTATCATCAAACCCTTATAATGCTTGTAAAAAATTAAAAAAACACACCAAGTATATTGCATGTTTATTTAGGTAGTGTAGTGATGTATGGTCTACTTTATATGAATTTTCGTTCAAGAATGAATGTATGTTGGAATAATAAATACTTCAGATATATTTGTATTCTACATTAAATATTTGATTTAATTGTTTTTGAACTTTTATAATTAATATATTGATAGATGGACTCATACCCTGTATACACTAATACACTTATGTATTTATAAACTACTAAAATTTAAATTAGGATCATATTAGTGTGAAAGCCGATATATAATGGGTAAGAAAAGTTAAAATATCAAGAATACATAATCTAGAAGACCTAAAATAAAGATCACAAGAGCCATCCCTAAACCATATAATGTAATTATTTTTAAAAAACCATCCAAACCTAAAGAAGAGAGAGGAAATAAGAAAGAAGAAAACAAAAAAAATAGAGAAAATACACCAACAAAAATCTAATATTAATTGATAATCAAAAACACACATATCTTAAAATAATACAATTTTATAACTACCCATACCAATATTAAGTGTCAAAATTTATAAATAAAGTTTCCTTATCAAACAAATATGTTCTTAAACTTTAAAATAAGAAAAAACAACCTATTTTTTTGGTACTTTATTTATTTATTTATTTATTTAAGATAAGAAAGGAAAGCCTAATTTTAATTTATCTTATTTATTTATTTATTTTGGGAGGAGGGTTGGTTGTTCTCTTATTTGGGAAAGGCACAACCTTAGGGTTTTATGACTTTTAATTAAGATTTTATGTTACATACAATATTGTTTATAATTTTTAAATCTGATTTTAATTATTTATTTTATAATACAACATACTTTAAATGTACTTAAAGAAAGAAATAAATAAAATATTACTTTGAAATAACTATTAAAAAAATAGAACTATATATCAAAGTATGTTTTGGATGCATGTTAGATCCATTTATCTCACTTGTTAACGCAAGCGATAAATGTTTAGCACATTCACATCCATGTAATTAGAATTGAAGGAGGTGAGTTGAGGTAATTAGTTATAGGTAAATACATACAAAAAATGTTATGGATAAGCATGTTATTGCATTAGATGTTTCATGAGGTTCGAGGTGTGTCGATGTACGCATACATGGATAGGACTTGAGCACCATATGCGGCACTCGTACTTCCACATAAGATTGTTTTTAGGTCCTTAACCCTAAATAAATACCTCACTCTCTTCAGTGGGTTTCAATCCCCCTCAAAGATGGTTAAGTTAAAATATTTGTTTATCCAAGAAGGATAACTCTATAACCCTAAGTTATCATTCATGTTAATCATAAGTTTACATTAAAATGCATATTATGAACCTTGGGTTCATCTATAACTCAGAAAAGAAAACATAATCGGCAACTAGAAATCAATTCAACACATGCATATTTCTAATTACTCACACAACATAATATATTATTGCATAAAGAGAAAATAGATTTAGAATAGAAGGTTCCATAGTGTTACTGGTTGAGGTCATAAATATCTTATGGCTTTTAAGGTCACCACACTACTTGTATAATTCATACATCATTTGCTTACCAACATGGATGTCATTACTAGACTAATAATTAATGATATAGTTATGATCAACATCATTATTCTATAGGCAGTCAATAATGAAATCATATAACCATTTAGATTGGCATAACCAATGTGATATAAAGCACAAAAGAATCTAAAACATTAAATCAATTAAAACTTAATTATCTACTTGTTTTAAGAGATGTAAACTCATGTAATTACTCAATATCAAAGCCAATTCAGATAATCGATTAAGAAAATATTCATTTATTTTTATACAATATTCCATAATCATATAATTAAATTAATGCCTAATTAAATCAATGTGTTTGGATTAAATTTATAATTTAGCTAGACTAGAGAAAGAGAACAAGTGTTTTATATAGTAGCAATGATCAAGCACAAAATTTAACATCATCAAGCAAGTGAAATTCATCTGAGTTTCAAATTGAGTGGAACCCAAATAAAATTTTCTACTTAAATAACTCCTATAAATTTCTCTATTGGACAGCCAAAGTAGTGAGGTAGGTAAGTTCATCTATCGAAAAGGAAAGTGAAATATATACAACCCAGCATGAAAAAAATCAACAAGCATGCAAATGTTAGTTATGCAACTATGCCTTATCAAATAGAATATAAGTGACAAATAACTTGCCTATCATCTTCCATTGATTCATGAAATTGGCATTATCATAATTTCCTTCAATTTTCTTTACTTAATCATTTGATTATTCTATATAGAAAATACTATACATGCATATGATTAAATTATGAGATCTAGTTAATCCTTATTTTATTTATTATGTAATACAAGAATAGACATATTTAGTTTCAGATTACGTATATGTAACATACATGTCTTAATAAATAGAATAAATAGCTTTCAAATTAAACATATGCATATTACATACCTTACATGCAACCAGGTATGTCTAAAATGCATTTTTAGAAAGAAGGCTTTGGTTTTTTTTTCTCCATGAACTAGCTACCAAAAGTTTATGTATTTTTTAAATTACTAAGAGATCCATATGCATCTATGTAATTGGATTGATCACATATATAAGGTGATAATCCAAATTAACTATTAAGCTTCTATCAGACTATATAATCTAATCAAGATCATTCTAACTCAAACAAATGTCTATGATTAAGAAACAAGTGTAAACATTTAAGTAAGTCCCAAAATAGTTCAGTTGTATCCAAGATCACTTTGAAAATGAACATATATAAGGATTATTTGGATGCAAGAATTTATAATAAATCTAGCTTGGATATCATTATAATAGAATGTTAATCCAATGCAAACTTAAAACCAATAATTAATTTATAAAATGTAACTAAAGCATATCACTTTTAGCCAACCACCAAATTACCTCATACAATGTTCAATTTCCATTTTGATTCAGTGATCCATTCATAACACAAGTTAGTAGTTAACATGATCAATAACAAAGATTGCATATTATTTGATCAATATTAATGCTAACAATTATACTAAGTGATTGAACGCTATGTAACATAATATCACTGCTAATAAGATATATCAAATAATTAATCTAATTAATAAATTAAATTATTACCATATTTCATTATGCATGTGTGAAGTCATCAAGGCATAGAGTTGAACATGGATAAACTGATTAGGACAAACCTGTCCAACTAGCCCCATGAACCCAACCATCGGTGGCCCTTACCAACCCAACCATCTACAGAATGATGGTTGTGGTAACTGAGAACATGAAGTGAATTTTGAGAAATCAGATTCCAAACCAAAAGAGACATCCCAAAATAAAGAACGTAAGAAGATAACTATATCATTCTAAGGTGAGACGAGAATAATATATTCAGCCATAGTATAAATCAAAAGTATGAAAAATTAATCCTGACTGTCAAATGATATAGAATGGATTAAATTTAATCCATTATATATTCTTTAAATTAACCTTCTTGGATCCCCATCTAAGTTACGATCAGCCTTAACTATCCCAACCCCCAATATATACTCATTTACTTATTTAAGACTAATCTAAAAATGATAACCAAACAACAACACAACCAAAGATTAACCAAATAATATCCCATTAAATAACTCAAACTATTTAATTTAAACAATAATTTGAAATAGAATAAAATCTTAAAGCAAAACTAGTTTATTAAACATAAACAAATAAACTCCTTCAAACTTCTTCCAAATCCTCTTAAGTATGACCAAATAAGATTAAGTATATTTGTGTCATTAACAGAGGCAAGTCTAAAGTTTCTACACAACACAAAAAAAATTAATATGCCTTCAAAATAAATAGGCTCAACTATCACACATAGCCAGGTTTATTTCCAAAACTTTAATCAACTTGTGTCACAACATAGTGAAATATATCAACAAGACCTCATCAATCATATACCAACACTATCACAAGACCCATTGGTCATAACAATTAAACAAAGTTACCAACTTAAAAAGTAACCTATGCTATATATATATATATATATATATATATATATATATATATATATATATATATATATATATATATATATATATTGAATGAAAATGATATATTCATAAAACAAAAACATCATAAACCTAATGAATGAGAATACCATGGTCAACAAAAATTAGTGAGTCTAAATAATGCAATTATCAGTATTAAATCTGACTCATATATAACTTAAGCCACAAAATCAAAAATAAACATCAATTATAAAAAGGTTGGTCAAAAGTGGCCCAATCATTTTCATAGTTATGGCATATACACAAATGCAAAACAAAATATAACCCAATCACAATAGCTCTGCCAATTGTCCAAGTATAATGTATTCAAAGATTACATAACATAGTCGACATAACTCATTCCATTATGCCATTATATAAAATATAAATGCAATTACATGAAATACTACCCTTTGATGGAATGGATAACAACAGTCCCCATTAATGTTATTGCAATATCCCAGTCTATATATATATATAATGCAGTCGAGGAAGCGATAAGGTAATACAAATTGAAATAAAAATAATAATAATGTAATGTAAGAGGGGAACATAAATATTTTAAATAATCATGAACCCTTCAATAAACTAACAACTTGCTATATCCACGAAAAAAAACACAGTCATATTTTAAAGGAACACAGTCACCTTAAAACACAATTACCAATATTAAACAAATGCAATCACCAATATTAAATAAACACAATCACCTTCCAATAAAATACGATCACCAATTCAAACAAATGCAATCACCAATATTAAACAAACATAGTCACCTTCTAATAAAACACAATCACCAATATTAAACAAATGCAGTCATCAATATTAAATAAATGCAATCACATTCTAATAAAAATGCAGTCACCAATATTAAACAAATGCAATCATCAATATTAAACAAACTCAGTCACCTTCCAATAAAAATGCAATCACCTTCTAATAAAAATGTAGTCACCAATATTAAACAATGTGACCAATGAAACGATTATAGTTCCTAGCAAGACAAAGAACTATGAAATCTATAACCCCAATGAAAATCATGCAGAGATGAGATTCAACACAATAATATAATTTTTACACAGAATGAACCACACAATAATAAAATGATACAAGCACCCAATAGGCTAAATAACTATCAACACCATTTAATCTTAGAACAGATAAATCCTATGGGGTGTTAAATCACCAAGTCATTTATATGCATGCAAAGATGATATAATAGAAGATAATAGATTTGAACCAAAATAACCTTGCATTCCTACATATATATCTATTTGTGAGTTTATACACAAATGTTAAATATATGTATATTGATATATCAATTTCATAGGGGTATATGTATGCATCTGAAATTAATAAGACTTTTAGCTATATAAGCAGCCTCTTCATTTTTATTTCCAAGTTGATGTTGCAGAGAACTCAAAAATCCAAGATAGAACAAAACTTCCATATTATTCCAAGCAATTATTCTCTATTTCCAAGTTTGTCATGGTCGCCATTAAAACCAACCAAACTTTCCACTGTTCTCCCCTCTATTTTTCCATCTTCCTAACCTTCTATGTCCATCATCCCAACTCTCATTCCTTCCGTCTAGTTTTTTTTTTTTTTTTAATAAAAAGGGTAAAAATATATTAATAAAAGAACAAGAGCATTACAAGAAGAACAGGGGACCGAAATTCCCAAAGGAAAACAACAAGCGCAAAAAAACTAGGGATGAACCCACCTATATGTTGATATGAGTCTTCCTATCTTCCTCCAAAATACATTCCAGATTAAAGCAAAACTCCAGAGAGAGAGACTCCCAATCCTCAGAATTACCACCATCTAAATGCTCAGACGCCCATTTTGCCAAACAATCCGCTACTCTATTCCATTCACAGGGAATATGAACAAACCTAATTGTATCCATGAGCGAGCTAATCCTTAAAATCTATTGCATAATCCCAACCAATTGCCAATTGACATCCAGCACTTTCCTCTTAACAAGCAGGTTAATCATGACTTGAGAATCTGATTCGCAAATGATCCTATGCCAACCCAACGCCTAAGCCTTCTCAAGAGCATAGAGAATAGCCTAGCCTTCCATCATGTTATTGGTTTGTGTCCCCTCATGGACTGCAAAGAGAAAAATCACCTTACCTTCAGAGTCTCTACCTATCCCACTAGTACCCGCAAGGCCGAGATTGCCCCTAGAAGAGCTATCTGTATTGATCTTGAGAAACCCATTGGGAGGGTACTACCACTGACTGTCCCTATGAATCTTCTTTTTGCCCTATCGACCTCTCCTGACAAAAGTTGAATTACTTGCAAATCACTGGAATCCTAGGCGCGCCACCACCTCAGTGTCCTGTTTGGATAAAGGGAGACAAACCTCACTATTGGCCTGCATAGTCTCCTGAATCATCCCTATGACTTTTTGCCATACTTGTTGCACCATAATCCTCTCATTTTGGAATATATGCCTATTTCTCTCCAACCAGAGCTGCCACAGCAAAAATATGGGCCCCCCTAACCAAACATTCTACAGAAAAGCCGTCCTTGAGGGGGGTTCTCCCATGCCACTCCAAAAATTGACCAAGGATGAAACATGGAGATAGGGGCACTGCCATACGTCCCACCAATAATTCCAGAGTTGCAAAGCAAAAGAGCAACAAAAAAATAGGTGAGCAGAATCCTCCTCAACCGCTCCACACATAACACAAATAGACGGGCCTTAAAAGCCTCTTTTTCAGAGATTGTCCCAGGTCAAGCACCTATTCCAAGCCAACAAACAAACAAAGCAATTGCATTTTGGCCATGAGAATTTATTCCAGCCCTGTCTCCACCATTGCACTTCTCCCCTGCCCAATCTCTAAGGTAATAAAGCCTGATATCCAAAAGCAACTGTGTAATTTCCTTTAAGATTGGGACACCAAGCAAGCTCATCTTCCCCCTAGAGGGAGCTACATCGACATCTGGAAAGGAGGTTCAGTAGCTCATCATGCTCCTCCTACATTCTAACAACTGGCCAAACCTCAAACACTTTCCATTTTGCCAACTCCAACTGTCCACAGGACATGTATGATTTAAAGTCACTCACCTGAGACCAACCAACATCAAGGAATCTCTGGCAAAGGTTTGACAGATTAGGGAATTGAGAAATAATGGGAGGGTTATCGTCCCAAGAATCAGTCCAAAAGAGAGCCTTGGATCCCTGCTTACAAATCCAGAATAAGCCTTCCTTAATAAGAGCAGCCCCTTTTTTGAGAGTCCTCCATATCACTGAGCCTTTCCCAATGAGTGGATAATGAGGAATATCACTCTAAGTGGCCCCTGAATAGTACTTCTGAGAGAGAATTATGGCCCAGGCCTTGTCTTGTTCATTGCACCAGCACCAATAAAGCTTAGCCGCCAAAGTAACTCCATTTAAGTCTGTCTGCCTTAGGCCAAGCCCCCCATGTTGTTTGGGGCTACAGACCATCTCCCATCTAACTAAGATCTATTTTGAGGTCATCAAAGTACCAGCCCATAAAAATTGCCTAATAACCGAGTCAAATTCCTTAACAATTCCCATCGAGGCAACTTGAAGCATACACCTGTAAATGGGCAAAGCCTGCACCACAGATAGAATCTATTGAACACGGCCTGCAAAAGAAAGCCACCTGTGAGTCCAATGATTCACCTTCACCCAAAAATTATCCAAAATATTATGCCAAGATTCTTTGCGTATATGGTCAGTTGTAATAAGAATACCCAGATAAATCAAGGGGAGAGTCCCAATCTGGAAATGCATAGTCTGAGCAATTCGCTACTATATGAGAGCCGATGTATTAAAGAAGAAGATGTATGACTTATCTTCATTGACCTTTTGCCTGGAGGCCATTAGATAAACATCCAACACCCTGTGCAAATTGGTGGCTTCACTCATTGTGGCCATGCCCATCAGAACAGTGTCATTAGCAAATTGCAAGTGAGACTGTGCCAACAGTTCACCCCCCCATCGCCAGCCTTGAATATGCCCACCCTCTCTATTCCTTCTGATCATCCTCCCCAAGCCTTCAACAAGAAGAATAAAGAGATACGGAGACAAGGAATCTCCTTGTTGCAGCCCCTAGAGGCACCAAATAACTCTATATGTTCCCCATTGATAAGCACCGAAAAGGAAATCGAGGAAATGCAGCTCATGACCCATTGGGTCCATTCATCTGCAAAACCAAAATCTTTGAGAACCTTCCATAGGAATGACCATCTGACCCTATCAAAAGCCTTGGCCATATCCAGCTTAATAAGCATTGCCTTATCCTTGAAGCTGGCCATGGAGTGAATGGACTCAACCGCTATGACAATACCATCAAGAATTTGCTTGTCTTCCACAAAACCACTTTGTTCTTCAGAAATCACATTGCTGAGCTTAGTTTTTAACTTTTTTGCAATGATTTTAGATATGATTTTATAAACAACATTACAAAGAGATATAGGGTGAAACTAACTTAGCCTATCAACTCCTTCGCATTTCGGTATGAGGGCGAGATAAGTCACATTTGAAGCCTTAAGCATTTGCTTATTTCACTGAGATTCTTGAACAATAGCTAAAAGATCCAATTTGATAATATCTGAGAATTCTTAATAGAATTCAGTTAGGAAGCCATCAGGACTAGCCGCTTTCCCCTTTTTCATCTGGGAAATAGTCACCTCAAGCTCCCCAAGTGTGATATCCTTCATTAAATTCTCATTCATTTCACGCGTCACCAAGGGCAGAATGCAGTAGAGAACTTGTGCTTATTCTGGTAATTCCTCATTTGCATCTTCCCTAAAAAGAGTAGAGAAATACTGCACCACCTCCTCTGACATTGCAGGAAAGGAATTAAGCCACTCACCTCTTTCATTGACCAGGACCGAGATAGAGTTGTCGTGCCTCCTGGCTTTGGATGATTGAAAGAAAAAAGAAGTATTTCTATCACCTTCTTGGAGCCATTCTATCCAAGCTTTCTACTTCCAAAACACTTCCTCCCGTAGCTCGCATTCCTCCAAGTCTTTCACAGCTTGAGCTTCATCCTGGAAGTAAGATTTTAGTCAATCCTTCCTCCCTAATTGTTCTCATGATACCATCAAGCTTAGCTTATGCATCAGCCTTAGCATGAAAAATATTCCCAAAGCTTTGATGATTCCACTATTTAAGCTTATACTTCACAAACTGCAACGATTTAGCAAAAATATACATCATCGTACCATGGGCAGGCCTGCCCCACCTCCACCAGTTGGCCACACATTCAAATAATGACTGATCTCACAGCCACATGAGTTGGAATTTGAAGGAGAGTGAGGCTAGTACTTTGAAACACTATTCAGCTTAATAGGCCAATGATCCAATCCTCTCCAGTCTAAAATTTTAGACCCTGTAGACCACATACCCTCGACCCAATAGCCAAAAACCAAAAAATGATCTAGTCTCTCAACAATGCAATGTTGGCCAGTCCTCTGATTGTTCCAAGTAAACTGTTCGTTGTTGGGCCAAATGTCAACTAAATTCAAAACTTCAATGTAATTTTGCATAAGCAAAGCAGAGGGGTCAAGCTTTGTCATACCACCACGTTTTTCAATCAAATCCAAAATAGCATTAAAATCTCCAGCCATAATCCAAGGTTGGAGGGGAGCCAAGTTACAGACAAAACTAATGTGGCCCCATAGGGATTGTTTACCCCGCCAGTCAATAGGGGCATAGACATTGGATAGAAGAATGACTTCCCCTGTCTCAAAGTTGGAAGCCATCATAGTCAAGGAAAACTTAGAGGACAACCATCCTATGAGGCCGATCTTGCAGGGTTCCAAAGGCAAGCTAATCCTCCTGAAGATCTGGTAGCTCGAATGCATTGACAGTCCCCTTGTCTCCACAACTTAGGTGCTAATATGGACATAGCATCTACTAAATTCTTAGTCTCCTGCAAAAAAAGGACATCAGGTCTTTGACTTCTAGGGCTGTTGTTCAAACCCCTTACATTCCAAGATAGTACAATCATTTCAAAGGATTTAGAAAGTGAGCATCCAGAGTCTTCACTGACCCCAACTCCACCAAAGTCTCTCCCATTAGTTTCATCTTTTCCAGGTCTTTTTTCCTACCAAGCTTGATCGATTTGTCCCCCACACCCTTCTTAAGGTCTTTTTTCAAAAGTCCCAAGTGAGGAGAAGATTTACTACTCTTTGATGCTCTTAATTCTCCGAATTTCCTTGTTAAAGATAAATTCCCATCTTCTTTAGAGGGAACAACTGAGGAAGTCAAAACATCCGTTATCAACATCTGTTGGTCCATATCCATGTGCCCATCCCCAACATCTTGTGATTCAGTTAAATCAACTGAAACATTGTTCTCCTGGGCTGGGCCCTCAATCTGCTAATCCAAAATCATCAACCCTAGGTTCACCTCCTATTGGTTAAGGTCATCTAGAATTTCAAATCCATTAAGCGAGTCATCTACCTGTCTTTCCTTCAAAGACCGTTTGTGACCCCTGCTTCTATATCACCCTTTAACTGGGATAAAACCATTAGTTTCTAGCGCTTCACCTAGAATCGGGCCCTTCCCTTTGTCAGTTCCAGGCAGATTACGAGCAGGTTGAGTAGGCTGAGATTCAAAGGTTTTAGATTTGGGACACCATCGTTGCAAGTGACCATAAGCATGGCAAAGACGATAGCGAAAGGGAAGAGTTTCATAATCCAATTGTTGTACCCAGGAAAAGGGTCCCGCATTCATTTCAATAGCATCAGGTATTGGCTTACTAAGATCAATTTCAACACAAATGTGGGCATAAGTCATTACCTTTTTCCCAAGGATTGACATTGATGAACTAACTAGCCTTCCTAGGAGGGATGCAAGCAATTGTAGGGTATCTTCACAACAGCATTCCACTAGAAAGCGAGGCAGCTGCACCCACACCAGAACACGGTTTGGCAATTCCTCTGAAGGTATAAAACTAGCATGCCATGGCTTGATAAATAGCCCCACCTGATTGTGAAAGTATGGACCTCCAGCAAAGACTCTGCTACAATCAGTCAAGTAGGTAAAAGTGACCATAAAATAATTGTTGGCTAACATTGTGATATCCATTTCTCCTTTCAGAGCCCATGTCCTCTGAGCCCACGCTTCCAAGAACTGGAACGAAGCCCTGAGCCCCAAAAACTTGCAATATAGAGAATGATTTGTATAACATTCAATATCCTCAGCAATCATGTCCATAAGTATGACCAATTTGGGCCTCTCATTGCATCTTTTCAGGCATCCATTGACCTTAAGAAGTCTCATGCTAGTTGGCTCTTCAACATCACATGGACCTGGAAACAGTGGGGGGAAAACCATTCTAGCACTCCTCAGGCTCTAGGCCGACTACTGCACTCCCTGGGCTGACTGCTGCACTCCCAACACCGCCCTGTAGCTATGACCTATGCTCTCCCCCTTCGTACCCTCCTTCCCCCGTGTGCCTTCCTTCTCTCTTTCTGCCATTTTCATCACAGTCCAAGATAACATAGATCAGAGCAACGAAGTCACCATCTCCCTCTTTTTTCCTTTTTCCGTCTAGTTTTTCATACCCTATTCAATTTGGTATTGAATGGGAGGAGAGAGAAATCTTCCTTCATATCCCAAGGCAAATCCCCTACCTACTTCACCATGAATGGCCCATCTAAAAAACTTGGTGACTAATCCAGTCACCAACCAATAGGAACACAAGTTAGGGTTAAACCTTTGAGATTAACATTAATCAAACGGATTAACATTATAACCTCTATTTTCATGCCACCAGCCATATTAAATTTTTGATATGATTCGATTGATGTTATTGCATTAGATTTATTTATTTGCATTAGACTTATTTGTAATTCATTTAATAGAGTGTCTAACTCCACTCCATCATGTCTAACTCCTCTTCATCTTCATATCTCTTTCAACAGATTGATGTATTTTATTTTTAATATTTAATATTTCAGTATTTATTATGATTATTTGGTGCTTGCCCATGTGTGTAGATGAAACAAGAATGGTTTTGCAGTTTCTAGTTTGCATCAATTTTCTTTCCATGAGATTTAGGCTTGTAGTTATATCCTTTGTATATATCATTTTTCTACTTTAAAATATGTGCTTACATACACACCTTAAAGTAAGGTAAAATGCAAACACTTAAAAATGATCTTGAGCCATTTATTAAGTGTTGATTCATATGTTTTCAATTTACTTATCTATATATTGATTATTGGAGCATTTCAAATTTTGATGGTCCTCCCCTTTCTGATAAAACCCTTAGACATCTCACTCCCTCTCTCCTTCGTTTCTTAGGCTTCATACTAGAAGCACTGACATTTTTTTCTAAATTTTTTTAGTCCTATTTAATTTGGAGTGTACTCTCCCCCTTCATCCTACCTTTTTTGCTTCCTACCATTTTATGTCAGTTTGTGAACCAATAGAATCCTAATTTGAATTCAATTATTGATAAATAGACAAGCATTATAGTTCATTTGACAAGTATTCACAAGAGATTCATAGAGAATTCATTGAAAAACTATAGTACATGAGAGTGGTCAAGCAATCATTAGAGCATTTATCATTTTTAAAGCTAGCATTTTTCCATGGAGAACTTTTGGCACACAATCTAATGTTTTATCCATGAAAATTTTATTTACTAAATCATCTCTTTTATGCAATTTATTATTTTTTGACATTCTTTACATCACAGTTCCCACCTTTCGGGGACCTCAAAAATAGCGAGATAGTTGTACTTTTCATCAAGTCTAACAAAAGGACCTAAAGTCACTTTGTTTTCCTCAAAGAGTTCAAATACACAAGGGCATTGGAATTATTCTAGGGCAAAGAGAAAAGTTTGTTTTGTAGGTATACAAGAGTCATAATGCACAAACCAAAGTGAGGAAATAGGGAAACCTAGTCGTCAACTTATTTAAAAGTTGTTTGTCACCTAACTAGAAACACTTATGTTTTTAGCACATTTTTGTGGTGCTCCTAACACATTTGTAGCGTGTTTGGCACTATCTCAATTCAAATCCAAAATTTTAGGCAAGGTTCATAACAAAATTCACATTACATTTATAAGTTGAGATTAAAGTGACTATCTTCAAATTATAACTTATTCAAAATATGTATAAAAATATTATATATTTATCTTATTAATTAATTTAAGAAAATTAATTACATTTTAATTTTATATTGTACATATTGTAATGTTTTAGAAAAACTTAACTTGTTTATTTATGTTACATTTAATTGTCATCCATTTTTTTGTGTTACAAATTAATATACTAAGTATAAGGAATCCTATAATAATATATTGGCTATGCATAACTTTTAATCATTCATAATTATATACATTTTGGTTGATCGCTACATTAGAAGGGACACTTTTAATAAAATTATATTACTTTTTGCACAATGTTTTTAGAATTTAATTGGGAAATGATTGAATCAAATTCAATTAAGGGAGTAAAGCCAATAGGTGCCCTTACTTTGCATTTCAGCCAACTAAATTTTTATGATAGAATTAATAATGTGTTGAAGTTAAATATTTAATTTTATAAAATTAAATTATTTAAAAGATATTTTTTTAAAATATTTATGTAAATAAATTTTTAATGCTTAAAAAAATAAGTTGGTTAGTATTTTAAATATTAAATTATATATTTTTTATATATTTATATATCATCATTTAATTTGTTAATTGTTTGATGTGACTTGTTTTTATTATTATTTTCTTTTTCAATTTTTTTTTTAAAAAGCAATGTAATCATTTTCATTTAAACAATTAGTTTTTTATTTTATCCTCGCAATCATTGGTCCATGTTTAATTATTGGTTCCATTCCCTTACTCTTACATGTACATCAAGTCATCCATATTAATACACAAGGGCATTTACCTTTATAAATTGAAGGAATTTTCAAATTCAAATGTTTTTGCAATGTCTATTATTATTATGGAATAGAGTTGTATTAAATTATGATAAATATTACAAACTATTCATAAAAATGTGAGTGGTATGTGTTAAGATCTTAGAGTACAATTGATTACTTTTGTATAAGCAACTAAACACGGAATTGAAACCATAAGTAATAAGTAACTAGAAATCAGAAACATCAAATAATAAGAGATACAAGAAACAATCAATCTGTATTAAACTCTTCCGGAAGGAAATACAATGAAGAAATCTCTCTCTCCTCACACCTCGCAGATGTACAGTAATTCTCCCTCAAGAGTTCTCTCTCTCTCTCTCAATCAATTACAATCAACTCAATTATTGAAATTGTACATGCTATGAGGATCTAACCCTACTATATAGAATACTACAACACTAGGGTTCATGAGCCATGCATTCGCCACCCTTAGATCCACCTCTTAAATCAAAGGCTCAAATATGTTCTCCTAAAAATAACAATTTTGGAAATGCACAAAAGTTGGTGTCGGTCTAAAGATGACCAATGCCGGTCGACCCCTAACCAATGTTGGTTGGTTCTAACTGATGCCGGTTACTATGTAAGCCCAACAACCTCAACATTAGCTCATTAGTGAAGCTTTTAGCTCCACAACTCAACAATCTCCCACTTGGAGATAAATAGTTGCACCTATACCTGTACAGCAACATCCTCTAAACATCTTTGGCTTGTTTCTCCCTCTTCAAGTTCAATCTTGAAGACCAACAAAAGTTGAATGAAGATTCAACTTCTCCTTTGTTACTGGCTTTGTTAACATATCAGTAGGGTTCTTATTCGTATGGATCTTTTCCAGCTTCAACTGTCCATCCGCCAATACCTGTCTAATGAAGTGGTACCTAAGCTGTATATGTTTGGTTCTTGAATGAAACGTTGAATTCTTTGCCAAATGAATTGCACTTTAACTATCACTATACAATTTGCAACTCTCTTGCTCCTTTCCCAACTCTTCTATGAACTGAGTCATCCAAATCATTTACTTGCTAGCCTCTGTGACTACAATGTATTCTGCCTCTGTAGTAGACAAGGCAACAACCTTCTGCAACTTTGAAATCTAGCTAACCACCGTTCCACCAACAGTGAACACATATCATGTGGTGCTTCTCCTACCATCCAAGTCACCTGCCATATCCGAATCTACATCCCCATGTAGAGAAGTGTTTGACCCTCCATAGCATAAATGCCTACTGTTGGTCCCTCTCAGATATCTGAGAATCTAATGAACTGCTTTCCAGTGTTCCTTTCCTAGATTGGCCATAAACTTGCTGACAACTCCCACTACTTGGGCAATAGCTGGTCTAGTACATACCATTGCATATATCAAGCTCCCAACTGCTGAAGCATATGGAACTCTACTCATGTACTCAACTTCATCATATGATTTAGGACACTATTTTTTGTTCAACTTGAAGTGTCCAGCCATAGGTGTGCTTACCGGTTTTGCATCCTGCATATTGAACCTCTCTAACACCTTATTCACATAATCCTCTTGAGACAAAATCAAATTATGATTTTTCCTACCTCTCTTAATACTCATGCCAAGGATTTTTTTTGCTGCTCCTAAATCTTTCATGGAAAATGTGTGAGCTAATTTTACCTTAAGCTCAGTAATTTCTTGCATGTGTGAACCTGCAACAAGCATATCATCTACATACAGTAACAGGATAATATAACTACCATTATCTAATTTGTTAAAATAAACACAATGGTCAGATTGATATTTACTAAAGCCATGCTCTATCATAAACCTGTCAAACCTCAAATACCATTGTCTTGGAGCTTGCTTAAGACCATATAAGCTTTTCTTCAACCTGCACACAAGTTTCTCCTTATCTTTGACCTCAAAACCTTCCAAATGATCCATATATATCTCTTCATCCAAATCTCCATGAAGAAATGTTGTCTTAACATCAAGTTGCTCAAGATGCAAATCCTCAATAGCAACTAAAGACAATACAGTCCGAATAGAAGTCATCTTTACTACAAGAGAAAAAATTTCATCAAAATCAATACCTAGTTTCTGTGCAAATCCCTTTACTACCAACCTGGCCTTATGTCTCATTTGTCCATTCTCTCATTCCTTTAACCTATATACCCATTTGTTTTTCAGTGCTTTCTTTTCGGTTGGCAACTCAACCAAATCCCACGTATGGTTCTATTCCAAGGAATCAATTTCCTCATTCATGCCATGCTCCCACTGTTTCTTAGGTTTTACCTGCATTGCCTCATCAAAACTTTTTGGTTCTCCACCATCAGTGAGCAACAAGTAGTATAAAGAAGGGGAATAATGAATTGGAAGTTTACTTACCCTTTCAGACCTCCTTATGGGTGTTTGAGACTCATTTACAGCTTGTTGTCCACCCAAATTTTTTTCTGACAATGACCGATCCCGGTCATCTCTGATCGATGCCGGTCTGCACCCGATCGATGTCGATTCCTCCTGATCGACACCGATTTCCACCTAATCGACGTTGGTCTCTGTGTTTTTCTGTGAGTGATGATTTTTACCCGCAAGCTCATTTTAGATCATAACCTCTTCCAAATCAAGATTGTCCTGCTCAAAATTATTCAGCCTCTTGAGTTGATCACTGTAATCACCTTCTCATTGAAAACTACATCACGGCTTCTAATAATTTTGTTAGTTTCTAAATTCCACAATCGGAATCTAAAATCTCTAAAACCATAACCAATGAAAGTGCACCGCATAGATTTAGCATCCAGCTTCTTTCTATTTTCTTTATCAATGTGCACAAAAGCTTCAGAACCAAAAACTCTGAGAAATGAAAGATCTACCTTTTTACCTGTCCAAGCCCCTTCTGGAATTCTACCATCTAGTGCAGTAAAAGGTCCTCTGTTAATCAAGTAAACTGTAGTATCTACAACTTCTGCCTAAAACTGTAAGGGCAAACCAACATGCAACCTCATACTCCGTGCACGCTCCATTATTGTTCTATTCATCCTTTCAGCAACTCCATTTTGTTGAGGTGTCCTTGGAACCATCCTTTTCTTGCGTATTCCACTCATAAAATAGTAACTATTGAATTTATTGCTATAGTACTCACCACCATTGTCATATCTAAGGCACTTCAATCTCAAACCTGTTTCATTCTCAACCAAAGCTTTCTATTTCTTAAATGTGTCAAAAATATCAGATTTCCTCTTTATGCAATAAACCCATACCTTTCTTGTAGCATCATCAATGAAAGAAACATAATACTGTGATCCTCCAATAGAAGCTACCTGAGCTGGTCCCCACACGTCTGTGTGAACAAGCTCCAACTTGTGCTTCTTTTTTGTTAACTCAGTTTTGAGAAACCTCACTTTCTTCTGTTTCCCAAAAATACAATGCTCACAGAAATCTAGATCTATGCTTTCAAATCTGAAAGCTTGCCTTTTGACTTAAGAACATTCATTCCCTTCTCACTTATGTGACCAAGCCTACAGTGCCACAACTTTGCATCTACATCTGAAGTAGATAAAACAGAAGGAGAATAATCAGTAATACAAGTAGATAGATAAAGTGTACCTACTCTCTTACCTTTTGCTAATACAAGTGCACCCTTGAAAACTTTTCAAAATTCAACTGTGAGAGTTACTGTGCAACCTTCATCACCCAACTTTCTTACAGAAATCAGATTTCTCTTCAGGATGGGTACATGCATGACATCCTTCAACACCCATGTGTTGCCATTCTACAATTTCAGCTGAACTTTTCCTTTGCCAACAATTTTACAAGGCTCATCATCCCCTAAATAAACTTTTCCAAAATCTCCATGGACATAATCATTGAAAAATTCTCTATTTGGGGTTGCATGGAAAGAGGCACCAGAATCTAAAACCCATGATTCTACTTTATTATCCAAAGAAAATATAAGAGCATCCTATGCAACAATACCTGTAACTTTTGCTTCTTTATTACCTTCATGCTGATTTTCTTTGTTATCCTTCAACCAACAATCTTTCTTTGCATGCCCTTTCTTTCCACAATTCCAGCAGGTTATTCTTCCATTTCTGGATTTGGATCTACTTCCCATCTTTGACCTTGATTTCCCTTGGTTGCCCTTCTCTCTTTGCCTTCCCCTGCTTTCAACACTTAAAGCATTACCTGATGTTTCCCCTGTGTTTTTTCTATAAATTTTTTCATTCAAGATTACACTAACAACATCATCAACTTTCAAGATATTTGAAGCAGATGCGGTATTACTAACTGCCATTACCAAACTATGCCAACTTTCAGGTAAAGAGCATAATATTAAGAGAGCCTTAATTTCATCATCAAAAACTATTTTGACTGAATTTAACTGATTTACTATTGTATAGAAATCATTAAGATGACTAGATACAGATCCACCTTCTTACATTTGCAAATTAAATAATTGCTTCATAAGATATACCTTATTCGAAGCTGAGGATTTTTCATATAAATTTGCCAAAGTATCCATTAACTCTACCATTGTCTTTGCCTATGATAAGTTGGAAAACACAGAAGCTGCCAAGCTCAACCTTATATATCCAAGAGCCTTTCTATCAAGAACATTCCATTCTTCATCTTCCATATCTGTGGGCTTCCTTGAAACCCCACCCAATAGTAAATATAGATCTTTCTGATACAGATAATCTTCAATCTACATCCTCCATAATTGATAATTATTGTCATTAAATTTCTCCATTCTTAGTTTACTTTTTTCTGCCATTGCTTTGCTCCCACTCAATCAAAAACCACTGTGAGTGAATTCTGTAATCAACAAACACTAACACGCTCTGATACCAGTTGTAGGATCTTAGAGTACAATTGATTACTTTTGTATAAGCAACTAAACACGAAATTGAAACTAAAAGTAATAAGTAACTAGAAATCAGAAACAACAAATAATAGGAGATACAAGAAACAACCAATTTGTATTAAACTCTTTTGGAAGAAAATACAATGAAGAAATCTCTCTCTCCTCACACCTCGTAGATGTACAGTAATTCTCCCTCAAGAGTTCTCTCTCTCTCTCGATCAATTACAATCAACTTAATTATTGAAATTGTACATGCTATGAGGATCTAACCCTACTATATAGAATACTACAACACTAGGGTTCATGAGCCATGCATTCGCCACCCTTAGATCCACCTCTTAAATCAAAGGCTCAAATCTATTCTCCTAAAAATAACAATTTTGGAAATGCACAGAAGTCAGTGTCGGTCTAAAGATGACCGATGCCGGTCAACCCCTAACCGATGTTGGTTGGTTCTGACCGATGTTGGTTACTGTGTAAGCCCAACAACCTCAACATTAGCTCATTAGTGAAGCTTTTAGCTCCACAACTCAATAGTATGAAAGTACACCCTTGAGTTTAACACGTTCGGTTTAAAATAAAAAAGCCTAAGAAAGTAGGAATAAATTTAAGAAAAAGATAGCATTATGACTAACTACAATTCAACACATTATTATGGAAACAAGAAATTATGCGGTCACTACAAAGCGGGAAATAACAAGGGAAGGATCTTGTTCATTTGGGTTACCCCAACCAACATTGCCAGGGTATTACCCTTAGGTAAAGGGTCCCAACCGATGTTTACATTGTTAACTACCTCTATGTTATCTTCATTAATTGTTTTAGTGCTATCTAGGGTGGTTTTGGGAGGTGAAATGACTAGAGCCAAGCATGGGAACTTGTGGAGATGAGGAGGAGAAACCAAATCACTAGGTTGCACCAAAAGAGACAATTATCTTTAAAGTGGAGATCAAGCAAGCCACTATGAGAGTAGCGACGAGAATAACTTCTTCGGTGCCCCCTTACACCCCCTAACCTCCCACCACCCTCCTTCCCCTGCACCCAGATTTATATCCCTCGATAACAAAGTGGGAGGCACTCAAACAACAATGCAAGGCGCATCACTCCAATAATCCAACAAGGTTTGGCGATGGTCCACCTTGAATGCTACCTTGATACCCTAAACTTGAATCTAAATAAACACATTTGAAATCACCATAGTGTTATTATATGTAGAGAATTGAATATCAATTTTAGAGTTAGCAAAAACAACAATCTTTCTTTGCAGAGTTTTTTTTAAATAAAGTCCTTAAAAAAATATGCCAACTTTGTGTGAATTTTGTTAGTAACATAAGCCAATCTCCAAGGAGAATATTCTACCATAAGAAAGGCTTTAGCTAAAAGGATTGAAAAAATCATGGATCCAAGCCCAAGCCAACATAACTTTGTCACAAAACTAAAACAAATGTTTGATAGTCTCAAATTGGTCACACAACGACCACTTGTGTTGTGGAACACCTAATTGTATGAGGTGATGCCATGAGTTAATCCTTGATAAATTAAGCCCCAGGCAAAATGCATGAGCTTGGGCTCAAAAATGGAGCTCCAAACAATTTGAAATTCACTACTCCAAGTATAACCAGTGGACTAGATTGACCATCTCTCATTGAGATTTTCCAACATGGATAGTCGAGATGAAAGCCAATAATATCCATTGTTGGGAGTATAGTTAAAGAATGATGTTCAACATAACGCTTCCAATCCTTCCCCCAAGGTTTGGCATATTTAACAACAATTGTGTAACATCCTTGTAAGCACAACATCAATAACCTAATGAAATGACTATTTGTCATTGTTGCAAAGATGAAATTTAACTTTAGGCTCAATCCAAGAATGCCAAACCTGAGCAAATTCAAATTAAATAACCTACATAATGTCCATGCCTCTTCTTAAAAGATTGAGAGAATGAACCCAATGCACCTCCATGAAAGGGACATCATAGAAAATGATCACCATCGACCACCACAAAGAATGGTGGCTGATGGGGAGACCATTATCCCATTCCACTTAGCCATGGTTTAATATCTTCCCATGTTTTTCAAATGCTATTAACAATAAAAGACCCCACAACCTTAACAAGGGCATGCAAGATAATAAGGTTTTGAAAACCTAGGCCCTTCTAAGCTGCTAGCCCACCAGAAGAACACATAGAGATACAATTTAGTAGGAGAATTTTCCAAGTCTCATTCCCTTCGATGGCTCAGATTATCCATTTTTCATAGAGAGCAGCGTCTTTGTGGTAGATATCAATAAAACCCGAGCCTCCTACCTTCTTAGGGACAATAAAAATTTCAAAACTACCCACTGGAAACCTTTCCAATGCTTAGAACTGGCCTAAAGAAAATCTCTATGGAATTTATCAAGCTTTTGGTATGTTAGGTAATGTATGAATTTTTATAATGATTTAACTCTCAAAGATAATAGCAAAGCTGAACATACAAAGAGTAGATAAAGAATAATAACCAAACACAATATTATATTATATATATTTTAATACTAATTCATTCGAGATTATACAATTATAGAGAAAAGGCATTCCTATATTTATGGAGCTCATATCTCCTTAAAAATCTCAACCATATCCCTAAGATTCCTCATAACAATATTAAACCTATTTATGTGAACCATTGTTGTTACACAACAATATCACTCCTAGATTATATATACTAATAACTAACCTAAATAACCACTAGTGAATTATTACTTACATAAGTATTCATGTTATAATAATCACTCAAATAACTACATGAACACTAAGTTTCCTCACATTCCCCCCTTAGTGTCAACCTGTTCACCTCTATTTGCTCATGATCTTGGCACACACAAGTGATGCATCAAGCTTTTGCATATAATTGTGTAGCATCGGACTTGCACAAAACACCAAATAAGTTGTATCTTCATAGATGTCTTTCATGGATGGATACAACAACCACCCATGTATTAATAGGCATCCACACTTTTATTCATCATGCACCCCTATATACCGATAGTTTTTCAGGCTTCGACCAACAACCTTACACAATTGGTTTTGCAAGTTCACCAATAACCTTTCACAAATAGTTTAACATGTTCACCAATAATCGTTACAAATGGTTTTACAAAGGTTAACCACTAACCTAAGTATGAACAAGAACACATCTTACTATTCAACCTCTATAAGTATCATGATGTTGTTTTTTCTTTTGTGCTTTCATTTTTTCATTATATGTTTACATTAGGGGACTGCATCAAGAATAGTCACATATACAAGTGAACATGATATACCACATATGTTCTTATTTTTCACACCACTCAGAGATAAATGCATCACACCTCACAACTGAAAAACAAGTCACCATACCAAAAATGTAGCCCTGTCATTGATGACTGATGAGAGGTCACTAAAAATGTCTCCTTCCTTCGACCTCCTTCATGTTGTTACTCAACGGATGAAGATTCAAAGCGCAACAGTTTCCACATTAAGTTTATTATAAATCCCCCCTTCCCCCTGCCGCCCCCCAAATGTGAAACTTGTCGGATGTTAATTTCTATAGAAAATGCCTCCATTGCAAAAAACAAAATTTGACATTGACGACTCTATTACTAACATTGACGAGATAATATCGATAAACAATGACAAATTTTGATTGACTCATTATTCTTGTTTTTAGTACATGCCTTGCAGGGAATTATAGGAATCATTCAAAAAAATAATTCTTATACAACTAACCAATGAAATATAAGAATTTTTATATTTCTAAAGTTTTTACTCATTTTTTACTATTTTTATATTTTAAATAAAGTTATGAAAATCAATTATTTATCACTCTATTGGTTGCACAACTTTTTTTTATGTTCTCGTAATATAATTTAAAAAATAAAAATAAAACAAAATTTTCAAAATAGACGTGTACATGTAATTATGAATTAATATAACTAAAAGACAAGTGTATATCATGTTCTCATAATATTAACATTTAACTCGTAAATTATGTAAGTTGTTTAATTAATTGATTATTAATATGTTAAACTTCCTATCATTACTCCAATTAATACGAAGTCAGAACCCGATTAATTTTACCTCCTGCTATTATGCCTTCATTTTCTCATATTATAAAAGGCAATTTAATCAATAGTGTACAATTATCCTAATTTGTGACCTAAATTTATGGGCTCTATCTTTTCTGCCAATATTATAGCCTATTTTATCTAACTACCATTTATATTTTCCATGCCATTTGATTGAAAGAACTCGATCTCAATATCTAGAGTTAATTATTTATTTATTGTTGAGCAACTGCTAGTAAATACATACTATCACTGTAGGTCACTTTTCAAATGGTGATACATATTATTTTATTCTCCATGCAGCCTGAGTAAAAGAAGATAGACTCAGTGCACTTGACTGCCAATATGTGGTATGCTCTTTTTCAAAGCTTTATTTCTAATATTTCTCATTATGTTTATATCTTATTGAAGAAAATCGTGCCCACACAGATTGTCTGTCCTCTAATTATTTATATTTCCTGGAAATATCACATCTTCCATTTGTCCATTTTTTTCTATGCCTCTGTGTCTCCCATGCCATTCCTTCTTTTCTTTGTACTTGTTTGTCTAATTAAAATGTTGTTTTGGTTTGATAGTGATAAAACCCAGATAGTTTTGAGAGTTTGACATAATTGGAAGCAACTTGTTTTAATAGAAATGCATGTGAATGATCGGAGTCTAATTATCTAATATCTAGTTTAGTGGTAAGTTGTAACCCATAGATATCGAAATCAGCGTTGTTCATGAATGCGATAAAATCATATTATGGATCTCATGACTTTTGATGCCAACGTCACATGGCTACATTGTGACGGTCATATCGGTCCGAGCAAAGATGAAGGATAACAGAGCTTGTAGTAAAAGTTCAACATTCTGAGATATCTACATACAAAAGTTCTATCAGAAAAGGTAAAGGTACCAGAGCTTTAAAGTAGTATAATTTTTCAAAATTTATTGCATTTTTAGAAAGTATTTTTAGCACATTTACCCCAGGAAATGTTCATAAAGGTATTGGTGCAAGTCTTTCTGCTATCACAATTATATCCCAAAGTTTTTGCATCGTTTGTTCCTTTTGGTGTAAATCAAAACTTTCTTTTTTTTGATTGTATGTAGTCTATTTAGTAGAGAAATTTGCATTTCATACGATTTCAGGGTTTCTATTATTTTAAAAATGTGCAGTATTTAATTAGATTTATAAAGCCATTTTTAAATACATATTGGTAGTACTTTTTTTATTGGAAATATTTTTGTAAAAGGTAGTGGCATTTTTCAAATGCTTCAAATATTTTATTCAAATGATTAATTTTCAATTAAGTAACTTGCTTGATTTACATATTTTGGAAAAATTCTATGTTAACAATTTTTTTCCAACTTCTTTGAACAAATAACGCAGGTTGAACCAATGAAGCAAAGTATTCTAATTTGTCTCCAATTTTTGTGTACAGAGTGATCTTTACCTGAAGATATTTGAACCACTGCAAATATTTCATGTGATTTCATGTATCTATAAAGTTGTTATATTGATAGATTTTATGTGATAAAATTTTATTGTAAAATTTAAATGTATGTATAATTGTGCCAATATCTGTGTGATTAAATAAAAGGTTTTCATTACTAGTAGGTTCTTTTAATTTAATGTACTTATATGAGCTTTCTTGCTATGGCTTATGCCTTGTTTCAAAATTTTGGTGAAATGAATAAATTATCCAGGCAGTTGTGTTGCATTTTATTGTAAATTTGGGTACTCTCTAACTATGTTATGGTCATTTATTTATTTTTGCATGTTGAACTTAAACGAACTAGATTATTTGTGTTTTGAGTTAATGCAAGATAATTTAATAAAACTTAAATAGTTTATGTTAATGCAAGATTATTTATGTTGTACTCTCCTTCAAATTTTAGTGAAACTTAAATTATTTATGTTACAGGAAGCTAAGTTTGTCTAAGATGACTTTAGGAATGTTTGAAGGGGTTGTTAAAATTTTGCTGAAGGAGATCTAGTTGAGCCTAAGCTTCTTCTTCTAAAAGATTTTTTTTATTAATAAATTCAAAGTATTTTTTCCAGCTATGTTTGAAGCAATGTAAGGTGATATGGAATTTGTCACGAAAATGATAAAATTTGTCATCTGACTTATTGTAAACAGTTATTTAGCTTTTGCATTGGTGTGTTTGAATTGATAGTCGCAATGCATTTAGAGGACAGTGGCTATCCCCAAAATATTTGATAGTAATAATTGGGTACTACGTAATCATAGTCATGTTCGCTATCTCTCCAATTGTAAAAGAGTTATATTTCACAAAACGTTTGATTCCATTAATCAAAGTTCACAAGTGGGAAAAGAACACATGGAAAAGAAGCTAATTTTAATTTTATGTTTTATTAAGAGTAAATATTATCAATATTAAGTAATTTAATTATATGGTTTGGATAAGATAGCTATTTAATTTATTTATTCGTTACAAATAAATACAATTTAATATAAAATATTTATTAATAAAATCAACAAGATTAACAATGTTACAATTCTTATCATACTTTTTGTTAGTTTATTTTCTTTACATAATTTCTATATAAATAACATTTCCTATCCATCTCATTACTTAGTTCTATCTAGTCAAACATCCAACACCCAAAACCATATTGATAGCAACCCCTCCTCTTTGCAATTTTGTTCAATTACTAAAAAAGCATTCTACAAATCTCTATCGGCATAACCTTTGGCACTTTGGGGTGCAATTGCTAGTTGATATTTATTTTCAAGACACCCAGACTTTGCATAAACAACATATAGATATGGAAGCTCCTTAAACATCAGCGCTTACCACGACAACAATCACTAACGTTTTTATTTAAAGATACATAAAAATACTTGCAATTTTTAGAAACAAATGTCTAAGCATTCAAGAAAATAAAGTTAATAATAAACATGTAATACAACAGTTGAAAACAATTTCATGCCACATACTAATGGAATCCATGTTCATATACAATTGAATCTATTTTGGTTAGTACCAACCTTGAGGCCATTTATTCTTACTAGTTGGGTCTGGTAGCAAACTGCTTGTCTTCTTCTCTTTCTTCTTTTTCTCCCCCAATTGTATGTTTTTTTTTTTTTTTTTGACTTCCGTCTTGAATTGAAAATAGCACCATAAAAAAAGAAAGGTGGAAACAAGTTTTTCCCCTGATAGAGAGGCAAGGTACTTTGACTCAGTCTCAGAATTTAAATTCCCATATTTTATATTCATAGGCTCCCTCGAAATATTTGCTGCCAGCAAATGGGAATCGCCACCCCATCTACCCTGAGGATGAAACCTCGAATGTTGTGGAGCCCAACAACTCATTGTTTTGGCTCCAAGGGCCTCCATGCACTAGTTCAATAAGTACCTAGTAACAAATGGGCATAAATATTATCTCCAATCAACAAGTAGTAGTAGGTGTCCTCTCAATTGGTAATAAAAAGTCTAATTCCTACTTGCGTTAATACAAAGTCCTAAAAAAGTGTCTTCTTCACCCAAAGCCCCTGTTTGGTCTTCTGGTGTGGACTTAAATTCATAAATATTTAGTTGAGTTCTATTTGAGAGTCCCTTTGGCTTTAAATGCTTATTTTCACATGTAACTTATCCATCTTATAGTATTAGTAGGCAATGGTTAAGCCTATGGCAAGCTTGACCTACCCACACAATGGTTGATCTTAGATCTTTGCACTTCTTTCCAACAACTACAGTGTTAGTCAATTGAACATCAATCAAATTTTTCTAAATGCTGCACACCCAAAAATTATAGCATCAATGGAGAGCATGGATAAGACAAGCAATCAAACAAGTCATAACAATAAATATTTAAATGGAGGACTTATTCTTCTTATTAAACACAGGGAACTATAGAAATCATTTAATAATTACTTTTTTTTTCAGCAAATCAAATAATTAAAAATAATATTATATTAATAATTACAAAGTTTTTATTAACGTTTAGTATATTAATTTTGAAATATTTCTAAAAATTTTATTTGAGAATATTCTTACACTAACATCATAAACAATTACTCACAACTCATACCAATATTAATTATTGCATTTATTTTTTCATTATAATTTAAGGAAGAACATACCTCCATGTTATAAACGAATGAATCATAAAAAGTCACTGTAAAAGTCTTTAATTTCATTTTTACAGCCACACTTTGACTTTGTGAAATATTGATTACCCCTCCAAGTTTAGCTCCCTTGGGCTCTAACAGTGACCAACCTAAAGTGTACAAAATTATTTATTGAAGTGCCGGATTGTTCCTCTATAAATTATGTGAATGGGTTGCATTTTACATATAAATTAGCGAGATATTAATATGTGATTTTTAATATCTTCCAACATAAAGCTAACAATTATTATTAAGATTTTATATTGCTATTATATGTTCCAATGTTTTTTACTAGAGCTCTAATTTGATTTTGACAACTATTTTACTTTAAACGCTGGCCAACTACACAAATGTCAACTAAATGTTGGACAAGTTGAAAATGCTAAATTTTCTAGTAAAATTATGTTGATGTTCTTTATCACTATTGTTCTCTATCACTGATGCTTGATTTGATCTACAAATCAAATATCAAATGTTATTACATTAATTTGCATTGTAGATATCGAGATCTTTCTACCGTAATGATTGAAACTTAAAATAATGGGATGTCACGGTGACATCTTTTCTAAATAAATAAATCAGAGACTATGTTATGGCAATATTAAATATTACTTGTCAAGTTTTTCTTTGGATGGCATAGACTATAGAAACACTATATGATTGAACCCTGCCATTAAATTGGTATTTTCAAAGTTAAATTGATCTATAATTGTTAACAGAGAATGTTGTCTTTTATATTTATTGACATATATTTTTAAAAAATACCTTTCATCTATCTGCACACTCATGCTGATACTTTGAATTCAATGAAAAAAATATGAAATACAACATACTATTCAAATTATTAAAGTAAACTTACATTTCAAATTTATAGATAAAATCACACACAAACAATTCTCAATACAATGGCAGGGACTAACTGGTACACGAACCTTGTTTGACTTGTAATAAAAAAGACAATTTAAAGCTATAAAATAAAGCACCAGAACGTGTGAAAGGAACTGGCAACAGTCGTTGAGACCAAAACCGTCGTTGCAATGAATAATACAGAAATCTACAGATCTAGAAAATGTGGCTTTTTGAAAGAGAGAGGCATCAGAAATTGAGGATGCACCATTGAGACGTGAGGCAATCTGGTGCAGCCAGCTAACAGAAGATAAAGAGATGCTCAGTTGTTCATTAACGCCAACCTATCAAATAATACTGTATGTGCAAGATTCTTTTTATATATTCGTTGCCATTAATATCAACACATTCGAGTATCTATGAAAGTTAACTCGTGCTATCGTGCATCCTTTGAAGATCCTCTCGCCGTACTTAGATTCTATTTCCCTGAATCACTTGCTCATCCACTGCCTACTCTGACAGAATTGTCTCCAACTCCACTGACAGAGCCGAAAAGAATCACGAACTCCGACTCAACCTGCATCGTTTTGCTAAAGAAAACAAATTTATGAACTGCAACTTCTTGCATGTATAGTTGAGCAAATCCTATACAACCTCGAGCAACTATAACACTATAACGGCGAACAAAATGCAATGAGTAACTAATAATGTCGTGTAACTAATAATATAGGATTGCAACATCATGATAAAATGTAACTCTTGACTGCGTCTTGAACATATTTATGCAGTTGGGTCGAATGAAGCATGCAAGGCTTGAACTAAAGACACGAACCATGAGGTGTTGGTTAGCAAAGAGAAAACTCAAAAACAGAAAATGGAAGACTATCAAATGGACACACGCATGGAGAACAAAGCCGCAAAGAGAAACTTGATGGGCATAAATCATACACTAATAAACTCTTCTCTCATCAACCAAAAAACTACATATACTGAGGCAAGAAAATAAATACTCTAGTGCTCCATTATCCTTCTAATTCTCCATAATATCTTTGCTCTGAGAATGTCTCTGATACCACTGTTATGTAATGGATGATTTTTTACAATGATTTAACTCTCAGAGATAATAGCAAAGCCGAACATACAGAGATTAGACAGAATAATAACCAAGCACACTACTATATTGTATATATTTCTAATATTAATTCATTTGGGATTATACAATTATATAGTAAAGGCATTCCTATATTTATGGAGCTCGTATCTCCATACAAATCTCAACCATAACCCTAAGATTCCTCATAACAAAATCAAACCTATTTACGTGAACTATTATTATTACACAACAATATCACTCCCAAATTATATATACTAATAACTAACCTAAATAACCACTAGTGAATTATTACTTACGTAATTATTCACGTTACACTAATCACCCAAATAACTATGTGAACATTAATTTTCCTAACATGGTATGCAGCTTTGGATGGAACCCAACAAGACAGGTAATAAACATGAATTATAGTAAGAACCATAAAACAGATTTGAAATGTACTGGCTAGAGATAATGACGTAGTGATCTAGTATAAGAGTTTCTTCTCAGCCTTGTTGATGACATACTACCAAAGGTTGGGTCGAGTGGATTGAAACACAAAAGGGACACAAAAAAGCAAAAAATCTATCCAGGTTGAATCCATTTCCAAGCACATCTCTATAAGCAAGGAAGAGGGGGACTGAAGGACTACGTAACATTAAATTTTTCTCCATTGAATATTGGAACCCAAAGCTAGGAAAAAAAATGAAGGGATTGCATCACTTGTGTGATGTTCTCTTATTCTTCAGTAAGTGTGAGGAAGGAGTCATCAAAATAATGGCCATTAACAAGTTGAGAGGAGTTATCGTCTAGAAGAGAGATCCCCTTTACAAGACCTTGGGACATGGCATTGGTCAACAAATAACCAAAATCTTTTACATCCTAAACATACAGAGTTGGGACGAGAGGGCACCCTTGTCTAATAGTGCAGAGAAAACCAAATTGCTTTGAGCACATACCATTGACTAAGAGACAAAACTAGGCATTTGCAAAAAACATTTGCACTGACTAGAGGAAATGGAGACCAAATCCTAAAGCCTACAACATGGCAAGATTGAAAGGTCGCTCAAAGTGATCATATGCTCTCTCAAAGTCAATTTTGATGAATAACACTTGTTGATTAAACCTACGCACCCTCTCCATATCTTCCCAGGCTACAATAATATTAAATTATATGTTTTTTTCTTTTGATAAATCATGTTTGCTTGGGTCTAACAATCAACAAGGGGATATTGTGGGGATGCTCATAGCGAGGGCCTTGGTCATAATTTTGTAAGATATATTGATTAGTTGCAAATTTGCTCAAGATCGCCTACCTTAGGTATGAATTTAATATGGCCTTTGTTGATAACTTTGCCAAGATTTTTGGAGCAATATGCTTCAACGTAGACTTTACATAAGTCCTCTCGAATGGTTTGCTAAAGCACTTTGTCAAATTCACAAGGAAAATTATCATGCCCAGGAGATTTGTTACTAGCGATACACATGACAACTACATGAAAGTCTTCAATGGTGAGTAACTTATCACATGTCACTCATTGAGATTGAGAGAGATTGCATGGGACCACCAAAAGATATTGTTAGAGGGCTTGTTCTCATGCCAGAGAAGACTTTTGCGCTTCGAAAACCTGCTGATTATGGCAGAGAAATGCTTGTTCGATATCATGCAATTTAGTGAGCTGCTAGTCTACTTCTTGAATGGCTTTCATTTGTTGAACAAAGAGTTTGGCCTTAAGTGTTTGGAAGAACTCCTTATAAACTGAGTTGCCAATCTTGAGCCAATGCAATCTAGTTTTGACTTGTGCCCCTGAAGCATTGTATGCATCTACAATCTAAATGCACTACTAGAGCATCGCCACTTGAAATTCGATGGGTTCATGTAAGGGTTACAACTCCAAGGCAGCCATCATGCGGCTCAACTCAAAGGTGGTGGTGGAGTAAGACTTGCCGCAGATGCATGCCCATTGGTACCCATAAATGCGAAAGAACCAAACCATGTGAGTGATAGCATCAAACCACCATTCAATCCAACCGGTTTTCGCTGAAGGATGTTGCACAAGACAGCAAATCACACATATATTTTCTATATGTGTGATTTAAAAAAAAAACCACAAAAGTGACCCATCAACAATATAGAAAATATATCTCTACAGTGACCCATCTACTATATAGAAAATATATCTCTATAGTGTGACTCAGCAGCAATGATTATGATATTTGATGAAGTAAAAAATGTAAATAAAGCATCAAAAACAGTCTTACGGACTGATTACAAAGTAAAGTTGTGGAGTCATCTCCTTTATTCATTGGAATTTCTGATTTTAGCAGCCTATATCTATCTAATAAAAGAAGCATTCAATTTTAGATCCCTACGGCAAACTACATTAAATTGAAAGAGAAAATCAATTATGGATGTATTTTCATACTTCAAATTGTTTTATCAATGTAAACATGAGGTGCTTATTACGAAATCACAAAAATTGAAGAAAAAACAAGCCCTTTGCAAAACACCCTAAAATTTAAAGGTGGATGATCCCAAAGAAATACAGTTGAAATTTTCAAATATATATTTCATTTGTGGAACTTTAACCATGTTTTGTCTGTGCTTTCCCTTTTTTTAGACTTTGGCTGTGGATCTGCATTAGTGCAATTTAACCTTAACTGGATAAAATCACTCAGGGCTTCTTTGGTTCTTGCCACTGGCAAGTACTCTTCCAGCCAAAGCTTCCCTTCTCTAAGTTATATTTTCTTATCCAACTGGTAGCGTAAATTTGCCACCAACATGTGGTCATTCAAATAAATACCATCTGGTAGAAAAACCATTCATGGATAAATATGAATGATTTGTGCATACTTCATCATACTTACTTTTGATTGAATTCTTAGACTGCTTACAATTTTTATGTGAGATTGTGACTATTTTGAAGCTAGTGTATGTTCATTGTTCATTCTCTGTATTCTTTACATCATCAGCATCACTAGGGATGTCAGGACTGGGAGGAATGTACCCTAGAAAATCTGTTGTAGGTACACTGGTTCCATTGGCACTGTAAATCACAAAAGAGTTGAATGTCAAAACAATGCAAAAGTCAACCCAACATGACAACTTAACGGCAGAAATCATAGATCACCTAAATTAACGAATAGAAAGAATCTTGAGTGACAAGAAATGCAAACTTGTTGTTACCTTCTGTCAGAGATAACAAAAGATCGAAGTTCACAATTATTAAATCTGCATGCATTGAAAGGAGAATACTATAAGAAATCATGAGCAAAATTCAGAACGGATGCATTAAAAAAAAATTAACCAATATATTTTGCAGAAAAAAATCACTCACATGTTATAATAAAAAAAAAAATCTATCTCAAGAATCAATATTTACAAAAGAAAAAAAAATGCTATTAGCATTAGTTTCAATTGTGTGGCTAATTGACTACCTAAATATAAACTTACTTTAGGTGGAAGATATATAGTATGAACTAGAGCTTCCAGTAAGCTAAGACGACATGTTTGTAAATCAATCTGGTAGAATAAGAGGATATAGGCAATAACATACAAAATGCAGTTCCCTTGTCACTAGGAAATGAATTTGGTACTAGAAAACATTACAGAAAGGGGATAAAAATATTTGCAGTCCAAAGGAATGCCTAAACATCATTCTGTGCTATTTTGTTTATTTTGTAGTTTTGGTAAAAGTAAAAATATATTAGCATCGGAAAGGGATACAAAACAGCCTAAAAGACTTGTCAAGTCAGACAATATAAGCCGATAAAGTCATAATACAAAGAGCTAAGATACTAAGGCCAAGAATTCATTTCAACAGCAGTCTAGTACAGATACCGTGCTATGGTTTGAACTATAAACATCCTAAATAGCATATTGACAACAAATTACTGAACCAACAATGCCAATTGCTCCCACTGTGTTTAATGCTTAGCAATGATTTAATTTAGGTAATAATCCTTATTAGTTATTATGACTGAAGTCCTCGAACAATTTGAGAAAATGTGTCTAGGTAAATTAAAATCAGGACATGTACACAGGTAGGATACAATTTTCTGGAGCATGTTATTTGTTAAAATACCTAACCTTGCCAGACTTCACTCTCTCATCACAGATGAGAGATACATACACTCATCTCTGTGGCCAAATTCTTCAATGTACTTTATGAACTTGTTTTTCCCACTTGTATCAGTATAAATAATATTTCTAGATATCCCAAATCAAGGTTTCAACTTCCTTAGGGTTATTTATCGACAATAATACTTCAGGAAACCTTGATAACAGACTTCAATGTACCTTGACGAATTTTTTTGTGTATTGAAAAACTTATGGACTGAGAATAAATAATTAGCATATAGGATCTTCAAGATAGGTTTGTGTGGCAAAGAGGTACCAAAACGTTTAAGATTTCCAAAATTCCAAGATTTACTACAATAAGATAAATTACAAGTTATAATCAATGTAAGACATCCAGGTTTCCTCTATTGGGACTGTAGTTTTGAATATATGATTCATTCATTGCCATGACAGAATTACTGAGGGAGGCACAACCCTTAATCCATTATCACCCATGATTCAATTTGTGCTCAATGCAGGAACAGACATCAAATCCTGTGATGAATTGCTTTACCTTGTGTGTCACTGAAACACAACTGCAACTATAGTTTCCACCCTTCCCAAACACTGAACAAATACTTCTCATCTCCATGATGAAACTATTCCTGAAGCAAGCATTGATATCCAGAATGTTGAAGAACAAATATGGCAGTGACCAAGTGCTGATTTGCTAGTTTATGGGTTTGTGGGGCTCTGTGAAAACCCTGCAGGAATGGATATATAACACTGGAAAGTTAGACGGAATATTGATGTTATGTTAGCTTCTCAAAGCTATTTCATTGTTCTT
The DNA here is from genome assembly GCA_037957365.1 of Torreya grandis. Taxonomy (NCBI): domain Eukaryota; kingdom Viridiplantae; phylum Streptophyta; class Pinopsida; order Cupressales; family Taxaceae; genus Torreya; species Torreya grandis. Next base: position 3,917,697 of record JARHVA010001069.1, on the reverse strand, counting down.
TTTGTTAAAAAAGAGGATGGAAATGAGATTTTTCAGGGCAGTTCCTATTTTCTATTTAGAGATAGTTTGTTAAGTATTGGATGTCGGAATTTGACCCTAGTGAAATACTTCCACCAGTTCCAGTACCATTAAAAGTTGGTTGACTGCAAATTCAAGGCCATAGGTGACACCCTAAGATACGATGTAGATGAATCAGATTTAAATCTCAGTTAAGAAAAACTGTTACATATGAACCTTAGAAAGCCTTTGCCAGGTAAATTTGGCTGTTGTAATGAAATTACTTCACAAATAAAGTAGAATCACAGCAATAGATCACAATATGACTGAAATAAAGCAGAATATATGAATAAATGATGATCCGCTTTGAGGAGCAACCTTCATAACTATACAACAAGAACAAAATTCACAATATAAAATACTAACCACTACCTCCTGTATATACCCTAATTATACTATGGAAACAATCTAGGCCAACCCTACTACTAATATGAAGCTATAGAAATGACCATATAATGTAATTAAACGTTATGATGGCTATAAGTCAGCCACACATATCCCAATACACACTATAGGCTAAGGGTATAACATGCCCCTCCCCTTCAAACCAACATTGTCCTCAATATTGATGATCGTTGGATACTTCTGCAAGAATGCTTCATCGTCCTGTATCGCATCTTCACTGGCTAGATTCTTCCACTTGATTAAATACTCTATAATCACCCTCATCCGCAACCTCTTAGCATGTGTCTGAATTATACCCTCATGCTCCAAAATGATTCTTCCCTCCTCATCAAGCTCTGGTAACTCTGTTTGTGCTAACACTTTATCCAATGACCATCTTCAAGCAGGAAACATGGAAGACCGAATGTATTTTTTTTGAGTGAGGTAACATCAGTTTGTATGCTACACTGTCAATATTCTACAAGACTTGATAAGGGCTGTAATACTTAGTTGAAAGTGTAATGTCTCCCTTTTTTGTATAAACTTGCTAAAGTCCTTAGCCTTGAATTGTTCCTAAAAAGGCTAAGGGAAGAAAAGAACAAGGGGACATTTGAGGACTTCAAAAGCATTTAATAGAAAAACACTTTATGATCTAATTGCCACTTAAGTTGGGGCCTTTTTAAGGGTCATGGGCACTTAACGCCTAAAGTGTTTTTATAAGAAAACTTGTAATATATATATATATATATATATATATATATAAAAGAAAAAGGTAAACTCTCCCTCTCTATTTTGGGTGCCACATTTGGAGGAGGGATATAAAAGGAAAGTGAAGGCTTATTTGAAAAGGTTATGCAATTTGGATACTGAAAATCTTGTACAAGTATGTCAAGCTTGAACAAGTGATTTGAGGACGAAAACCTTAAAGTACACCAAGGAGTTTGGGGATGAAAACTTCCATTCTTCTACTAGAGCAGTTCTATTCAAGGGTTATTGCACTTCAATTTTGCATAGTTTATGCAAGTGGATCTACAAAGGTGTTTTTGGACACCATCTTCATCAAGGATTATTTCAAACCCTTAGGAGAGCTAGAAATTCATGATTTGCAGGTCAGAGATGGGCGAACTTGGTTTGAAGATGTTTTGTTGATTTTGAAAGAATCTAGAACTGTAAATAAGGTTTTTGTAACTTAGAAACTACTTTTGAAGGAATTCCTATGGAGAGAAAATTCTGATTCTAAATTTGTTTGAAAGCTACTATTTTTATGATCATTTTGAGCTAACATTTGCATTGAAATTCCAAATATTTTGGATGATATGAATTTTTGAAGTTTCCGCTGATTAAGACAAATAATAAATTATTGAGGGCTGAAAATAAGGTAATTTATATTCTGAAAAATATTTTAATTTTTTTCAAGTGAGGCAATTTGATTTCGGGAACTTGGAGACCTTGTTGAAGGGTTAAAACAAAGGTTTGAATTTTAGATTTGTTTCTCCTATTTTTTTTAGTGTGGCGACTTGTTTGGAGGGGCTAAATTGGTTATTGACAACCCTAATTTGTTCTTTGAAAGCCCTAATAAATTGCAAATATTTTTGGTATATTTTGTGAGTCTGTGCAAGGGATTCAGGGTTAATTGGAAGGGAAAATGCAGCTGTAACAAGATCTTAAAAATCAAAGGTTTTTGAGAGTTTTAGGCGCTTTTCATTCTACCATAGCTTTGATCTTTCGCTGATTCACCTTGACGCCCTCATGTGAAACAATCTAGTCCTAATACTCGACCTCTTTGAATCCTATTGGCGCTATGGATTGCACCCTCTGAAAGGATACTTAGCTCCCTTCATCCAAGTGGCACAATGGAGACATTTCTCTTGCTGTGGGTGGCAAATTGGAGGAATGAATCTCTAGATTAGGGGCTAGCTCCCCTTGATGCACCTTGAGTCCCTGAATTTCTACCACTAACAACGGGGGGGTGAAAAGAGAGAGAGAGATACTATAAAATAGAACCTAACTAAAGTGGTGATGTACCAAAACTGATTGGTCTACTCAGCTTTCACCTACACTTTGCACCAAAAGAAGTGAATAGACACTTCATTTGAATGAGAAACTAACTGTATCAATGCTTCAACAAGGGTTCTATGAAGGTATAAGGAGGAAGAACCTACCAGAGGTGTTCTAGAGACACACTGTTGGACAGTTGCTCACCTGCGCCTATACTTCAATCTGGACATTTCTTGTTGACCTGCAAAAAAGAATTTGCAATACACTAGATATGTTGGTATAGACTTATGAAAGCATTAAAAGAAATGACTGAACACAAGACAAGACCGCAAGCATATGCAAAAGTGCAAGCTCAAATGAAGGTAATACACTTCTTTTGATTAAAGGTAAATTTCTTCAAGACTTCACCATACAATGCTGAGAGATCCTTTCTCAGAATGAGAAGTTACAATATATAGAGAACTTGGAAAAAATGTCATTGACTAGTCAAGGGAATGAGGCCCATGTTGTATTAAACACTCTTGCATCTGTCGTCTCTTCTTAAATGCGTCTATGAAAACCATGATGTAGGTGCTTCAGATGTTGACTTTGCTGTCCAGACTTGCAAGAGCATGGGTCGCTTCTCTTAGCAACCGACAAGGCCATCCCTCCTCATGTTCTAGGCCATGCTCTCTTGAATGCTTGCGCAACTAGCTACTTATTAATGTCAAAACAAGGTAACACAAGCCGCTCCCTTCAATGTTTTCAACCAAAAATTTTAAAGGTTCTTCGTTGGAGACTATTCCATCCAAAAGCATTTACTTCTCCCGCTGACGACTCCTGTGCCACCTGCCCTGGTCTGGTTCGTCCCTTCTCTTGACTTTTCTACACAACTTGGAGCATTTTGAGCATGTCTTATATGTGCGTGGCCATATTCTGGGTTACCCGCTTTGCTTTTCTCTTTTCTTGCTATTTCTTGTCTTTTCCTGGCAATTCAGGCTCTCGGGGCTTACGAAATTTCTCTTGGGCTCCTTCTTTGGCGGGTCATTGAGTCTTCTTTCGAATTTTCTGGCTTTTTGAATTCCTTTGGACATTTTGTCTAAAGGAATTCTTCCTTTGGGCTTGTCACTTTTGAAAACCCTCATTTGACGAGCCTTTAGGCTTTTGCTTATGAGTTCCTTCGGACAAAATGTCTGAAGGAATTCTTTTCAACAGCTAGCCCATCACCTTAAATTTGACATCTGTAGCCTATCACCCCATTTGAAAACCAACGGCTATTTCACTACCCTAAATTTGACGTTCGCGAGCCTGTCACTAGACATTTGAATTCCAATGGCTAGCGTATTACCTTTAAATTGACGTCTACAGGCCTGTCACCCCTTTGGCAATTCCTTCGGATTTTTTGCAAGCAGACTTTTTTGAAGGGAAAGTGACCCTTCAAAAAAAATGAAAAGGTCCTCTTTTCAAGGTCAAGTGCCGTCTGCAAGGGCACCTACCCTTCGGACTTTTGCCTTCCGAATTTCTTCGAACTTCCTTCACTAGTCGAATTTATTCAAACACAATGTCCGAAAGAATTCGCTCTTTAGGTGTTCCTCTTTGGATTTTCTTCAAACAAAATGTCCGAAGGAATTCTCTCTTTGTCCTATCAACTTTCCTGAAAGGCAAGTCCCTTTCGGGCTTTCTGCCTTGACCGTTTGCTTTGACCATCTACCCTCCGCAAGGACACCTTGATCCCAAAATTGCCCTTCGAGCTTTTTGAAAAGGTCCATTTTGTTGATTCCCTGCCTCCCTCAAGGGCTTCTTGGCCCCTAAGTCGCCTTTCGAAAGAATTGCAAAGGTCTTGTTTGGCACCTAAGTGCCCTCCGCAAGGGTACCTACCCTTTGAACTTTTTGTAAACGACCCCTGGCCCTTTGAACTTGGTCCGTTTTGCTAATAAAAAGCCCTCCGAAGTAACCTACTTGCCCTATTAAGCATCCAAAATCAAAAATGAGTTTCAAAATCGACTCATGCTTGCCAAACCCAAAGCACTTGGTAACCAGAAGAAGAAAACACTGATTTTTTTCATGGAAAAAAGGCTTGTCAAAAAGGGCCCACAAGGCAGCTGTGGGATGAACTTGTCAAAACCTAGGCTAAAAGACCCTGTAAGGAAAAGGAAAGAGGGGTGCCCAATTTTGGCCTGCAGAATCAAAATTGGTCAACAAATCCAAAAGTGCATTTGGAAGACTTGGCATAAAGATGGTGTTGTTCAAGAATATCCAAAATTTGATACACATGATGCAAGTGTTCCTCACATGTTTTGTTGTATATTAAGATATCATCAAAGAAAATCAAGACAAAATTCCATAGAAATGGCGGAAAATTATAATTTATCAAACTCTGAAATATAAATGGTGCATTAGTAAGGCCAAAAGGCATCACCAAAAATTCATCATGGCCCTCATGGGTTCTAAAAGTTGTCTTATGAATATCCTCGTCTCTAATTCAGATTTGATGATACATAGAATGAAGATCAAGTTTTGTAAAATAAATTGCACTGTGTAATTCATCTAGAAAATTATCAATTATAGGAATAGGGAACTTATATTTGATGGTGTACCTTGTTGAGTTCCTTTTAGTCTAGATACATGCGCCATGTGTTATCCTTACGCACCATCACTACTAGAGAGGAATAAACTGTCTAACTATTATGGATAATACCTGCTTCCAACATCTCATGTTCTCAACCTCACTCTTCTGGGCATATGGGTACCTGTAAGGCCTAATGTTGGGTGGTTAGCACCCTGACACTAGTTGAATGGCATGATCATGATCCCTTTTGGGAGGAAGTCCTTTTTGCATATCAACAAAAACTATTGAATGCTTCTTCACAATAGCATGTATACCACAAACCCCTCCGCTCCCTTTTTTAGAATCTTCTACATCTAATGAGAACTCACCAATTTCGAGGACTTTGTACATACGAAACGCAATTCAAATTTCCTACCCTAAAAATGGAAATGCATGAATAGCTCTTGGAAATTCATCTTAATCGTTCACAAGGTAGTTAGCCATTGGACTCCCAATACAATGTCTTCTCCACCCATAATAATGGAAAACATAGGGCTCTCTAGTATATATTCTCCCATGGAGAGTTTAATACTATGGCATTTCCCAAAACAAGTGACTATGCCACCATCTGCAATCATACTCAGAACTGGATAGACAAAACAGTTCAAGCGCATAACCAATTTATTGTTGATGAAGTTGTGAGTACTTCTTGAGTAAATCAATATTGTCACCTTTTTTTCCCAGAAAACCCACTAACTTGAAGGTTTGTAGAGTGCTAATGCCGAAAAGTGAATGGCAAGAAATAGTTGGTTGGGTTTCTTTTGATTCCTCCCCTAACTCAACATCAGCATCCCATGCTACTTCTTCATTGGCACCTTCAATGTAGAGCAATTTCTTTCCCCACATTTATGTCCTCGACTATATTTGATATCACAATTAAAAGATAACCCTTTTGACCATTTTTCTTCAATTTGTTGGGGCATCAATTGGGTAGGCTGAGGGAAATATGGTGTCCGGATGTTAGGATCTTTGATGTTAGTGAATGTATGTCTCCTATTGGATAAGAATTTTTCCTCTACCTTACACACCATGACAATAGAATCAGAAACATTATGCAAATTAGACATGTGTACCTCATGTTGAATGTGCTCCTTGAGACCGCCAAGAAACAAATCATTCAAGTTCTCAACTGTAATCGTCTCCACACACAAAGATATATTCTAAAATTTATGAATATAATCCTTGATTGAGCCTGTTTGCCACAGTTTTGCCAATTGGTTGAAGTAATTCTCCATCCCACTATTGTTATAGTGTGTTTTTAGCTCTTCCATAAAAACTAACTAGGTGACACTAGGAGGCTTCTTCTTTTGAGCACTATTGACCATTTTGGTCCTGCAGGCCAAAATCGGTCCCCTTTTCTCTCTGCTGTTCTGAGCCAGTTCATTTCGGGTTGCACAAGTCTTCCAGCAGAAGATGAACCAGTTCAAAGAATGAAAGGGCTTCTACAAAAGCTTTTTTGAACCATTGAACCGTTCAGTTCAATTGGTTCAATGAGTTGGTTCAGTTCATTTGGTTTAAGTGCTCGTTTCAACGGCTCGGTTCAAATGAGGTGGTTCATCGCCTTGGTTCACTCAGTCGGTTCATCAGTTTGGTTCAATGCCTTGATTCAATTGGTTTGGTTCAAACATTCGGTTCGATGCCTTGGCTCAACAACTGTTGAACCATTGAACTGGTTCAATAGAAATGGTTCAAAGTGTTGGTTCAACGATCGGTTCAAAGGGTTCTTTCAAAGGGACGTTTCAATAAGAAGATTCAAGAGGGTCTCCCGAAGGACAAGTGCCCTTGCGGAGGGCAATTCCTGACCCAAGTGCCCTTGCGGAGGGCAGAGAACATTTTCAAAGGGACCAAAGAGAAGGCCAAAAGGGTTGAAATTCCTTCGGAGAAAAGACAAGGCATGTTAGAATTCTTTCGCAAATTTGGCAAGGCAAGGACACGAGAATTTCTTCAAAAGAAATTCCATGGAAAAGATGAGGCAAAAGACATGAATGATTTCTTTCGGACTTTTGTCCGAAGGAATTCCTTCGGACAAAAAGTCCAAAGAAATTCGGGAGAGGCCGGCCGCAAGAAAAAACCCAAGGGAAAACTCCGAAGAAGCGATCAAAAGAATTCTTGCGGACTTTTTGTCCGTGGGAAAGTTGGCCGAGACAAAAGCCCGACCGGAGCAGAAAAGGTCGAAACAAAGGAAAAGAACCGAAGGAAATGCCAAAGACAGTGACATCTCCGAGGCCGTCAATTTCAAGGAAATGGACTAGCCGTTGGTTTTCAAACAGTGACGGGCCCACGAACATCAATTTTACACTACAAAAAGCTCGAGAGCGGAAGCTGCCAAGTGTCGTCTGCTGGGACACATGATAATTTGCCTCTAAAAGCAGCGGAATGTGCCACGTGTCCCTTGTAAAACCCGGCAGAGCGCGACAAGTGTTTGCATCCGAGTCCCAAAGCTCCTTTCAGCAAGCTTCCCTCAGAGTTCCGCGGAGGGTGCCAAGTGGCAACTACAGAAGGATTTGACATTTTTCTAAGAGCAGCGGAACGTGACACATATCCCTTGTAAAGCTCAGCAAAAGCCGACAAGTGTCAACGTTCGCGGACTCTCCCTTTTGTTCAGTAAAGACTGTGGTGGGCCCTGGACAAAGGGGCCAGAAGAAAGACAAAGCCACGAAGGAGCCAGAAAAGAGCCAAGTGCAGAAACGGACAAAACAATCCAAGTGACGAAGAAAGGTGTCGACTCAAGGAGTTACTCCAGTGGTTGACATAGTGTTTGCGAATTGGTCATCAAGAGGCGCGAACAGTGAATAGTGTGACCCATTTTCTTCACTTTACATTGATGAGCAGACAAGCTGCATGAATGCCTTGAAGGGAGCAGTCTGTTTGCAGAAAAGAGGCGCGGCCCATGCTTTCTCATTAATGTTTGAATGACAAAGTCAAAACAGGGGCCGACACAACATTATCTTTAAGCGGCTTCCTCTTCCCAATGATCGGAACGCACATGGGCCACTTGTAAGAAGAGCGCCAAAGTCTTTTTGAGAAAGCGCCAAGTTCTCTTCTCTCTCTATATATTGTAAACTTCTCATTTTGAGAAAAGGGGGGGATCTTCTTAGCCCATAAGGCAAAGCTCTGCCCAAAAAACCTCTAGGCTTGTAAGGCAGAACTCTGCCAGATTTTACCTTGAATTGAGACATAGCATTTTTACCTCTATTTGAGCTTGTACTTTTGTATGTGTCTATGCCTTTGTTCTGTGTTAAGTCATTTTCCTTTATGCTTTCGCAGGATGATTTCAGCATGTCTAGTGCATTGTCAGCGTTTCTTTTGCAGGTTTGCTAGAAGTGTCCCTAGAGGAGTATAGACTGCCATAGTGTGTCTAAGGACGCCTCTGGTAGTTTCTTCCTCCCTATATATCCACGGACCCCTAGCTCACTGATGCAGAAGGATTCCTCATGTCAAATAAAGTGTATGGGAGCTTGTTCTTGGTGAAAAGCGTATGTTCGAGCTAAGTGGATCGACTTTTTTGGTGTATCACCTTTTTAGTTTAGGTTTAGGTTTTGTTTTCAGCATCCTTCTCCCTTTTCAACCCCCCCTTTTTTTATTTATTTGTTAGCAGTAGGAAATCCAGGACCTAAAAGATACACCAAAGGGAGCTAGCCCTTATCTAGAGACTCTCCCCCCCAGTTTTGCTAGGCCCACAGGCAAGAGGGGAGTTTCCATTGTTGCATGTGGAAGGCAGGAGCTCAGCCTCCTATCGAGGGTGCAATCCACTGTGTCAACAAGCACACAACCATCCATACCAAATGCATTGTTCAGGTTGCAGATATAACAATGCCATGGTAACCTTTTGCCCACCTGGGATTTGATGTAGATCAAAAAAATTATCCATGTGGTTGATCCAGTTGAGCGGATCCTTTCCATCAAACTTACACATGTCCACCTTTGGTAGTAGGTTCTAAGACCTAGAATTAGTGTTATTCATGGAATGAGGTTGCACACTATCTAGAACAAGATTGGGTTGTCCAATAGATCCGCCATTAGTTGATTATGAGACTAACAACTTCACAGAATTCATAAGAGAGGCCATAGTACATATTCTCCATATTTCCTTTTATTTCCTTCTAGCGTATTCTCCAAGGAAGAAGAATTCATATTATAAACCCACCTGATCCAAAATATGACTCTATATGCTCTTTTGTTAGGAGTTTTGCCTGGTGTTAATGAATTCTTTCCCCAACCTCTAGTTTGTGGCACCGTCATGTTGAGGCCTGACAGTGCAGAATTAGATTTTCTCCTTTGACCAAATGAATTTGGACTTAGGTCGGATTCTCAACTAAAACTTCAAATAATAGACCCTCGCTAGATTTTTGCAAGCTTTCCGAAAATGTAAAGAAATCATAAAAAATCCTTAAAATGCAACATGTAGAGTGAATCTATGAAAAACCTAAACAACAATAACTCACTCAAAAATGATCACTAAACCCTTTTTTTTACTATATCATCCGTAAATGATTCACCACCTTTAGTAAAAAATTGTAGAAAATTTTGCAATAGATTGCAAGATATAAGCGACTCTCCAAAATTAGGGTTTCGCCCATATTTTTGCCCAAATCGAAGCTCTGATACCACTTGTAATTAAATTATTTCACAAATAAAGTATAATCACAACAATATGATTGAAATAGAGTAGAACATATAGATAAATGATGAGCCACTTCGAGGGGGGAACCTCCACAACCATACGATAAGAACAAAATTCGCAATATGATGATAAAATACTAATTATTACCTCCTATATACACCCTAATTATGCTATAGAAACAACTTTAGGCCGTCCCTACTACTAGTATGAAGCTATAGAAATGCTCATATGCCTTAATTAAAAGTTGTGATTGTTATAAGTCAGCCACACATATCCCAATACACGTTATAGGCTAAGGGCATCGCAGTTGTGCATCTCATGGACTACATTTTGGCGAAATAAATTAATTTTGAAAACAATCCTTTAAAATATTGAGTTTTCTCTAACTAGGGCACCTAGAAAGATTGTCTTGAGAATCCATATGCAATTCCCTCCAACATGCAACAATCTTGGTCACCCTCTTTAGCTCAATAGAGTTCATCACTAAGTTGAAGGTCATATGTGCAGTCTTAGTCAACCTCTTAAGCTGGGGATTAAAGAACTTGCACACTAAAAAATATAGATAAAAATTTATGAATCAAAATTTCCCAGTTTTGCAGGTTGTTATAGGAGGCAATACAACACTTAAAATTTGAACCCCTATGGAATAGTTCGCATTGAAGCCAATGACTCTTAAAGGAGAAGAGATTATAATGTCCTTAAACTGCATCCTCATAACTCACCTGAAAATTTGATAACTGTGAAGGATTAAATGCAATGAAAATGTAGACCTGTACATGGAAATAGGGAAGTGTACATTGTAGGAAAGGGGTCTTATCCTGAAGAAGGACCATGGGAGCAAAATTATACCTACAACACATGTATGAGCATGCAACACACAAAAACAACTGCACAGGATATATATGAATACACGAAAAATCACTTGAAGTACAAAATAAACATCCTACCACAAACAAACACTGGCAAATTATGCATGGAAACACAATCATAACTATCTCATGTGTATGGACATGCAAAACAATGCATGGTACATACATGAATACAAGACAATACACCACACATTTTGACACAAGAAAACACATGCATGCCATATATACCATATAATATGACCACATGGCACCAAATGGATATATAGCATACATGACAATAGAAACCCTAAATAAATAATCTTAATGCCAAAAACACCTACCTATATCGAAATAGAATGTGTGCACGTTTACGTGTGTGCATTGTTGTGCGTTGTAAAGTAAAATGTCTTATGTGAAATTCAAATAGATCATGTAACTATGATGTATAAATTAGAAAATGTGAGTGATAATTTACAAGCAATACACATGATGAACTTAATTAGTCCCATGGCACCTTACATGCAATATCTTATCAATAATTAATCGACATAATGAAAATTCAAAATGTCATTGACAATCAATCATGAGTTCAAATCATCATTGTACTAAGGTTCGAGCAAGGGATGGCAAGAATAGGGTGATGAATGGCTAATGAACAACTAGTTGACTGCTAGTGTTGATTCACATTTAATAGAAGGTTCTACAGCCAAATGGCTACACAAGGCCATGAAATGTGACGTGCATGTGTTAGACATGTTTTAGAATCACTGAAAGGCCATGATCAATATGACTAGTTAGCTTTCTTTGTGTACACCCTAAGTGGACATGTACATCCTGGGTGGCCTTGATGGTGAAGGCATGTGTACTCCATGAAGGAGGTCACATGTTTGAAACTGGACAAGGGTAGCGTTGAGCACCTTATTGAACAATATACAAGGTAAATGGAAAAGCAATCCCCTTGTGGGCTTCCAGAGGGGGTCTCATACACTCAATTGTTGTATCACTTGGTGGTGACCTATAAAACTGCCTTTACCTTTACCTTTTTATATCAAGGTTTAGTTAGGAACTTTTGCAAACTTTGGGGAAATTTTTAATTTTGTCTACATCTGGCTTTTATATGTAAAGAATGTATTCTCTCACGGGTGTATCAAGTTTATAACTCTGTGAATTCATGTGTGTATATGAATTCATGTGCCATTCTATAAGTAATATAGTAGCTCCATGCTGCTTAATGTGTTAAACATACACACCATGGGATTTGAACATGAATTCATAAAATATTTCTTTGCAAAATAGAAATAATAAGATATTTTACAACACTCTTGCAGCTAATTGATCTCTTTCTATTTAAACTTTTGAACAAAATGGCACATTCACATGCCTATAATCCATACATGCAGAATCTACTTCAATTTCAAAATTTTAAAATGACATGGAGGACTAAATTGATATATTACTAGACCAGAATAAGTACTTGAACTCAGAATTCACAACACTTAAAGCCAAAACTGTCATGTTTCCACATTCATGTTATACATGCATTAGCTTTTACATAACCCCCACAAATATCAAATCCCTTGTACTTTGTCAACTTACGCTTTGTGAATCTCATTTCTAACCAAGGGATGACAATCTTTTCCAAAGAGGGCCAAAGTTTGTATTAAGAACGAGCTGTGCGAAACAATAGCTATTTCTTTTTCCTTTCGTGTCAATAACCTGCAGAAACAAGTAGTCCTCTAAGTTGGCACATAATTAATCTTGTGGCAATCATTTTCATTATAATGATATCCAAAAAAAAAGAATTACATCCTTAAAGAGTACATAGGCTGCAAAATATATTTTTCACATCAAAGATAGTAGAACTTTAAAATTAAATAATCTAGGTGAGTTATTACTAACACTTTACTTGTCCAACTATATAACAATTCATAAAATTGGCTTCAATGCTCTTTTCACAGGGGTTCCCTAAGTCCCATTCGCTTTCCCTTTGATATATTGCATGTTCAATTTTCATATCTTCTTGTTGACAGATATCCCCATAAATATTTTTACTTCTCGTTTGAACTTTAACAATTGTGGCATACTCTATTCTCGTGCAATAGTTCGAATGCCTCTCTAGAATCTCAATTAATAAGAACTCACTAGGAATTTAGCCAGACATAGAAACAGTGGCAAAAGGTCTTGGTTACTTTCAAAGACTTTTAGCTCCTCAATCGAGAAACTTTGTTGATTATTCTAATTAGTATTATTGTAAAACCGTATGGGATTCATTTAATACATGGAAATATGCGGAACATTCAACCAAAATATAAACATCAACATCATCTATCCATACATATGTATACATATACATATAAGTGTAAATGGAATCCATGCATCCATAGAGATGCACACGTACCAATCTCTTCTAATGCTACTTTATCCTACGGACCTACACCCATGTCAATGGTTTTATCCAAGGCTTCATGTACATTGCAAGATGAAAAAAATAATGCAACACAAGTTAAGACATTTACTTAATTCAAATACAATACTTACATCATGCATACCATAACTATACAAAAAATCATCAAAATCCACAAGGTCTTTAAACACTTCAAGGAAACCAGATGCAATCACAATAAAACATCCTTGCATGAAAGCCAAATGCATTTAAGTTGGGGAAATTGCCGTAAGGATAATTTCATGATGTTGGTGTAAAAGGTACCAAAGAAATAATTGGTAAAGTAGAAGAAATGCCCTAAAAATGCAGTGCTCTCTCAAAATCCCTTCCATGCATAAAAAAATGTATTGTATCCAATTAAAAGAATGTGGGAAGAGTTAAGTCCTTTTGAGAAGCATATCAATTAGTATTTGCACTGACAAAAAAATCCTTAAAATTAATGTGGGGTTGTTTCATAGTTTCTATATGAGTATGCAGTTTGCAAGCTACCTAGATCAAATGGACAGAAGAAAGCTGTGGGGTAATTAACAAGGCCATGAGTGACCATGATTCATACAATTCACCAAATATGTATGCAAACATTGATTTTTAAGGAAATGGCAAACCTTGAATGCTGAAAACAGACCAAATAAAACCCAAAATCATCTACTCAAACACACTTAAGGCGACTTTAATTTAATGCTTCAAAACATATGCTGAGAGAGAAGGTATGATGATCTTTACTTGAGAAAGCATAGGCTTCAAGGATAGAGTAAGTTCAAAACAATCAATCATGATCAATTAGAGATGGAGCAGCAGGTTGAAACAACGCATCCAAAAAGGATCACAAGAAGTAAGGCAAATGGCACTGGATAAAGAAGGTTAAAGGGAATTCCTCATCTTCTCAATAGACATAATCTGTTGAAGGAAAAAAATGTCTTCCCATTTCAGAGGTATGATTGGAAAATGGATTTCCTAGATGTGTGCAACATCATCAGGAATCATGTTACACAGTAGTAGTTAGTAGTTTAGTATAGTAAACCTATTAGCTATGTTCAGCAGGTTGGAACAATGCATCCAAAAAGGATCACGAGAAGTAAGGCAAATGGCACTCGATAAAGAAGGTTAAAGGGAATTCCTCATCTTCTCAATAGACATAATCTGTTGAAGGAAAAAAATGACTTCCCATTGCAGAGGTACAATCGGAAAATGGATCACCTTAGACGCGTACAACATCATCAGGAATCATCTTACACAGTAGTAGTTAGTAGTTTAGTATAGTAAACCTATTAGCTATGTTAGTCCAGTTAGTTGTGTTGTTAGAAGGTTTACAGGACGTTGTTGGAACACCCATAGAATGGAGTTTGAGCTTTACAAATATTAGGAGGTTGATAGAATCATACCCTAAATAATAGGATATGTACTGTGCATAAATGTGGGATTTCTATTTATGCCTGTGTGTCATATATTGAGCATCTTAATCTCTGACCAAAATTTAATTTGATATCAGAGCAGTCTCTTATCTATGCCTGTGATGGAAGAATGAAACAATAAGGGGCAGCCTTAGTGAGTTTTTTGTTGCTCCGATTATGACATCCTTTCCCCAAACAAGGTTTGTAGTTAAAAATACAAATAGAGAGAGAAATTGGTTTGTGTGAAGACTGAGAGACGTTTCTTTGCAACAGAATGGTTGGTGTAACTGTATGTCATGGAGCTTATAGGGAATGCTATAGATTCATGCTGCTGCCATAGTGTGAAAAGGAGACACTAAACATCAGATCTAATGCAGCCTGAAAGAGCGCACAGTCACCTGTATATGCTTTGAAGTGTTGAAAGGAAGTGTGAGAAGTGGGGATTAGATCAGCTTATGGGAGAAGCAGATAGCGTGCAGAGTGGCATTAAGCCAATACTAAACAAAAAGGTGCCATAAAATACTTTGGTTGTCCAGTTGGTGGAGCCTGGCATGATCTGAACGAGCAACCAAGAGAAGCATATAGCATTTAACACACTATTAATTTTCCAGCTGTGAGAGGAAAGACACGTGGGAGTCTCTGATTTGGTGAATCCCCCAGCACGAGAGGAGCATAAAAGCTTGTTTGGTGTTGAGGAGTTTCATTGAAAGCAACAAAAAGAGAACAAAGGAAGCATAAATATACAATAAAGATAAGCACAACAAATAGAAAATGGCGTGAACTTTCAAAAAAAGAATTCATACACTTGCAGCCTCGGCCTCTGTAAAGAGCTGTATGTGAGTAAGCCAAACATTTTATTTATAGAAAAAAAAAAACAGAGTTCAGCATAATGTTTTAAGTTTATGTAAATTTAGGGCTTTCTTTTTGATATAATATATATATAATCTCTAAACTTCAGTTTTTAGTCGAACATTTCCTTATAGGAGCCCTAACAAAATTAATTCTATATCCTTTCATCCGCAGGGAGTCTCTCTACGAAAATTTACCAACATAGGCTAAATGTTGTCATTAAGTATCCCCAAAAGCATTTTGCTGTAGCTCCTACTGATTTCCCATTTTAACTGTTTTTCTTTAAAATTGCTTAGAATTGAATCAATTCAATTTCTCCTTCGCTGGGTCAAATCTCTCCATAAAAAGTTGCCAGAAAGGCTCAAATAATGTTGTAAAAAATCTTCCAGAAACATTTCTATACAGCTCCTATAGGCTTATAGATTTAATTGTTTTTCCATAATGTGTTTTCTAGACTTAATTTTTTCCAGAAACATGTACTACATTCATAGTTTTTTAACCAGGAGGCGACTTCTGACAAAAACTTGTGGGGTTATGTAATATTGTATTCTAATCACTTTGGCAAAAGGATTTTATCTAAAATCTTATGACCGGTAAGATTTTATTGTTTTACCCTAAAATGGTACACAAAAAAAAATGTTTGTATGAACTAAAAAGCTTCATTTTTGTATATGGGTGCATTTTCGGTAGTACTTGACACCCTTAAAAAGATTTATGATTGAGAGGTGAAACACAATCTCATGAACAAGACATACCATGGAAAAGTAAAATAATGCTAGAAATGTTGGAGCATATCATGCAGTTGTCTGTAGTCCACAGGTCCTTGAGGATCGATCTGGCTAGTTGAGCCAAGTACAGAGGAAGTTGGAGGATCACAAGAGGTTGGAGGACAATCTCCAGTCCTGAGCTTGCTACTAGCTCAGAGACGGGTTCAATGCTTTAGTAGCAAATCCTAAGCCAAAAAGACTAAAGCAGAAGATGGTGATTAGTAATGGCTATGATGACAAAGACTATACTCCAGCTGCATACGGACAATCAGTGAGGTGATCAACACCCACTTAGAAAACATGGAGAGGACTCAATCCCACTACAAGGCTTTTTTAACTATTTGGTGAAGCCCAGTCCAACCAAGGGAACAGTTGAGGCGAGGCCAAGTCCCACCTAAAGATAAGCATGGTGAGGATTAAACCATTACTAGTATGTTTTTGACAAATATTTGGGTGTGTCCCTATCCATACAGAGTTTTTTATGTTTTGAATGATTACGTATCCTTGTTCACACATGTATGCACAGTTGCGTAATTTAGTATTTTCGATGAAACAATGGAGTTGTCCTTGTTCATTAGTTAATTACTAGGTATAGTGAAGCCTTTCCCATTATGGTTTATAAGTATGTCGAACTACGAGAATGTTCCAATTCACATATGTAGTTGATTCTCTCCTATTCTTTGAACTATATGTAATAAGGGAAGAGGGAAAGGGGAGGCTGAGGGGGGTTTGTTAGTAGTTAGTAGGTTTAATATATTAAACCTATTAGCTATGTTAGTCAAGTTGTTAGAAGGTTTACGAAATATTGTTAGAACACCCGTAGAATGGTGTGTGAGATTGAGAGATATTAGGAGGTTGATGGAATCATATCCTAAATAATAACATATGTATTGTGCATAAATATGTGAGGATTCTATTAATGCATGTATGTCGTATATTGAGCGCGTTATATCTGACCAAAATCTAATTACCAACAGTCAAAGAATCCTTGAATTTTCTAAAACCTGCATGTCAATCCTTAAGTGATATTATTTTTCCCTGGGATGCCCACGCTGCATGTGAAACAAGAAAACCAGAAGCTAATGCAACCTCTATGAGTTGATGTAACACCCAAATGAGTCTAGGGTGTTTAGGAGATGACGAGGAAGAATCAATTCAGATTCCACAACATTAAATCCATTCTTTCCAAGAAAGGAGAGTCACCCATACATGAATCCATAGATTCTTCCCCGTTGTGAGGGATGGAAGAAGAGCAAGAGGAGCGGAGTCAGGTGTTGAAGACACTAGAGAGAGAGCACTCCAAATGCATCATGAGTCATGACAACACACCAAGAATCCATTGAGAGCATAATTTCTAATTCCATTTTTAAAGGGGATTCTTTTGGCCATTTTCTCCATGGCAAAGGAGGAACGAAGAGAGGAAGAAAAGGGAAAAAGTGAGAATAAGGAGCTGTAGAAGCACTTAGTGCAGGTATATTTCAGATATCTCCATGGTCCAATAGGGAAATATTATAATATATCTGTGTATGCCCCTGTATAATTATTAATTCCATATTTACAGGAATAAGAAAAGATATCTTTTCCATGGACTTTTTCCAACCCGTGTGATTTTTTCTCCACATAAATCACATCTTTATTACATGTGATGCTGCTCTGTATTTTTTTTGCATTCCATTTCCATTATTTGAACCACATAGGAGAAAGAAGTCGTCGATTGAGCTCCATATTTCATGAATTTCTGCAATATATATTTTGTTTTCAGTAGTATAAACATTGAAATCAGCAACTTATAATTAAAAGCATAGTAACAAAAATTGCTTGGGTAAAAAATCATTTTTCAAAGGTGTAAGTGTTTTTCAAAAAATCATGATTAATCGGAAAAAAGTTGGAAAAACATAAAAACATTGAAAAAATGTGGAGAAAAAAGAAAAAACTATTTTTTAAAAATTTAAAGGCATAGAAATACATAATAGGCATTTAAATTGCATAGAGAATAGATACAAATAATGAAAGGAAGTTAAATGAGATTGTACGCCATCAAAATAAGCCAATTGTTTTCTTTCATTAATTTCTAGACTATTTAATTTACATTACATTTGCATTTCAAAATGCATACTATTGTTGTTTACAAAGGAACAAAAAATGGAAGGGAGCTAATGGCAACGAGGGAGACTATGTATCAATAGAGGTAGATGTTGAAGCTCTAGGGTTAGAGCCTCTCCCAATTTGAGAGATAACTTTAGTGTCGCAACCCTCTCCAACAAGTCAAAGTCAACTTCATCATAAATAGGGTCATCATTATTTTCGAGCCATTCAGATTTTGGATTGATTTTGTCAAGCTCAATCGGCTAATCTTCCTCGAAGATACATAACATTATCAAATAGAATACATATGTTAGTGACTTGGAGAATAATACTTTAGAAAAATATAAATCAACTTTCCATATGAATTGAGAATTAGAAATACAACATTTCTTAACCTTGAGCTTTCTTTATCTTCAAGTAAAGATTGTGGTGGATAAACACCAAATCATTCATCCATTCTTGAGTGCATCGATTGCATTTTTTGGAATATATATGCTCAAACACACTCCAACTACGCTTGCAAGCAAATGAACTATATAGCTGACTCAAAATGTGCATTGGCATCCATCGAAGGTGTTTGGTTTTTTTGCCAAGGAATCTCACCATTGTGTTGCAAACAGAGATTTTGTCAACATTGTAACATGCACAATTCGATCAAAGTTTAACATTTTCACCGTACGTATGTATAAAAAGTGTCTACCTAGTTTGAAGGTCTTTCTCCTTGTGAAGGTTGTCTTACTAGAGAAGAAACCCCTTGCTTGCTTGTACATCGAAAACTCTCCCATAGCTGCCTCAAAAGATTTCTAGTAAGCATTCTCTCCATGCACTTAAATAGGCTCTCTGTGACCTCTACATTTCAAAATTAGCCACTAAAGAACATTGTTAGTTCAAGAAATATCCAACTGCATGGATGGGAGAATGCATCTATCAATCCCGTTTTTTATCAACTATCTTCCGTAATGGCATGCACTTGGCCTTGTTATTTTCCAATCTGCTCCTAATAGCACCTTTGGCCCTATCAATTGCCTAATATAGATAACTCATGGGGGTTTATCCCCATCGATGAGTCTCAAAATTTGAACTAGAGGCTCAGAGAATAACATAATTTTATCTACCTCTTCCCAAAAAGATAGTGATAAAACATAGCCAACCACCATTTTGCCCTCCATATGTTTCACAAAGGAAGATTCCATCCACTTAGTGTTGACGTTGTGGATTGCACCCTTGAAAGAAGGTTGGGCTTCTCTCTTCCACGCGACACAATGGAGACTCCCCTCTTACTATGGGTCTAGCAAAACTGAGGAGAGAATCTCTAGATAAGGGCTAGCTCCCTTTAATGCATCTCTGAGACTTTTCACTACTACTGCTGATAATGGAGGGGATGAAAAGGGAGAAGGATACTGAAAATAGAACCTAAACTAAAGCAGTGATGCACCAAAATGATTGATCCACTTATCTTTGACATACACTTTGCACCAAGAACAAGCTGATATACACTTCATTTGACACGAGAAATTCTTCTACATCAGTGAGCTAGGGGGTCCTCTAAAGATACAGAAAGGAAAAAACTACCAGAGGTGTTCTAAGACACACTATGGCAGCCTGTTCACATGCGCCTATACTCTGTTGTGGACACTTCTTGCTGACCTGCAAAAGAATTCACAATACACTAGACATGTTGGAATCATTATGTGAAAGTATGAAAGAAAATGACTTAACACAAGACAAAACCATAGACATGCAAAAGTGCAAACTCAAATGGAAGTAAAAATGTTGTCTTGATTCAAGGTAAAATCCTGCAGGGCTTCGCCATACAAGCTAAGAGATATCTTCTTCTCTTGGAGGTTACAATATATATATATATAGCATGAAAAGAAGACTATGGTGCCTTTTTGAACAAGTGGCCCATGCTGCATTGAATACATTGGAAAGAGGAAGTCCGGTGAAGGGACCATGCTAGGGCAGTCACAAGTCTTGACTTTGGCGTTTAAATCAAATTAAATGTCATTGTAAAAGCATGGGTTGCTTGATCGTTTGAATGACAAGGCCGCCCTTCTTTATGAAACTTACGCGACTGTCCGCTCACCCATGCTCAAACAAAGAAAAATAGGCCATGCCATTGAATGCTCGCGCTCTTTGATAACCACTTGGTGGAGACTGTTTCACCCACAACAATAACTCCATTTGCCGATGCTTTATGTGCCACCTAGACTATTATGTTTGCTTTTGCACTTGGCTTTTGTCTTTTCCTGGCTCTTTGGCCCTCGGGCTATCTTCTGCTGGGTTGCTGAGTTTATTCCTCGGGTCTTATGCCCCTTTGAATTCCGTCGGGCTTGCGCCATTCGAGCTCTTTTGGGCCACTTGTCGTTAGTTCCTTCTTTGGCTTCTCCTCAACGACCGACGCATCTCATCAAAATTGACGTCTGCGGGCCTGTCGCCTATTTGAAAACCAATGGCTATTTCACCGCCTTGAATTTGACGTTCGCGCACCCATCACTGGATGTTTGAACCTCCAACGGCTAGTTCACCATGCTGAAATTGACGTTCTCGGACAGGCCTGTCACCCCTTTGGCAATTTTTTCGGCCTTTTGTATTCCTTCGAATTCCTTTGGACATTTTGTCTGAAGGAAATGTGCCTTCAAGTTTTGGTCATGTCTTGGTCCCTTGCTTGTGAATTTCTTCAGACAAAATGCCTGAAGGAATTCCTTCAGGCATTTTGTCCGAAGGCATTCATCCATTGATTCTTCCTTGTATTTCCCTTCGAACATTTTGTCCAAATGACCTTTGACCTTTGTCTTTTGCCATGGATTTCCTTCGGACAAAAGTCCAAAGGAATCATTTGCCTTGCTCACTTTTCCAAAGGAAAACTTTCCTTTTGGGTCTTCTCTTTAATCCCTCCGCAAGTGTTCCCTGCCCTCCGCAAGGGCACTTTGGGTCTTGAAATGCCCCTTCGAAACTTTTAATTTGGTCCTGCCACCGACCAAGGTGCCCTCCGAAGGAAATCTGTTGCCCTTTTTTGTGAACTGCTTAGACCATTTTGGGTTCTTCAATGGCTTCTACTTATAAAAGTAGACAAGTAATGTACCTGCACAAACCTGATTTGCACTAGACTAAGCAAAATGACAAAACACTTGGCTTTTTCATGGAACAGGTCTGACAGGGGGTATTTTGCACAAAGCAGCTGAAGGATGACTTAGCCAAATCATGGATGTGAAAGACTCTTTGTAAAGAAAAGGAGGTGCCCAATTTGGCTTGTAGGACCAAAAATTGGTCAACACTTAATTGAAATGATCTTTCATATTAAATTCATTTGTTGCTGAAAAAGAGTTTGCAATGCAAGTAGGTTGTAAACCTTGTCACCCCTCATTGAAGAAGTTTCTTGCCATCTATGAATGTGTGCATTATATTAAGCACTCTCGTGTGGGTTTTTTTGCAAACCTCTTTCATCCATGGAATTTTGCCTATGTCATTGAAGGTCAAATTAAGACAATGTGCAATATATGGAGTCCAAAACATAGTTCCATATTTGTCCATAAGAAGCCTCCCAACAACCACACAAACAACATTATTTGTAATGAATTGGACCACATTTTGTGGCCTCACCTCAATCACAACCTCATCAAATAAATGAAAGTGTCTTGCCCGATTTTACATCTCAGATTTATTGACGCTCTTAATAAAAACTGTCAATGCCACATGACACAAGAAAGTTGATGAGGGTGCGACTTCATCTGTCCATCCATCTGACATTATAATGCATCCTGATTTTTTCCATTCCTTATGATGTTTTGCAAGAACATCGCTCACAATTTGTACATCTTTCAACAAATCAGTATGCAAAGCCTTGTACGATGGGGTAGTGAACCCAGAACTTGCAACTGCAATTACATCCACCATACGCTAGAGTTGTACCAAAATTTGGAGATTGTCTTCTTTACCTGCTCGTGAACAATATTTTTCCAACCAATACTCTCTAGCATGGTTTGCACTCCACGTGTAGTGTGAGAGCTAAAGAAAGAAAGAATGTTTCACCTACCTACATCTGGCCCACGAGGTACTAATCCAAGGCTAGATTATTAAGGAGTTATAATGAGAAATATTTCCACCATATTTCACAGTTAAAAATATTAAGTATGTTCAAATGAATGTCAAATATAACATCTACTACAGAGGAGGGTTAGGTTTACTAGTTAGGGTTAGGTTTAGTTTTTTTTAAGTTTTGGGTGTATTTAAGTTTTTTTAACTGTAGACAACATTTCAAATTACCCCATCATACGAGACTTTGCACATTGATTTGTTGAAAAACACCAAAAAACCAAGTTGAAAAAAACATTTCGGGCCAAGTATAAGAATTAATCACATTTAAATCGCACATTCTACTACTATGATTAAAAGCATGTGTGAAGAATCGCAATAGCTATAAATTATGCAACTACAAATCAGACTTGGTATCCAATCGGTTTTTCCAGGCCTTGTGTAGGGTGTGACAAACTAGCCATGGAAAGCGTCAATCCAAGAAAGATGAAGGACGTGCCGAAGTAGGGAATCCAACTGCAACATGGCACAAGAGGGGATGCAAGTTTCGAGCAACCAAGGCTGCCAAAACCATTGAGAGGATAAGACTAATACACTGACATGTGCAAGTTATCCAGATTTAATTGACTGAGATCGACAACACACTAAATTATAGGAAATAAATGTATTATAAAAGCAATGAACTGAAGCAAGTGATATTAATACAATAAGCAGATTTGCAAGTTTATTGAAATTGAGAGTAATTGCAAGAAGGTAACAATCTCTAAGAACAAATGTAAAGCTACTACCACTCTGATTTTTACATATAGACCACAATTCTTGTATAATTATTTTTAGCAGGAAATGAATAGTTAAAATACAAAATGAAGCAATTATCCCTGGAATCTAAAAATCCATGTAACAAGTGTTTCTAAATTAATTGGAAAGTATCTATCATGACATGAAACTCATAAAGAGACAAGATTTTGTTTTCTAAACATTTTTAAAATTTTCTAGATTTTGTGTTTTGCAAATTTCAGGCCTGTTTGTGCGTTTTTCGGGGCCAAACTTGTAAAATAGAGTTTAGCACCCCTACATCATGTTGTTTCAAGCTATGGTCACTACCTTATGGACCCGACAAGGTTGCCTGCTGATTTTTCAGGTATTCTATTAAAAATATTGTCTTGAACTACCTTTTGAATCAATTGCCCCTCCTTGGGAAGCAATGGGCCCCATTGCTTCTAGCTATGATTTTTGACAAACTTAAAAACAACCAAATGCAGAAGTGATTCTCTTGCACTTGCTAGAATAATCAATCCAAAATTCATTTTTACTGATTCTAAAGATTTATGAGTAGGGATGCCAACAAAACATGTAACCATGGTGGGTTGAGAAGATTCTTCGGTGCACCCAAGACCAAAATTCTTAGGACTCATTTCTACCTCAAGAGGTTTCCAAATTGCCCGATCATCTTTGCCAAGACCTCGACCAATGTATCTTATTATCTTCAACAGCTTGAAACCAATTCCCTTGGTGTGTTTTTCAAAACTGTCAAAAGAATTTGATGGATAATCAAAGTGATGGAAAATTGAAGGGACTTACCATGCTCTCATGTGCTTCTTGTCTGGGAATCTTTTGTTTAAGTATCATTCCCTTGCACCTTTTCATATTCTATCTGCATGTGGACAACATTTCTTCCTTAGCAACCAATTCTTCATGAAGTTTCTGCATAGCTTGGCTGCAACTTTCCTCTAATCAACAACATTCTTTAACGACAGGGTTTCGAAATTGGGAAAGTTTTTTTTCTGCATTTCTATAATTTGCTCTATGATAATACTACAATGGTTCTAAAAGCATTGGTTTACAACCTTCACGTGTCAATTTTATTCCAAGAGTAACTAGTGATCATTTTGAGATGCAGAAAGCATATCTGCATCTTGATGCTAGTCAAAATGTATCAACTTCTTTGCACTGATCAAATATAATTTCTTCAGAGCCACCTTTTTCTATAGGAGTGATCACCGAAGGTGATGATGACAATACAAGATTTGGAGTGATAGACACTATGAAATTCCCACATAAAAGTTTCACCATACAAAACATCACATACTTTTAGGGGCCCAATGTCATACAGCCTGTCATCTCAAAATGACTTATTTGCATCTGGGAGGAGGCACTATCATCTAACATGCATATCTCTACTCTAATTCACCCTACTGATTGTATATGTTTGAGTATGAGGTGTCGTTGACAGATTCAACCTCTTAACCACATCTTCTCAAATCACATTCTTCTAACTGCCATTGTCCGCAATGAAATGCAGAGGTGTTCCCTTCACATGGTTGTGAGTGGAAGAGACGCTTTGCCTCCTCTAGCTCTAAGGAGGAGACTCATGTCGTTTCGACAATGGAGTAAGGATTGGCCTCCATTATTTTCCTCCCCTTATCCAACATGGGCAATGGTGTATATTTTGGTATAGGAGTTGGTTTGTAAGCTAGTGTTGGGGTTTGTATCTCAAGAAATAGTGCTTGTCTAGCTTAACATTCTTTATTCAAATGTTGTTTTCTCTCATGGAGACCGTACCGCTTTCTTGTGTTCCTATATGCACTCTTATTCAAGGAAGCCTTCTTGGAAGGAGACTTTGAACAAAGGTATTGACCCCGTTTCTTATTGTCAAACAAGATTCTGTTATTGTTGGGAGCAATTTCTTTTATGTCATTAAGTTTAAGCTTTTCTTCGATGTTGACCACATATGGGTATGCTTCTCCCAATGTCCTAGCCTCCAAATCATCCATTTCTTCTTTTATATATAAACACAATTTTCTAAAGTATTTAAGGACTCTATGTAATGACCCCAAAGAGGATTTCGAGCAAAAATAGGTAATTATCTTTAAAACTTCAAGCCAATCTGAAAATAGCTGTATGCTGCCCACAAACTCAGCAAACCCTAGCCACAATGATCTTCCCAAACCCTCACAACAATACTCCACAAATGCTCCAAAAGATCAAAAATGAAAAGTTATACTTGTGTACCTTTTGTATAGCATAAAACAGGGATGTAGCTGCTGGAAAAAGATGTGAAATTCTGTTAATAAAGTGTTGGTACAGCAGTCTTTTAATTCTGCAAACAGCCTTGAAAACCCTTGAATATTCTTCTTAAAAATTAGGCCAAAAACCCTAATAAATACCCAAGCTTCCAAAGAACATAATCAGCTTAGTAGGATCACTTCAAACCTTCACACAAGTCATCCAACTTCCAATAAAATTAGGAATAATTTTTGAAGTCAAAACCCTTGAAAATAGCTATCAACAAAGCCTCCCAAATCTGCAAATTAATTCGATCTCCTTGGGAAAATTATAGAAATAAATCCGAATATTTTTCCAAGCATAAATAAGGTCCACAACCTCACAAATCAAATCGCCAAACCAAGGAAAAATAAGGAATATTTTCTGACCTTTACTCTATTCAAATCTGTCCTTAATAAATTATTATTTTTTCTCAAAACAGCTGAAACTTGAAAAATTTATAACTTTGAAATACTTGGAATTTTAGTGCAAATGATAGCTCAAAATGACCACAAAATTAGCAGCTATCAAACAAAATTAGAATCAGAATTTTCCTTCTGTGGGAAGTCCCTCAAAATTAGTCCCGAAGTTCTGAAAACCCTAGTTACAGCCCTAGATCCCTTCAAACCAGCAAATAGACCATCCAAGCAATTTGCCAATTCCAAAACCTACAATTTCATTAGATAAAATCCTCAAAGGTGTAGCACAATTTACGATAGATAGGTGGAGTTGATAGGCACTGTTTATAGAGCATCATAGCTCTTGGAGGGTAACATTCTCTAAGAAACTATGCCGAAGACAATCAAGCTTGACACACTTGACCTCTTTTCCAAATATCATCCA
Source organism: Torreya grandis (assembly GCA_037957365.1). NCBI lineage: Eukaryota > Viridiplantae > Streptophyta > Pinopsida > Cupressales > Taxaceae > Torreya > Torreya grandis. The sequence goes on along the minus strand of JARHVA010001069.1, from coordinate 3,891,741 downwards.
AAAACATATCCCTTCAAATGAATCCTTCTTTCCTCTTATATCTCTCTCCCAAGTGTGGTGTCCAAATTGGAGGGAAGAGTTAATTTAACAATATTGAAAGTAACTCCTTATAATTTAACTTTAGGCCTTAAGTGCCCATGACCCTTGAAGAGCCCCAACTCAAGTGGAATTTATAACATAAAGTGTTTTTTCTATTAATTGCCTTATTTTTAAGTATTTAAAAATACTTTTTATTTTAGCAACAATATTATTTAAATCTCCAAAAAAAAATAGGTACATTACACTGACTTTGAATGTCACATGTACCAACTTTTGCCAACAAGGCATGATACAAATTGGTATGGTTTTGCACCATTTGTTCTCGACTCTAGAGTAATTGCTGCAACATTTTGTACTGGTCATCATAATTCTATATAGGGTATTATTCTTCTTTGATGGCATCTACAATTTTTTCCAAAGTTTTAATCAAAGCATCCTTCTAGTCAAGTGTTAGTTCATCTTCATCCTCTTCTTTGGAATCTTGAAGACAATATGGTTCCCATCATTTTTTGACATAGGAAGTATCTTTTAAAAGTGAAAATGGTATATTTTCATTGTCTTAAAAATCATAATCAAAGAAATATAATTGCCATTTATTGGGCCATTTTAATATTCCATATGCATCAAAAGACAAGATTTTTGTTTTTTAAGATTTTGGAATTTTCTAGATTTTTGTACTTTGCAATTTTCAGGCCTTTTGGTGCAGTTTTTGGGGGGTCAAACTTTTACAAATGAATTTCCTCACCTTTTCATCATGTTGTACACATCTTGTGCTTATCGATGCTCTTTGAACACAATCATTTTGAGCTATAGTTGCAAAGTTATGGCCCAGACAAAGTGACCTAGTTTTTCAGTATTCAGCCATAGCATTGTCCCGAACTACCGCCTGGATTAGAAAGAGAAGAACTTGAGACCCAACAAGTACAAGAGAGCCATAGTTAGCAAGGGGAAGATCCAAGACACCAAAAAAAGCAAGATAAAATCCATGTTTGGAATAAGTTATGGTGTTCACTTGAGCAAGGATGGGCTTCAAGGATCAAATAAATTCAAAACAATCAATCATGGTCAATTAGAGATGGAGCAGCATGTTGGAAAAACACATCCCAAAAGAATCAACATCCATAGAGAAGGAAAATGACACCTTGTAAAGAAGGTAAAATGGAACTCCTTATCTTCGCAAAATATATAAGCTTTCAAGGAACCCAAAACCTTCCCATTTGGAAGGTATGATCAGAAAATGATCACCTAGAGGTGTTTAGTATTATCATGAATCATCCTACACATTTTTTAGCATGTCTGCAAGGATACCAATCGTGGATCTGTTATATTTTCTGAAGGACAACGGTGGACAAGTCTTTATATATCCTAAAACCTGCCAACCAATCCACGGATTATGTTATTTCCATGCAGCAGATGAAACAAGGCAACCGGAAGCTGAAGCAACCTCTAGGAGATGAGGTAGCCCCTAGATGACTCCATATCGTTTAGGAGACAAAGCTGACTCAAATCGACATCCACAAAAATTTATCTGTTCATTCCAACAGATGAGAGTAATTCATAGATAGATCCACAAACTATTCCTCCATGTGAGGGATGGAGGAAGAGTAGGAGGAGTTGAGTGAGGTGCTGGAGACATTCAAGAGAGAGAGAGCGCTACAAATGAAAGCATACCAGGACTCCATTGAAAGCATGATCTCTGTTTCCATTCCTAAAGGGATTCATTTGGCCATTTTCTCCACGATAGAGGAGAGATGAAGGGAGGAATAGGGAAAAGTGAGAGGAAAGAGCTGCAGCACTTCATATGAGTAGATTGCAAATATCTCCATACTGCAAAAGGGAAATATATATTTGAATTCAATTATGAGATTCTGTATTTAAGGGAACAAGAAAAATTATCTTTTCTCATGGAGATTTTTCAACTCACCAGGCTTTTTCCGCATAAGTTTGGTGTCTTTAGTACATATGATGCTGCTCTGTATATTCTTTGGATTCCATTTCCATTATTTTCCTTATAGGAGGAGGAAGTTGTCAATTGAGCTCCATATTTCATGACTTTCTAGAAATGTATGTTGTTTCCAGTAGCATAGACAATGAATTCAGCAACATACAATTGAAAGTATATGTATGAAGAATTGCAAGAGCTATAAGTTATGCAATTATAGATTACAAAAGTTAGGGGAACCACCCAATGAAGTACCAAATTACTTAAATCCAAATGCCCAATTGCTCCATATTGCCAAGTTTTCATATTGGTATGAAACATTGGGAACTTCATATCAACGAAAAAACAACTCCCCAAGGACATGAGCAAAGAGGAAAGGAAGAACATTATTGTGAATTCAAGGTTGTTCTAGTTGATTAATGGTTTTTTATATCATATGAGACCCAAAAAAATCTTGTAAAGTTGGGCGATGATGGAAGAAATCCAAGGAATTCTAAGGCAAAAGCATGAAGGACTTATAGGAAGGCTCAAAGAGCTAGACACTAATGCCAAGAAGGTTCTCCTAGTAGGGTTTTGGTGGTCTACATTATTACAAGATGCGAAAGAATCAATCGTGGCCAACAAAACATGCCAAAGAATGGGGAAGCCATTAAAAAGAGATTTTATACCTCTATATCGGATGTAACCCCAAGAAAATTTTGAGAGATGGGACCTGTTGACGCTGTGGATTGCACCCTTGAGAGAAGACTGAGCTTCTCTCTTCCACGTGGCACAATGGAAACTCCTCTCTTGCCTATGGGTCTGGCAAAACTGAGAGGAGAGTCTCTAGATAAGGGCTAGCTCCCTTTGATGCATCTCTGAGTTATTCTAGTAATATTGCTAATACACATATATAATGGGGAGGAGGTGGGGGGACGGGGTGTGGCCGGGAGGGGTTGAAAAGAGAGAAGGATTACTGAAAAACAGAACCTAACCTAAGCTGGTGATGCACCAAACAAGTTCGATCTACTCATACTCACACTTTGAACCATAAGAACACATACATACACTTTATCTGATGAAAGGGCCAAACTGAACGGAGCTTAACAGGGAGGCTTTAATGAAACACACAGAAAAGAACTTACCATATGCGCTGTAAGAAAAGCACACTGTTTGGTAACCTTCTTCTGCCTCTGCGCTCCAGATACAACTCTTCTTGTCACCTGCAGGAATGGCGCTTTGTCTATGGTATCAAGCCTGTGAAAACATTAGGAAAGAAGTGACTGAACACAAGGCTAACACTCAGACACACTCAGAGATATATCCAACCAAAAGACAGGTAAAAAATGCGTATTCTATTGATTCCAGGTGAAAATTGGCAAGGCTTCGCCTTACAATATAAGAGATGCCTTCTCAAAATGAGAGATTACATATATGGAGAAAGAGAAAGCAAAAGGCGCCCCTTTTTGGAAAAGACTTTGGTGCCCTTTTACAAGTGGCCCATGTGCGTCGAGACCATTGGGAAGAGGAAGCCGCTTAATAGATAATGCTGTGTCGGCTCCAATTTTGACACTAGGCGTGCAAAATATATTAAACGTCATATGTGAAATCACGGGCCGCACCATTTGTTTGCAAAAAAGACCGCTCCTTCAAAACATTCACGCGGTTTGTCTGCTCATCAATGCAAAGTGGAGAAAAACAGGTCGCGCCGTTCACTGTTTGCGCTCCTTGATGACCACTTGGTGGAGACTGTTTCAACTGCAGAAATAACTTGCCTCCCCTTTGCCACCTGGGTTGTTTTGTCCATATTCATAATTTTGTCTCTTCCTTGTGGCCTTAAGGCCTTTGAATTCCTTTGGGTTGGCACTCAAGCATTTAAAGATCAACGGCTATTTCATTGCGGTAAAGTTGACGCTCGCGTGCCCATCGCTATTTGAAAGCCAACGGCTATTCTATTGTCCTGAATTTGACATCTTCGGGGACGTCATTTGACGTTCGGATTCCAATGGCTAGTTCATGATGCCCAATTTGACGTCTGCGGGCCCGTCACCCCTTTGAATTCCTTCGGCTTTCTTTTCTTTGGCGTTTCTCCTGAAGTGTTCCCTCGGACTTTCTTTTCTTCGTCCTTTCTCCCGAAGTGTTCCCTCGGACTTTCTCCCGAAGGTTATCTCTCTCTTCTTTTCTTTTGTTCGGGCCTTTGTCGTTGAAACCTCCCGAAGGGAAGGTGTCCCTTCGGGGCTTGGGGAAGGTCCTCCTTTCGACAGCTGAGAGTCCCCCACAAGGGCACCTGCCCTTCAAGGTCCTTCAAGCGGCCTTGGTCTTCAAATCATTCGGACAAAATGTTTGAAGGAATTCCTTCAGACATTTTGTCTGAAGGAAATCTTTCCTTTGTCTTTCTCGCTTGCTGCTTTCTATCGTGCTTTTCCGTCGGGTGAAATGTCCGAAGGAATTCCTTCAGACAAAATGTCCGAAAGAATTCGCTTCGTTCACTTTGCTGCGGGAACTTTTCCGAAATAATTCCTTGTTCTTTACCTTGTAAAATTCTTCGGACAAAATGTCCGAAGGAATTTCTTCAGACATTTTGCCCGAAGAAATTCAACCTTGTCTTATCTTTTGCCTTAGCATTTCCGAAGGAAAACTCGCCCTTTTGATTCCTCCGCAAGGGTACCCTGCCCTCCACAAGGGCACTTTTGGGTCCAAAACTGCCCTCTGTAGCCTGCTGGCATGGTCCAATTTATGCTTGACTGCCCTCCGCAAGGGCACTTGTCCTTCGGGCTTTGGAAGACCCCCTTTGAACCTTCCGACTTGAACCAATTGCTTGAACTGACTACTTTGAAGCAACCGTTTGAACCAACCATGGTTCAAAGTTCAAGTTCAAAGTGTGAGGAAGATCATGCCGTTGAACCCCAACGTCGAACCATCGAACTGGTTCCTCCTTTTGCTAAAAGACTTGTGCAAACCAAAAATTGAACTGGCTCAGTATAGCAGGGGAAGGAGACCGATTTTGCCCTGCAGGGCCAAAATGGTCAACAAGGCCTAGATTTCGTTATCTAGTCGTTCCTACCCGAGAACGAATGGTGAGTCAAAGGCAATTAATAAGGTTTTAGTTTGTCATTCAAAAGTTTTACGTAATAGAGGGTAATGATTGGAAGGTCCAACTCCCTATAGTGTTGTGGGAAAATAGGGAAACTTACAATGCAACAATTGAGCATACCCCCTTCTAGCTCATGTAGGGTCAAGAGATCATAGTCGCTATGGAGTTACTAGTTCCCAATTTGAGAATAGCTCTAGAGAAATAAAATTTGGGAGGACAACAAAGTTTGCAAGCCCGATTAGTGTTGTGTAGGTTGGAAGAGAAAATATTGAGTGCACAATGGTCAATAGACATGATGCAAAGGAGATGGAAGCATTGGTACAACTAAAAATTGTGAAGGATGAACTTCAAGTATGATGGATGCAAGGAGATTAAATTGGAGAGATTTAAACTTTATGGTTAAAGCAATTTAGAACTCATGAAGTAAAAGATAATGGAGCATTAATACTGGACACCCTTGATGGACAATTAATAAAGGAAGTGGTTAACGGTTCCAAAGTAAAACTTTATAAGCTAGAGAGGCAGACAAGATATCAAAGGAGATAGGGAAAACATCCAAAAACGCAAAAAAAGACACCTAATGGCAATTCAATTCAAATATTGTTCATTGGGAAGAAAGAAAACCAGGAAATTTATAGTCCAAAAAGTTACATAGTTCATATCTAATAGTGTATAGAGAAATTGAATAGTATTCAACACTAAGATAGTGCTCAAAAATCTAATAAGAGGGGTTTCTAAACATAGACTTGTTAAAAATCAAAATGCCAAGAAGAAACTTTCTAAAAATAGAAAGTGGATCCAACATATATTGTGCTCGGCACCCTATCTCAAAATAAAAATAATAGTGGTGAATTCAAGTTTTTATAAGACTTTTAAATATTTATAAGATAGAACACAAAATTAAATATTGCAAAAAAGGGAAAACAAATAAATGCTTATAGTTTTGAAGACATTTTTCATCCACCGCGAGGAACCCTATTTATTACACGACAAACAATTGTTTATAAGAACAAGGTACATTAAGGAAATCACTATCTCATGGAAAGTTTACAACTATGCAAAGGTTTCAAGAGTCTAGAGCAAAGAAAATAAGAAATAAATTTTAAATCCAATAATTTTTTTGGTGGAGAAGAAGCTCGCTATGTTAGCACACCAATTTGGTGTCTAGTGAGAAGAATTTAGCGCTTGAAGAAAGATCCTACATATCTCAGCCAACAATAACACTCACATCAAGAAAGCCAAGGTCTAGGAAGAAGATCTTTGTTGGGAAAGCAAGAATACTACCATCTGCCTCAATGTCTGATCCTCTATGTAAAGAAAGTATGTTCAAGAAGAAGCAGACAATCATCTGAGGTAGGGGGTTTGTTTATTTCATTCATGACAAGTCGTTTATTTGTAGCAGCCACCCATCTAAGGTTGCCCAGCCGTCTATCACACCCCATCCATCCTATCCGACCATGTTGCTTGACATAGCCTGTTCAAAACATCTAAACAAGAAGAAATCCCAGTTTTGAAAGTAAAGGAGGGCTCGTCTGAGGCTAAAAAGGAAGTTTCATATATGGAGAAAGCATACGTCATGAGCAAAAGTCAAAGCTTTAAGGATATCAATGAATTTGACCACTTCATTGATACTTGTCATGATTGTTGGTACTTGTCATGATTTTTCCATGGATGGTTTCAAACTGCATTGGGAAAGGATAAATCAATTACAAAATCTTTTGAATCAATATATGGATCCAATAGTGGGAGAGTCAGACTTCACTTTTTGGACTTAACACTTGGGATTGAAAGATTGGAAGAATTTTTTTTCTTGAGGGTGCTATTGCAAGAGGTGTTCCACAAGATCGTCATCTGAGTCTGTATTGAGTCATCTCCATGGAACACCAAGAATAAATATAGAAGTCTGATTTCTTGGCATTCAAAGAGTATGATTCAAAGTTTGATCCATCCAGCAAGGAGTGGTCATTAACAGGTTGTTGGGAATATGGAGAGTCTCAACCTTCTTCATATTCAATAGTCATTGAGAAATAATATTATAGCAATGCCACAGGGAAGTAAAGACCAAAGATAGAGAAAGATACTCCAAAAGAGAAGGGAGAAGGCATTGTCATTGTCACCCAACTATAGTGGAGAGTAATGAAAGGCATTGCCATTCATTACACATCTACTTAAATAGATTCAAAGAAAGCAGTTGTTGTCGTCAAATCTTGTGAAAAAGAATCCATAAAAACAAAGAAAAAACAATTGTAAGAGGACAAAAAAAGAGAAAACCACCTCTAGAGAAGATGATTTGGTATCTTCCAATGGGTTCTCTGATGTATTGTTAGTGGTTGAGGAACAATCATAGAGCAACTCATGAAGGCTAGAGTCCATGTTTTCCTTGTTATAATTTTTAAGAACACCTCACAATTCCACAAGGATGTGCTTGTAAATGTGTTCCAACATTATGATCCTATTCCATACAAGTCCACTTTCAAGGTCCAAGGTAAGGGCTTGAGATTTCCTAAAAAATTGCTATCATTTATTGAGCTTTGTGTCTTCCAATCTATAGAATGAAGGTGGAGAAGAAAGAAAGAAAGATATTATAATTATGTCATTTTTTTTGTCTTGAGACTAGACTGTTTATAGTGTGTCCATGTGTGTCTTTGGGATCATTTTGCGTATGGATATCAATGTCCAATGTTTCAAGCCACTATTGGACCCATCATCAAGGAATGCTTGAAGCCCCTAATTTTCATGATGATGGATCCAATAGTGAGACCCAAAACATCATACCCTAATTTCCTAGTGCATAATAATCTAGAAGGTTGACACATAAATATACACATATGACCAAATTAATTCAATGGAACTCAAAAGTACAACTAGTTATTATAGAGAAGAACTAGGGTACTAATACCCAAGGCTATAAAAGCTACTAAACACAAAATACAAAAGCAAAAGCAAAGAAACAAAGCAAGAGAGGGTATACCAAAAATGGTTAAAACCCCCAAACTACAAGATCTAAGTATGGTCAACCGAGGGAAGGACCCTCCAATGAAATAGTGAAGCATAGAGTTGAGGAAGTTCAAAATGTGTGACCAAGTGTTTTAACCTATTTTGGATTAACGCTAACCCTAAATAAGATAGAAACTGTGTATAATTCAAATTATAATGTATAATAATTAAGCATGAATCTAAATGTAACATACTAATTTGACAATTGCACTTGTTAAATATAGAAAGTTCTAGAGAGGATAAGATACTTAGCGTTATTTTTTTCTGTGTAGGACTAAGACAAATTGCAAGCGGTAGGGCAAGCAAGAAACAAGACTAGGACTTTTGTGCATGCCCATAGGGTATTGTCAGTCTAAGGTCATTACCGTCCAATGGTATGCTCCCAATTTGATGATTCTGTCCTTGTGGATTTTGATTCTCTGTTTTGATACAAGAAGATGTGCATGTTTGTCTTTAAGCTCTATGTGTGAACCCAAGGTTTGATTATGTACGTGTCTCACAAAAATCAATTTCCTTCACTTGAAACTCTAGGTCCACTTGCAATGATAGAATTTGGCCTATAAAAGGGGAAGAAATGTGGATTGAGATGACCTGAACCACTCCCCGTAAATAGTTGAATTTTGCCTACATATCTGATACTCCGAAGAGGGAAGTCAAACCGCATGCAGTTCTCCCTATTACGTGTATGTGTGCAATTAGTGCTCGTTCAACGTATGCAACCTATGATCTAGATTTTTATGCTTGGCAAATGGAAACTTTGGCTTGACTATGAGGTGCTTCAAACTTGGCTAAGACCTACTCCTTGTGACATATTTTCAAATTGGGAAGAATAGGGCAGTTTGTTTGAATGTGTAGTAGTGTATAGATATATGCCAAATAAGTGCTAAAGGCTCAATAAGCTTAAGCTTGATTTGTATTTATATGAAACTCTTTGAGTAATTTATCATGCCACCAACACGCTAAATGTATGGGCCGACCCATAGGAATGATTTGATTTTGAAATATAACCATTGTTGGGTGAAGGACAATACCATCTGAATGATACCATCTGAGTCTAACAATTTTGTTTGAGAGATAGGTATATTGCCTGATGATCTAGAGATGTTTGAGTATGATAGTTGACTGGTTTGACATAGACTGAGGGAACTCATATAGGTGGTTGACAGCAAATTGAAAGAAATGGACCCATAGATAACATGTAGATGTGAGAGAATGGCGAATTAAATTCATACATATACACATAAGTAATGAAGGGTGAAGGTAGGTCAAACTAACATTTCCTAGCATCAAATACCAAATTTTAGTATAAATGCCCCAATTTTATTCTCATGTTGAAATCAATACAAATACTAGAGTAAAAAGGTAAAGATATACTTGAATGTGTACAACACACTTTGTCTTGGAAAAAAGGCTCTGAATGCATAACTTGCTTAAGCAAATGTGTAATGAATATGTAGTAGTCAATGTCCATAAAATGAAATTTGAAATCTGAACTATAATTGAAACTTGAAACTAACAAGGAATACACCTATATGTGGGTGAAACCATGTTCCATGATAATTTGTTGGAGATGATGCTTTCTTGTTGAAGCATTGGAGGATGGTTCCTCTTGTTGAACCATTTGGAGAATTGGGAGTGATTAATTCTCAATTTTATGTAACTAATGCAAGCCCATGGGTTGGGAAGACAAATGCCCCAACCCTCATGAAATAAGTAGTGCCAAGGCCGTTGAGTGTCATTGAACCTCAACCACACTAACTCAACTAATCTAGCTTTGATCTTCAACCTCACGATGGAAGGTGAGAGCCACATAATGGGCTCACTATGAGTGATGTCAAGGCCGTTGAACGTCACTGAACCTCAACCACATTACCTCAAAAAACATGAATCAACCTCTACAAATGGAATTATAGATTCAAGGGTGCTCACTTCTAGATACCATCAAATATGTTTTCCAATAAACAACTATAATAGTGTTCATGTGCCAACATGATAAACTCTCAATGTGTATAAGTGCATGAACAAGAATCATGCCCTATGAATTGGTGCTAACTAATGATTGTATATATGAATGAACCAATATCATGTCCTTTGAATTGATGCCAAATGATGTAGAATGCTATGCATCTATATGTTGAATCTAAGAGCTTGTATCTCCAATGTATCTATATGTAAAAACTTGTCACATTTGTTTCTATAAAATTGCGTATATATGCCTTGCATATACACCCAAGTGTATCTGAATCTATACTTTTTAACTCGTGTTTCTATAAAATAAGTGCATATGCATGGCATATGCCTCTTGACTCTATACCAATGTGTAAACATATATCCCATATCCAAACCAATCTCAGAACTTTGAATGATGTATCGTCCCAAAATCCGAATTTTCTACTTGTGGAGACTTATGTCTCTATGACAAGCCCATTAACATGCCCCCTTTTTGAAGTGAAAGATGTAGCCTGCAAATCACTCATCTCAAAAGAAAAAGTTAATTATATCATGTATATATAAAGATGTAATCGTGTAGAATCATGTTGATATGTGGAGAAACATATCATCATAGTAATGTATATGTCACTAAGGCATGTATGTAACATATGCAATGCAAGGCATATAAGGTTATGTCAAGATAAATATATCAATTAGACACAGAGTAGTAATTATCACTGATATAAGCACTTAATAAGACTATGCAGTAAAGAGGAGCATCATGTAAATCATGGCACCGCACACAAAGGGGGAGGTGCATAATATAGATCATGGCACCCATAAACTCAGCAATTTCAACAAGCTCAACAAACTCAAAAGACAATCCTAGAGTAATCCACTCATAAGCACACAGTGTCACACATAAGGCCAAGGGCCACAAACAAGGGACATAAAAATGTCACACCAAACAAAGCCAAGGGCTACATACAAAGGACATAAAGATGTCGCAACAAACAATACCAAGAGCCGTAAGTAAGGGACGTGCAGATATCATAACAAACAAGGCCAAGGGCTACACATAAGCAATGATTAACTTATATGAAAAAACAACATTAATGAAGCATAGAACAAGTGAAAACTAGTCTACACTATCCATGTATATCAATGCCGCATCATAGTAAAGTAGCATATCCATGTAGCATTGTGTAAGATAGTAGAAAAAAGGGGAACCACAGTTACTCAGCAACCAAAAATTGTGAACTGTACTCAATACTCGGCACTTTTATTGCTACTTTAAAAAAATATATAAATTCATAAAATATAGTGAAATACATTAAAAAAATGAAATGAATTTACAAAAATGATTGTAGAGATTCAGAGAACAGATAACTCAGAGTCATAAACATGTTTTATATTAGTTTTTAAGCAAATAAGAGTACAATGTAAATGTTGAATGCTCTATTTTAAACAAAAAAAAGACTAAAATGGCTCGTGAAAGTTCTCTCCAACTCCTCTGTTGCCCCATAGAAGTGGAAGGTAAAGACTATTCCACTAGAACATCATCCACAAACATATCATCCAACTCCAAATCCTCATCAACCCCTCCAAATGCCTCTGCTTCCCTTACCACTATAGTTTTTTATGCTTCCCTCTCTAAATCTGCGACCTCCTCGGTAAACATGGGCTCCTAAGGCACATCATCAGACTCAACGATCCAATCTAAGTATGGATTAATATCATCCAAGTCAATTGCCTCATGACTATCCGTCCCTTTCACCTATTGCACACGGAGGCGAAGATTGTACCACCAAACACAAGGTCATTGAAGCATTGTGTTGTCAGCGTATTGCATTTTTCTGTGTGAATGCCTCATACATGTTCCAATTTCTTTCACACCCAGAATCACTACATGGCTAGGACAAGATGCGAATGGATAATTTTCAAAGATTTGTGCACCATAATCTTCCTATCACAAATCTACAATAAGAGATTTATAAATTTGTCAATCAACTAGGTGTGCATTTATAAAGAAATAACGACATTGCAATGATACAATGACAAGCATAAATGACTAAATTTGAATTTGGTTTTTTACCTGGTTGATGGGTCGTTCTCTTTCGAATACATAGAGGTGAAAAAAAGAGCCTCCCTTCTGCACTCTTGTAAATTTGTAGCTCATCCACAATTGTGCCTCTAGTGGCTTTGTCAACCACCATCCTCTCTATGCATTTATTTAGGCCATCCATGACCTCCTCATCCGTCCTATATGAATCCACAAAGAAAAACTTGGGGTTCAAATAGTAGACCGCTGCATGTATATGTTGATGGAACTGCTTGTTCCATCTATGATCAATCAAGCGCAAAATGGACTCATGTTTTTTTTATTTTGCCCATAAAAATTTGCTATGCTCTCCTTGGCCCTGTCCATGGCCTCATACAAATACCTCATTGGATTCTTTTCTCCATCCACCAAATGAAGAACTGTAACCAGAGGCTCTGACACTTAAAAGCAAATAATGTATAATTTTAATTTTTAAAATTTAAATTAATATAAATTTGAGTTGTCTATTTAAAAAGAAATAAATCATAACTAAAAAAGGTAACTCCAAAGTTGCCTTTACGACCTCATCCATGGTCTTTTCAAAGCCATCACAAAAAATGGTCTTCTTGACCTTTTGTCCTTTGGCCTTCTTACTATATGGAGACTCCATCCACCGTGTGCTCACAAACATCTGTCTAAAAGATGTTAGGAAGGATGCAATGCTATGCAATGTGATGAAGTGCGTAACAAATCTCATGACTTTTAATCGCACTAGCTCTTTTCCGTTGGTGTGCTCTCTCATCAAACTCAACACCCAAAGATGATTGCAGATATACTTTGTGATATCTGTCAACGCTATGAATTGCAACATTTAAAAAAAGACTCAGCTTCTTTTGTCCACGCGGCACAATGGAGACATTCCTCTTGCTATGGGTAGCAAGTTTGAGGAATGAATCTCTAGATTAAGGGCTAGCTCCTCTTGATGCACCTTTGAGGTCCTTAACTTCTACTGCTAATAATGGGGGGGTGAAAAGAGAAAAGGGTTACAAAAGCAAAACCTAACTAAAATGGTGATGCACCAAAATGATTTGATCTACTCATCTTTTATCAACACTTTACACCAAAAGGAGTGAACAAACAATTCATTTAAACAAAAGACCAGACTACATGAGTGTTTTAACAAGAGGTTCAATGGAGTTATAATGAAGAACCTACCATAGGTGCTCTAAAAGCACACTGTTAGATGGTTGCTCCTCTGCCTCTATACTCCAACTTGAGCACTTCCTGTTAACCTGCAAAAGAAGATCTTGGATATGCTAGATATACTGGCGTCGACCTATGAAAGCATTAAGATAAATGACTAAACACAAGGCAATACATAAGCATATGCAAAAATGTAAAGAATCAGATAGAGGTAAAAACACTTCTTTTGATTAAAAGGCAAAATTGTCAGGGCTTCGCTATACACAACAGAGAGATCCCTTTTTCAAAGCTGAGAGGTTACAATATATAGAATTTAGAGAAAGACTCTTGGTCCTTTCAAAGAACAGGCGGCCCATAATGTATTAAAAACCTTGGTAAGAGGAATCCTCTCATGCTGTTGTCATATTTCCATAAATGCCCCTGAAAGAACCATGTTGTAGACATCACAGACATTGACTTTGCTGCTCAAACTACATTAAACATTCCTGCTAAAGCATGGGTCGCTCTATTCTTTGAATGACAAGGCCACCTCTCTATGAAAACTTGTGCAACTGTCTGCTTATTAATGCTAAACAAAGAAAAAATGGGCCGCTCTATTGAATGCTCACACAGTTCCCTTGATGCCTATTTGGTAGAGATTATTCCATCTGCAAGCAATTACTTCTCCTATCGACACCTCCTTTGCCATTTGAACTGATCTGGTTCATTCCTGCACTTGGTTGGATGTGTCTTTTGAAACGTTCCAAGCGTTGTCTTATGTGTGTGTAGCCACATTCTAGATTTACTTTTCTGCTCTCTCTTTCCTTGCTACTTGTCTTTTCCTGGCAATTCGGGCTCTCGGGGCTATTCTTTGTCTCCTCTCGGGCTCCTTTCTTGGCGAGCCGCCGAGTCCATCTTCGGGTCTTCGAGCCTTTGAATTCTTTTGGATAAAACATTCGACGGAAATCCTTCGAACATTTTGTCCAAAGGAATTCTTCCTTTTCTTGCCGCCTTGACACGCACTTAATGATGCTTTGGCTCACACTCTGAAATTCTTTCAGACATTTTGTCCAAAAGAAATGTTCTTTAGCTTTTCTTCAACTGTTAACCCTTTCCATTAATTTGACATGCGTGGGCCCATCCTTAAACATTTGAAAATCAACGGCTATCTTATCACCATAAAATTGACGTCCGCGGGCCCGTCACCATTTTAAAACTAACAGCCCTTTCGCTACCTTGAATTTGACGTTCGCGGGCCTGTCACCAGACATTTGAACTTTCAACGGCTAGCTTACCATGTTGAAGTTGACGTTCTCAAGCCCGTCACTACCCTTTAGCATTTTCCTCGGCTTTTTGCAAACAAACTTTTCCAAAGGGAAAGTGACCCTTCGAAAAAATGGAAAAGGTCCTTTTTGATGGCCAAGTGTCCTCCAAAAGGGCACTTACCCTTCGAGTTTTTTGCCTTTCGAATTTCTTCGGACAAAACGTCCGAAAGAATTCATGCCTTCAATGTCTCGGCTTTTCCTTGATGAATTTCTTCTGACAAAATGTCTGAAGGAATTCCTTTGGACATTTTGTCCGAATAAATTCGTACCTTGGGTTTCTCATGGATTTTCTTCGGACAAAATGTCCGAAGTGTTGGGTGAATATTTTGTCGGCCAGCTAGCTAGTGACCAAAATAGTTCCTATCACCACAACATAGGGAGATTGGTCGTCCAATGTTGCAGGTTTACCACATCCAAAGGGGACAAATCTCTCCTCTCATCAAGGGGAGATTCCCTATTAAATATGCGAAGGCTATATACTATATATATATATATATATATATAAGCAGAAAGTAAGACACAAGGGTGGAATGAACCATCCATCTCTCTTTTTACAGAGATGATGCTAACAAACAGAGGAGAAATCCTGGGTGATTGGTGAAGGTACTCTTCTTTCAAAAGTAACATTCAGCTAAGAGCCAGATCCCTTCCTGGATAGTAGAAATCCTGGGGAAGCGACAGAAGGCACTTCTCTTCTTTCAAAAGTGCTTGTTCTAGCAAACAACAGGAATCTTTCTGGTAGGATAAGTAACAAAAGTGCAGAGTAACCAGCAATCTAAGATGTAGCACAAAGTCTCCACCTTGACTACCCAAGAGTGAGATACGAAGAACAATGGGGGCACAAAGTTGTCCCAAGGTCCTTTCCACAGAAATAGAAAAGAAAAACACACACTGAAAACAATTATGTCAGCACAAAGTCTGAAAGTAATTGGTTTTGGGACACCTTCCTTATCACTTCCACTAGCTCTGCTTGTTAAATTAAATAAATAAGAACACATTCAGAAGACAGACATAAGAACAATCTCCTAAAATGGTACAAGCTATACAGCACAAAGTCTGCGAATCACTTGCTTTCTTATTCAGATAAAATAATATGAAATACAATCTGAGCTCAAAGTCTCAGTATTCATCTTTCAATTTGGGCAGAGTTTTGCTTCTGTATTCGGGAAGATCTCACTAAAACAATAAAAGAGATTACAATATATAGCAGCCAAGAAAAACTTGGCGCTTTTTCCCATGGGATGGCCCATGCTACAGTCAACGCCTTCAATGCGTTTTCAGTTCTGTCTGGAGGGACCATGCTTGGAACAGCACATTGCCTTAATTATGGCGTGTCCATTCATCTAATATGTCTCTTCCTAGGTCTGGATCATCTAGTCTGTCCCCTCTGACGTCTGCGCAGCTGTCCATTTTGTCTTTACTCCAAAGGAGACTAACAAGCCGTGCCTTCAATGTTTGCAGGCCAAAATATCTGCTTCGTGGACTGTTCCACCTACTGAAATTACTTTTGCACAGATATTTCAGGCTTTTCCCTCTTTCTGCTTTTGTCTTTTCCAGCTTTGTCTCTTCCTGGAATTTAAGCTCTCAAGGCTACGTTCCCAGCTTTACTAGCTCTTTACGCTCCTTCTCTCAGTGGTTCTTCCTTTTGGCCTTGGCCTTAAGGCCTTTGAATGCATTCGGTTCCGCGCTTAAACCTGCAAGGATCAACGACTATTTCATTGCTGCATATTTGACGTCTTCGGGTGCATCATCGCTTGAAAGCCAACGGCTAGTTGGTCGCCCTGATTTTGATGGCTGCGGGGACGTCACCGGACTTTTGGATCTCAACGGCTAGTTCGTGACGTTCAACTTTGACGTCTGTGGGCCCGTCACTTTCCTTGACAATTTCTTCGGCTTTCTTGTTTTGTCCTTTTCGAAGGAGAAGAATCCCTTCAAGGTCTTGAGAAAGGCCTATTTTGGCCAGCGAGATCCCCCCGCAAGGGCATCTGCCCTTCGGGCGGTCTTCGGATGGCCTTCGGGCTTCTTTCTCTTGTAGAGTCCTCGAGTTAATTCCTTCGGACAAAATGTCCGAAGGAATCGTTTTCTTTGTTTCATCCGCTTTCCTTCGGACTTTTCCTTCAGTCTTTTCCTTTGGCGGGCTTCATCCTTCGGTAGACTTTTCTTCGGGCTTTTCCTTCGGGCAAAAGTCCGAAGGAATTCCTTCGGACTTTTTGTACGAAGGAAATGCCTTAATCATTTTGTCACATTCTTTTCCCGAAAGAGAATTGTGCCCTCCGCAAGGACTGTTCAAGCCCGGAACTATCCTTCGGACTTTTGCAACGGTCCATCTACTCCTCGCCTGCCTTCCGCAAGGGCTGCTGACCTCGGTTCACCGCCCTCTACAAAGGCACTTGTTCCTTTGGCTTTGGGGCAGCCCCTTGAACCTGCCGATTGAACCAACTTTGGTTCAACGGTTCAATGGTTCAATTGGTTCAATCCCTTTATTTGGCTAAGTCCTTTGTCCGCTTGAACCAACCGCACGTTGAACCTTTGAACCATTGAACCCATTGAACCTTTGAACCAAAGTGGTTCAATGGTTCAACGGTTCAATGGTTCAAGCCTTCTTATCTTTGATAAGTGTTTTGAAACCGTTGAACCTTGAAGCGGTTGAAATCGCTTAAGTCTTGAGAGCTTGTTTCTTCCTGCAGAGTCCTTAGAAATCAACTTGTGAAGTCCATAGAACTGAGTCCGTAGAACTTGGCCTGCAGAGTCCATAGATTTTCGCCTGCGGAGTCCGTAGTTTCAAGCCTGCAGAGTCCATAATTCAAGCCTGTAGAGTCCGTAGAAATGGGCCTGTAGAGTCCATAGTTTCAAGCCTGCAGAGTCCGTAGATTCAAGCCTACAGAGTCCGTAGATTCAAGCCGGCAGAGTCCGTAGATTTATGGAAGAGCTTTGAAAAATGAAGAACTTGAATGCTCAGAACAATTTTTGAAAAGGGGAGAGGATTTTGGTCTGTTGAACCAAAATAGTTCATAGGTTGTCCCAGAAATGAGTGACATTTTTGGGGACAACACCAAGAAATCCTTCTTTGTCTTCAAACTTTCTCCAAAGGAAAACCCCCCTTTTTTGGTTTTTTGGCTTGACCCTTTGTAAACGGACCTTCTGCCCTCCGCAAGGGCACTTTGGGTCCAAGGTTGTCCTTCGAAACTTGCTTGAACGGTCCCATTTGTTGCTTTCCTGCCCTCTGCAAGGGTATTTGACCTTCAGAGTTTTGTAAAAGATTTATGTCCCTTTGAAACTGGGCCATCTAATTGTCGATAAAGGCTTGCCCAGGGTAATTTGCTTGCCCTGCGAAACTCCTTGAAACGAAATGAATTCCAGATCAACCCAAAATACCTACAAGACTCAAATCACTTGGTTTTTTATAGAAATGGGCCTGTCACAAGGGGAAAACCCAAAAATCGCAGTAAGGTGAATTCATCAGAAACTAGCTAACAAGTTTTGCAAGAAAAGAAAGAGGGGAGCCCAATTTTGGCCTTCAGAATCAAAATTGGTCAACAATATCTCTCGCCTCTTCGACCACATTTTTCACCCATGACATCTTCCATATGTCCTCAAGTAGGAGATCAATGCAATGGGCTAAACATTGGCTACAACAAAAGTGACGGGTGTCTCTCCTCAAGAAGACTCCCCGCTGCTACTTATGCTATTGCATTATCGATCACAACTTGGATGGTGTTCTCCACACCCACCTCCATGACTACTTCGTCCAACATATCACACAATGTTTGTGCATTTTTCACTTTGTCAGAGGCATCAATGGACTTCAAGAACACTAACTGTCCACTTGAAGTCACTAAAAAATTAATCAAGGTGCAGTTCCTTCCATTTGTCCATCCATCAGACAAAACACTGCAACCATTCTTGTGCCATACTCTTCTTTGCTCATCTACAATAATCTGTCTTTCACAGCATCCTCTAACAGTGGGCCTCTCAAGTCATGAGGAGCAGGGGCTTTGAACCCCTTCCCGACAACAATCAAAGCAATTACCAGATTCTCCTTATATGGTCTTCTCGCCACATTGAATGGGATGTTGTTATAGTACCAAAAATTTGCCATTGCCACCTTTGCTTCATTATACAGTTGCTTGTTCCAAGTTATACCTTCGAGTGCAAGTTGTGCCCCAAGGGTATTCCAAGGAACAAAAAAACCATGTAAATGTGAACTTGCATTGCCTCCACTAGGTGAGGCCCATCCTCGAATCACACTTGGGGCAATAGAAGACCCAGAGGTTGCTAAGTCATCAGATTTAGCTCTTGTTGCCCCTATTTAATATGGCTGCAAGTGCATCAACAGTTCTTTTTTTTGTTTTTTTCTCCTCATACACTACCAGGCAGCAATCATCTTCGTTTGAGCCACAGGTGGCGCTTTGTCATATATCCGCACATTGTTCCCTAAAATCCGTGTTATGTGGTACTTGAGGTGATTCACCCCTGCACTCATCTTAAACCTGCAGTAATTGCATATCACAGAGTAGAGCTTTGGGCCTTCAACACAATGTTTATAGGCTAGGTCACCAGAGTTGTTAGGCCAGTTACTGCCACAAGAACCGGATGCCATTTTGAAGTTACAATATGTCGATATGCAATTTCAAACAGTCTTGGAAGTTGGAACTCAAACCTAGCAAGTTACAATAGCATACGATTCAGATTAGTGATTGCAAAGTTACAATATGATATAATTATTTAATTAAACACTCAGCGTTCGAAACTCAAGAGAATAAGATAGCAATAATAAATATGATAAAAACTGTATTCTAGCATCTAAAAAATACATTATCAAATCATGAATGAGAAATTAGAATTTAGAATCATTGATTATTCATTATTGAATTATTCATTATAGACAGTTATACAATTTTTTTAGAATTTGTATTAATATTAAAATTTAATATATTATAATTTATTATCACACTGTTATAACTTATTATTATTTATAATATATATAGAGTCCAGACAGTCTAATAATAATATTGCAGCCTTCCTAATTTTATTTACTATTATTTATTATTATTGTAGTCAGATAATTAAATATTAGAGTATTTAGAATCTAGATATCTTAAATGATAATTAAATATTTGCTATTATTTTTTTCTATTGCAGTCAGATAGAGTCTAGGACTCTAAACAATCTAATATTAGTATTGCGGTGTGATAATAAAAGGCAAAGCAATAAACCTGAAGGCTGGCTGCTAAGTAACGAGTTTATAGTTGTGAGCCTGTGAAATTGTGAATGGTAGTCACCAGTGAATGGAGCTCAGTTGATGCAGTTGTGCACAACCCCTGCCAAATGCCAGCTTCCAAATGATCCATGGCTCTACACAATCATGACAACAACCTAGCAAAAGGAAAAAAAACAAGTCTCGACCTACCCAACCCAGCAGAGGGGGAAAAAATGACGACAGAATAAACAAATTAATCGCAATTGTTTTTTTTGGTTTTGCTTATGTTTATTAGGTTCCCAATTTTTGTCCAATTACGAGGCCCAAACCACGATTTTTGGTGGGTAACCGGCCCGAGAAACCCACGGTTTTTGGCTTGGTAGCTGGCTAGCGATTAACCGGTCATTCACTCTTCCAACTAGAAAAAAAGGTGTTTCCGTGAGTACCCGCATTTTTTAATACATTGGTGTAAGATATAAGTAACTAGCAAGACATGTTTAAGCAATCTAGATAACTCAACATGGTAAAAGGTCATAGAAAGATATAACTTGTAATAATGTGACCTATGAAAAAATGTGCCCTCAAATTAGCATAGTTGTTGGGTATAGGAAAGTCCAACATCTCTGTATCCATGTATGATCTGTATGTCTTGCATTACACTCATACTGTGAAATGCATGTGTATGAAAAAGAATGTCATCTACTAAACATGTGATAAATATGTAAATAGTGTAAGTAGAAATCATGTCACGCTTAGGTCCTAATTTTTAATTTTTAAAATATTTTAATGTTTTTGAATTTTTTAAATTGTTTGATTTTTTTATATTTTTTTAACAAATGTATATGCTAGTTAAGGAGCCAATCAATGGGATGTGCCCCTGTAAGGTCTTGGATCAATCAATATAAACTTCGTTCAGAAACTGTATTGGCCTTATTTGTATCATGATTGGTTCGTGATTGCCTTACTGCAATCATGTCTTGCTTTTGAATCTATTATTGTAATGCCCAACAATTACCTGTATAATGTCCATGCATTCTATGATAAGCACAATAGCTCCTTGATTTATTTACAAGACACGAAGGAGGCAAAGTAATTAACTTGTTTCGAAACATATCTCTTAGAAATTCACTTGGATTCTTATTAACCTTGTGCAATTGTTTCAACCATTGATTGTAGATGTATTCTATTTTTTAACCCATACTTGAGATGAAATATTTTGAGGCACAAAGCTATTTAATGGAGAGGCAAAGGTGCAATTGACACTAGTATGCTCAGGATTGTGGACATGTGCAATCTTACCTCAAGTGATGCAACCCTTAGACATAAAGCTTGAATTTACTTTTGTTTTTTTTTTGAGCTAGCAATTCAACAAATGTCTATATTCTAATTATGTTGATTGTCTTTAAGTATTGTTTTTCCTTTGCTCCTTATAGATTGTGGTTGAGTAAGAACCTTTGAATTATCATTGCTCTTTGTACATGAATTATCCTAATACACTCCAAGACTAATAGGTGTAAACATATTATGAGATAATTACACATTTGGATCAATACGATTGAAATTTAGCTTGCGCAAATGATCGTCTATATTCTGTTGCATATCAATATTATTGTCATCATTGTCATTCTAATTTGTAACTATGCAATTAAGATCTTCCAAATTGACCAAAAGAGAGAGATCTAGAATTGTCTCTTTTTGCTCAAACATATCTTATGGTGCTTTCTTTGTATCTTCATTAATGTTCATAACTAGTTGCTTTCATTTACTCTGTTTGGTTCTCCCATCTCATATGTATGGAGTTGATATAGTGGGACAGGCTATGATGGAAGAAAAATAGGGTATTGCATAAAATCTACTATGAATGACTCCCATTATTGGATTGCATCATTTTACGATATTTGAAGCGATCGTTGTTGACTAAGCATGTATGCACATATCCATCATGCATAAATCTCATGCACTTGTGTAGTGTAGATGGTACTACTTCCATAGCATGTATCCAAGGTTGACCCAAGACCAAATTGTAAGGTGGATCATTGGGCATGCCCTGAAATAAAGTAGGCAATGTTTTGGGTCCTATTGTCAAATCCAATGATAATGATCCAAATATATGATGTGGGATATCATCAAATCCTTTTACACTTTGATCTAATTTATTAATAGTATTCCTAAGGACACCAAAGTTTTGTACGAAATTTATGCTGCAGATATTTATTCTTGATCCATTATCTATCAATATATGTTTGAAAACTTTAGTTTGTATTTGAGCTTGAATGAACAATGGTAGATTTTGATCTATTGTTTGTTTGTTGGGCCAGTCTTCCTTTTCAAAGGAAATCACTTTGTCACTATCCTTTAATGTATTCATGACAGAAGCAAAGTACGCAGGTTCTATATTATTAGGGAGAATTGTCTCACATAATTCCTCATATAAGATGTCCTTGTAAACAATTGATCTCTTTAGTAATTCAAAGATGGAAATCTTGGCATGGGTATTTTTTAGTTGATCGATGATATTATACCCTTTGGTTTGAATATAAGTCCTCATAAGAGGTGGAGGGGGATGAGGAGGAACATTTTGACTACCTCCATCTTAACTCTTTTAGAAGTGGTAGCGTGGACTGCGGATCCCATTATAAGCCTTGGACGAATAATGACGGCACGATGGAAGCTGAGATAACCTCGAGGTCTAGGGGGAGGAAGAACAAAAGGAGTCATACATGCCCTTTGGCACCTAGTAGTTATAAGTAACAACTCGGATTGAATATTAAAAAAATATGAATTTAGGAAGACTTGAGATTGTGCATTATGTATTTCAGCCTTATTGGTATACAACGATTTGTTTTCGCAAACTTTTTTGATTAGCAGAAAACATCATGTAATGATTACGATCATGGCTTGAGTCAAAAAATAGAAACAATGTTCATCCATTATATCCATGTGTAATTTGCAATATTAGGGAAAATCAAAAATTAAGTGTGACAATTAAACATGAAGACGGAAATTTGAAAACCCTAGAAAGAAGGATGAAACTATAAGAGAAACCTAGGATTTGGTAATATTCAAACAATATACTGGTTCACCAATATGTATTACCCTATTTTGAATTAATGCTAACCCTAAGTAAGATAAAAATTGTGTATAATTCAAAAAATAATGTATAACAATTAAGCATGAATTTAAATGTAATAGGTTGACTAATTTGATAATTGCACTTGCCAAATATAAAAAGTACTAAAGAGGATATAATACTTAGCATTAATATGTTATGTGCAGGACTGAGATAGATTACAAGCGATTGGGTAGGCAGGAACCGGGACTATAATTCACTCGATGCAAGATTTCAACTTTTGTGTGCACCTAGACGGTATCGTTTGCCTTGGGTCAATAGATCTGATGGTATGTTCCAAGTCTGACAGTTTTGTCCCTATGGATTTTGCTTCTGTTTTTTTATACGAGAAAATGCACATGTTTGTCTTTGAGCTCTGTGTGTGATCCCAAGGTCTCATTATGTGCTTGTCTCACAGAAATTGATCTCCTTCACATGAAACCCTAGGTCCACTTGCAATGACAGAATTTGCCCTGTAAAAGGGGAAGAAATGTGGGTTGAGCTGACCTCAACCACTCCCCAATGGCTAAGCGTTGCCTATATATCCAATTCTCGGAAGAGGGAAGTCAAACCACAAGTAGTTATGCTTGTTAGGTGTGTGTGTAATTAGTGTTCATTCAATGTATACAACCTAAGATCTAGCTTTTGAGGCTTGGCAAATGGCAACTTTGGCTTGACTATGAGGTGCTTCAGACTTAGCTTAGACCTGCCCCTTGTGACCAATTTGCAAATTGGGAAGAATAGGGCAGTCCCTTTGAACATGCAATAGTGTATAGATGTATGTCAAATAAGTGTTAGATGCCTAATAAGCTTAGGCTTAATTTGCATTTATATGGAACTCTTTCGGTAATTTCTCACACCATCGACATGCTACAGATGGACCAATCGATAACAAATATTTGATTTTTAAATATGGTTGTTGTTGGGTGATGAACGAAACCGTCAAATTTGGACAATACCATCTGAGTCTGACGGTTTTGTCTGGGAGAGACAAATACTAATCTGATGATCTAGAGATGTCTAAGTATAATAGTTTACTGATTTGGCACATACTAGGGGAATTCTTGTAGGTGATTTAAAACTTAGAAGGATTGGACCTATAAATAGATGTGGATGTGAGAGAATGGCGAATTAAAGTCATACATGTATGCACAAGTCATATAGGGTGAAGCTAGGTCAAAATTGACATTGCCACGTGTCTAATACTAGATTTTAGTATCAACACCAAGTATGAAAAACAATGTTGTCATGTATCTACAAGGGTTCGACCAAAAGAACAAATGACAACATTGTCAACCACTGTGAAATTGCCAATGCTAGACCTAATAGTGTCCATCATAGAATGGCCAAGGAGAATGGGACCTGACTAGACAATCCTAGGAGAAAGATACTTCCAAGCAATTGGAAGAATATATCTATGACTATTGTGTTCATACTCTCACAAAGGAGGATCATACAACTGCAGTGCATGGTAGCACAAGGTTAAATTTACCCATATGACGAGTGAAGAGTTGCAACGCATGCAAAATCTTATTTGCTCAAATTAGTTAGCAAGATGAGGAATATGGACTTAACATTGTGGAAAAAACACAATTTGTCTGAGTTTTTGTCTATTATGATGAAAGATCACTTCATATAGTTTTCTAATAATTTCTACATAGTAATGCATACTCTAGCTTTATTTTATGTCCAAGTGTTCTCAATTTGAATTACACTCATTGAGAAGGATGACTAGACATTAACTCTAGTACTTCCAATAGACAAGCAAAAACCTTCAATGTTCTAATGGCACTATTTAGGAGTTTGGCATCCCGCCTTCCATGCCTTTTAAAGTGAGGACACCAAGGACCCCTAAGTCAGAATAGAAGGCAAAAGGACCCTGAGCTCAACATGTAAAAGGAACGAATGCAAGACCCATGTTATACACATCATGGATGAATCTTAAGAAGGGTGAACCAAAGTTCAAGTACAAGAAGAAGAATGCCCTGGATAAAGTTTAAGACTAAGCCAAGACAACCTCCAATTAAAAGGAGGAAGGTGAAGAAACATATGAAGAGTAGTCTGAGAGAGGACAAGACTGACGAGATCTACAATGAAAATGGTGAGGTTGGAGCATATGACAATGGTGTTGAAGATAAGGATGGTGGCGATGAAGTGTCGATGACAACCAAGAAGCAGGGAGATGAGTAGATGCCATATTCTATCATTTCTCAAGTTTTTTCTTACATTTTGGTTCCAAGTTCTATCTTTTCTAAACATATTCATACATCTTACATGAAGTAGTGTTCCTTGAATTGATCTTCAAGGAGTTTCTTAATGTATTTAATTCCCTAAAAAGAAGAATGGGTATAATATTTGAAATTGAGGTTGTGTTATGTTCTTATAGGTTATTGGTTTCAATAGTACTACTAAAATATGATAATGATTGCACTCCTTTATTGGTAACTATAATGTGATTATACAGTATTCATATTGAATCTCTTGAAAATCAGTCAACAAGAGAATTTTTCCTCCACTAAAAGGAAGCACCCACTCACATACTCTTTCAAGAGCCCATACTTTATTCATATTGAAACTCTTGAAAATCAGTCAACAAGAGAATTTTTCCTCCACTAAAAGGAAGCACCTACTCACATACTCTTTCAAGAGCCCATACTTTTACTTTTTGAAATCAGTTTCCCTTGCTTGCCAGCCCTAAAACGGTTTTAACTACACTTGGTCCGTCTTTGGTTCTTACAAAAAGGCACCATCTTATTGCTATCCTTTTTGATGCCATCATTCAAGAATTATTGATCCATTCTTTTCATAGCAATCAATAACATAACTATCACATCATCGATCATACAGGTAAACATTCTTCATAGATATTTAATTGCCTATAATAAGGGTATTTAGATGCTCAATTCATTATGTTGGAGGCATGGCTACCATGTTATCTTCATTGACTGAAACAATTCTTCACTTTTGTACTATGTCAATATAATTTTCATTTTCCAAAAAAATGTACCAAAAGATCTAATTTGGTTGTAGTTTCAACCTTTCAAGTGACAAAAGTTAGGTTTTATTTGGTTTAGTACTATTCACAATATATATTCTAGATCAATGTGAGATTAATCAACTGAGAAATGTAGTAAGGTTTAGCTGTCCTTCAAACAAAATTTTGTTATTCTTCTAGAAGATTTTTACTAAATTGAACTAAAGAGTACTATATGGAGGTGTTAGGTTTCACGTGATGTCTATGGTGTGAGTCTCATCATTCATTTGTGGTTCCCATAGGAATGCCATATGATAAATCTATGGTTATTAGTTTGTACTTTGTAGTTGTCATGCAAGTTCAGCTATGCAGATTTGATGCTAATAGACGTCAAAATATCCAATGGGGTTGAGAATTGCTACAATCACATGAATATATGCAGATTTAATGCTAACAGACATTTAGAGTTGTATGGAGGGCAAGCTTAAAATGAAAGGTATAAAGTTAAAGTACAATTCAATATTATAGCCATCCATTAAACTATAAATGGAGGTGTCTGTTCTTTCTTTCTCCTTATGGCTGAAAGGAGTTAATATTCTTCTATGCAGATTTTAAGGGATTGCAGTCTTTAAATATGTTTCTTTATTTAGCATGCAGTTTCTGCAATTATTTCCTAAGCCAAACTGTCACTTATTTGTGGTTATTTCTTTGAAATATGGTGAGTTTGGCCTAGGTTGAATCCATCACTAGCTAAAAGTCTCGAACCCATAAAGGAGTGACAAACATCCCAACATAGGATTGAATTCCACAAAATGCATCTGGATGGGTTTGGCAGTTCAAAAGCACTCCCAGAAAGTGTCAAACCCATCCCTGACAGATCTTTGGGCTTCCAAGGACGTGGCAGCAGGGGCAGCACCTCACCTAGTTGGTCCATTTGATTTTCCATGGCACAACAAGGGTGAATTTGTCATGCCCCTCTTTTGATAGGGACATGGTGGAAGACCCTTAGCCTTTAAATTCTTCCTAGGGGCTAAGGGACAAGTATAAAGGGAAGTGGTACTAAAATGTTTTAATTGAATATGTGTAAAAGTACCTTTTTTTTAAAAGTACTTATGTTTCTTATTTCACTTAAAGAGGGACCTTTAAGGGTCTTAAGGACTTAAGTGATTTTAAAAAAAGATCATAAGAAAAGGTCTTTTAAATCAATTTTTATATTACCCTCCCTTCCTTTTTTGGGAGGCCACACTTGGAGGGATACAAAAGTGAAGAGGAATCATTTGATGAGGGCATGCCATGTTTGACTATTGGAAACTTAGTCTATTAGCACGCAAACGCTAAGCCAAATTGTTTGAAGACGAAACCCTTCAAGCAAACGAAGCTAGAGGACGAAATCCTTCTTCCTTCTTTGGGGTAACTCCATTCGGGGGTTATCATTGGATTCATTTGGTCATTCAAGGATGTTTTGAACACCATTTGTCATTTTCAGGTTGACGCCTTGCTTTTGGAAGAATGGTGACTTGGTTGGAGGAGTGAAATCTCACTCTCTGATGGATTTTGCGCCCTAGGGGCAATTTTGAAATTATTTGCAAATTTATACATAGTGACGGTTTTGTTTGGGAGGACCTCTTGCTTGGGGTAATTCATTTTGAATTTAATTCTGCAATTTTATCATATTTTTCCAGCTAGGGTGATTTGACTTGAGAGGTGGTTTGGGCATTTTGAGAAGGTTTTGAGACCTATTTTTGGGTCTAAACATATTATGATTTTTATTACAATATTTCTGCAGTGTGACAACTTATTTTTGAAGTATTTCAGTATATTTTGAAGGATATTTTGCCCTAAAATATTCAGTAATTATTAGATCTATTTTTTACCTTGGGCGAATTGTTTTGAGGGGCTTGCGGCTCCAAAATACTTTCAAATTTTCATCATAAATTCTACTTATTAAATCTGTAATTTTAATGCAAATTTATGAGGGTTTTAGTGGAATAATTCAGCTGCAAATTATTAATTAAATTCCATTTTGGGGGCGTCTAGGGTTTTAAAATTATTTCATGATTTGGAAGGATAAACTTGCTTATTTGGATCAGCCAATTATTGTTAGGGTTTAGCATAATTTATGCTAAATTTTTTGAAGCTAATTGGTGGCTAGGGTTTGTTGAAGTTTAAATCAAAAAAAATCTATTTGTGAGGTAGGGTTTCCAAATATTTCTAATTTTCAGCTAATCATCTTTTTTGAGAACATTAAATTGGTATTAGAGCCAATTTCTTAGCCAACTGTGAGATGTGAGTGATTTCAATAGATTGGCAACTTAGGTTTTTGCCAAAAGAGGAATACAAAGATCCCATTCAAAAGATAGGGATGAAAAAGAAGACAATGGATGAAGCCATGGATGAATTATTGCAAGCCATGGAGAATTATCAAAAGGAACTAAAGGCACTAAGTTCCAAGGATGTGGCAAAGTCTATGGGGTTAAGCCCTAGACCTAAAAGGTCTCTTTTAGTAGAAGAGAAAATTGAATTACATGTGAATGATGAGCTTCAAAAATTAGAAAAATAGCAGCCAATGATTGAATATTATGAGCCACAAGAACCATAAATTTAAGGACAGCTTAGTGAAGGTCTCCAACAAGCTATGGAGCAACCAATAGGGTTGCAAAGGGTAGTCCCTAAAGGGAGTGTAACAGAAAAATTAGAACTTCCCAAGGTGAAACAAGAAGTTGTTCAACAACTTCATGAGCCATCAAAAGAACAAGGTAAAGATCTTTTATTTGTAGAAGATGTCTATTTATCTTCTAATAATTGTATGCATGGCAGTGAAGTCACAAAAGATGAAAACAAGGAGCTTGAGCCAAAGAATGATGAAATTGAAGCAAAAAGAGCATCACTTGTTGTTTACCAAGGGTTCAAATTTGAAGAAAGTTTTGATGATTGGATTTGATACTCCTCGACGAGAGCTTTCCGGCGAACTATCACTTGCATTATTCGGAGTCCGATTGCTATTATAATTTAATGCCTTAAGTGTTATAAAAGTAACATTTAACTTAATTGCAAGATATTAAAGTGTTACTTTAAATATTTACTTTATGGGGATGGTACCCAAGGGAGACACGAGTAATATTTTAATATATAAAATGTTGCACATCTTTTATCCCACATTGCTCATGAGTGTTGAGTCGCCCCCTTGGAGAAAGAATTAAAGGAAGTGTTTGTGGCTTCATTAGGCATGTTGGATAAGAAGAAAAAATTGATGCACTTGCAATTTGCAGGTTATTTTGGGCATTTGGGAACGTCTTTCCCATCTGTAGCACTCCAGACATCAATCTTTGGGATTGGTCTTTGGAGTCTGTGCTTTCAGCCTCATACAGCGGTACCACTGTCACAGCGGCGCCACTGTAGCAGCCACACCACTGTAGCAGTCGTGTCACTGTAGCAGCTCGTCACTGTAGCAGCCACGTCACTGTAGCATCTCGTAGCAGCCGCTATCTGCGGTAAGAGTCTGGAGAAACAAGCCTGCGAAGTCCATAGAACCAAGCTTGTAGAGTCCGTAGAAACAAGCCTGCAGAGTCCGTAGAAGCATGCTTGCAAAGTCCGTAGAAACCAACCTGCAGAGTCCGTAGAAGCAAGCCTGCAGAGTCCGTAGAAGCATATCTGTAGAGTCCGTAGAAACAAGCCTGCGGAGTCCATAGAAGCAAGCCTGCAAAGTCCGTCTAAGCATGCCTGCAGAGTCCGTAGAAACAAGCTTGCGGAGTCTGTAGAACAAGCCTGCAGAGTCCGTAGAAACAAGCCTGCAGAGTCCGTAGAAACCAGCTTGCAGAGTCCGTAGAAATCAGCCTGCAGAGTCCGTAGAAATCACCCTGCATAGTCTGTAGTTCTGCTGGACGGAGAACAAAATGAATGCACCTTCGGTATTCGCTGGGGATATTCACTTGAAACAATGTTCATTCCATTATGGAAGTATTTAGTGAGTTATCACATGGCCGACATTGTACTTGTTTACTCATTTTGCAATCAATATAAATACAGTGTGTTGGTTATTTCAGCTATGTGTGCCTATGCTTTCAATTCTATATTTATGTTACATGCATAAGACTTTGTAAAACACAAAAAAAAAAACAATACAAGCAAACCGTTCCGAAGTCATAAGGGGTTTCAGCTGGATTAGTTTTGGGCGTAACAGGGGTGCCCATTACAAGATTGGCTACAAGGTGTGGTTTGAACACTACTTCTTTTGAGGGTTTCAAGGTAACTCTAGGAGATGGATTTTCTATTCCTTGTAATCATAAGATTTCAGATTTGAAACTCACCTTGGGTTAGCATAAGGTTGAAGGAGATTTCCACATGATTGATATTGAAGAGTACACCCAAAATTACCAAACAACGGAGCTCAAATTTGATGCCAATGGCAAGGAAGTGTTATTAAATGGTTTGCATGATAGGGCATCCAAGGGGGCAATGTCCAAAAGAATGGAGAGCATAATACATGAAGGAATTCATGTAGGGGTAGCTAGGCAATTGGAATTTTCTGAGTTGGGACAACCAACTCTCATAAAGGAAAAAAGTCTCATACATGACACATGGAGTAAAGGAATGGTGGGAAAGGGTTTCCAATTAACAAAAAATGCAATATTGGGAGTCTAAGGCATCCTCTAAGGTATGAAAAGGGCTTCCAAATTTTTCTTTGCATAAGCTGGTTTTTTATGTGCACTAAAATATGGATCCTAAGGCATGATAAGATGAAAGGTTTATTGAAAGGAGTTAATGCTATTGGGTTCCCAAGGTATGGAAATGTTCACTCAATTCCTCTTTTTCTTGCCAAGTTTGAAAATGTGTGCTTGAATTTGGTATGTTGGGGAATTAGAATTCCATGTTTGGAGAAAATTAAGAAATCTGAAAATGACTTAGGGAGAAATTTTCAAATACATTCAGAAAATTCTATGTATTGTATGTCATTCCAGCCTAGCATACAATTTGGAAACATGCCCAATAAGGTGTCAATTCAGTTGGTTAAAAACACTCCAAGGTTTGAAACCAAAGGGACACTTGGTGATGATAGTAATGAGGAAATAAATGGGCCACTTCAGCAGAATATGTGCACTTGGATCAAGGTAAAAAGGGGAAATGAACAACCCTCTACAAGGTCTAATTACACTTGGGGCAGCACGATGATAAATGAAAAAATCATTGGATGGAGGAATAAGGAGGTTGATAGGGGTTGCATCTTTCATGTCATTCAAAAATTTGCAGCCATACTTCCAAAACAAATCCTAGTCAACAACACCAAAGAGAAGTGGGAAATGATTGTTTTGACTAACATGTTTGCTTCTTATGCAAATAAGGACATAGGGGCAATCAAGGCCCTCACAATAAAAGACTACATGGCTAGAATACCATTTTCCAGCCACCTTTGTGATGACAAAATCAAGGATTTTCTTGCTTCCAACATCTTAGGAGCATCTTTTGAACATGTGGTTTCAAGAGTGAGAGTTGACAACATAAGATGATGTTGGCTTTGCATTTTCAGTTTGCTTAAGCCACACAAAAACTTCATATGCAGCTGTAGAAGACATCTCCCAGAAGGGTCTTTCTATTGGAAAGGGCCTAGGTTCGAGTTTGGCACAAGACCAACCATGGAGATAGCATTTTGGTTACTTCTATTGCTTGAGGACAAGCAATTTTGGACAGGGAGAATTGTCATGTCCCTTTTTTGATAGGAACACGGTGGAAGACCGTTGCCTTTAAATTCTTCCTGGGGGCTAAGGGACAAGTATAAAGAGAAGTGAGTGTTAAAATGTTTTAATTGAATGTGTAAAATTACCTTTTTTTTAAAAGTACTTATGTTTCTTATTTCACTTAAAGAGGGACATTTAAGGGTCTTAAGGACTTAAGTGATTTTTAAAAAATATCATAAGGAAAGATCTTTTAAATCAATTTTTATATTGCCCTCCCTTCCTCTTTTTGGACACTATTCTTGGCGGGCTACAAAAGTGAAAAGGAATCATTTGGTGAGGGCATGCTATGTTTGAATATTGAAAACTTGGTCTATTAGCATGCAAACGCTAAGGCAAATGGTTTGAAGACGAAACCCTTCAAGCAAACAAAGCTAGAGGACGACAACCCTCTTCCTTCTTTAAGGTAACTCCATTCGGGGGTTATCATTGGATTCGTTTGGTCATTCAAGGGTGTTTTAAACACCATTTGTCATTTTCAGGTTGACGCCTTGCTTTTGGAATAGTGGCGACTTGGTTGGAGGAGTGAAATCTCACTCTTTGATGGATTTAGTGCCCTATGGGCAATTCTGAAATTATTTGCAAATTTCTACATAGTGGCAATTTTGTTTGGGAGGGGTTTGGACCTCTTGCTTGGGATAATTCATCTTGAATTTAATTCTGCAATTTAATCACAATTTTTCAGCTGGGACGATTTGACTGGAGAGCTGGTTTGGGCATTTTGAGAGGGTTTTGAGACATTTTTGGGTCTAAACATATTCGATTTTTATTACAATATTTATGCAGTGTGGCAACTTGTTTTTGAGGTATTTTAGTATATTTTGAAGGATATATTACCCTAAAATATCCAGTAATTATTAGATCTATTTTTCACCTTGGGCAAATTGTTTTGAGGGGCTTGTGGCTTCAAAACACTTTTAGATTTTAATCATAAATTCTGCCTATAAATATGTAATTTTTATGCAAATTTATGAGGGTTTTAGTGGAATAATTCAGCTGCAAATTATTAAATAAATTCCAGCTTGGGGGTGTCTAGGGTTTTAAAATTATTTCATGATTTGGAAGGATAAACTTGCTTATTTGGATCAGCCAATTGTTGCTAGGGTTTAGCATAATTTATGCTATATTTTTTGAAGCTAATTGGTGGCTAGGGTTTGTTGAAGTTAAAATTAAAAATTTCCTATTTGTGAGTTAGGGTTTCTGTTGACGCAGTGGATTGCACCCTGGCAGGAGGCCGAGCTCCTGTCTTCCACATGTCAAAATGGAGACTCCCCTCTCGCCTGTGGAACCGGCGAAGCTGAAGGGGAGAGTCTCTAGATAAGGGCTAGCTCCCTCTGATGTATCTTTTAGGCCCTGGATTCCCTACTGCTAACAAATAAATGAGAAAAGGGGGGAATGAAAAGGGAGAAGGATGCTGAAAACAGAACCTAAGTCTAAATATAAAATAAAGGTGATACACCAAAAAAGATGACCCACTCAACCCGAACAAACACTTTTCACCAAGAAGCACCCATACACTTCATTTGTTGTGGGAAACTCTTCTGTGTCAGTGAGTCAGGGGTCCGTAGAGATACAGGGAGGAAAAATTGTCAAAGGTGTTCTGAGACACACTTTGGCAGCCTGTTCACATGCGCCTATATTCCTGCTGTAGACACTTCTGGCAGACCTGCGAAAGAAGAAGCTTCACAAAGCACTAGACATGCTGGAATCGATCTGTGAAAAACATAAAAAGAAATGACTTAACACAAAAAAAAAACATAGACATATGCGTGAGTGCAAGTCCATATGGAGGTAAAAATTGCTAAGTCTTGA
This sequence comes from Torreya grandis, assembly GCA_037957365.1. Classification (NCBI taxonomy): domain Eukaryota; kingdom Viridiplantae; phylum Streptophyta; class Pinopsida; order Cupressales; family Taxaceae; genus Torreya; species Torreya grandis. The sequence goes on along the minus strand of JARHVA010001069.1, from coordinate 3,858,386 downwards.
TTCAAGGTAAACATCTGGCAGAGTCTTGCCTTACAAGCCCGAGAGATTTTTGGGCAGAGCTTTGCCTTACGGGCTCAGAGAATGGATCCCTCTCAAAAAAAGAAGTTTACAATATATAGAAAGAGGAGAAGTAAAGGCACCGCTTTTGAAAAGACTTTGGCGCTCTTGACAAGCTGGCCCATGTGCGTTTGTGAGCATCGGGAAGAGGAAGTCACTGTTGCTGATGTCATTCTTCCAGAAGAGGCCTGCTGGAACCATGCTATGTAATCGGCGGTCTTGACTTTGGCGTCCAAACATTAATGTGAAAGCATGGGCCGCGCCTCTTTTCCTACAAATAAGACTGCTCATTCCAAATTTTACGTGGTTTGTCTGCTTATAAATGCAAAATGGAGAAAGCAGGCCGCGTCGCTTACTGTTTGCGTCGTTTGATGACCACCTGGCAATAGCTCGCCTCCCCTCGCCACTTGGACTATTTTGTCTTTTCCTTGCCTTGTCTCTACCTGGTTTTGTCTCTTTTTGGCTTCTTCGGCCCTCAGGGCTGTCTTCTTGGCGGGTCATTGGCTCCTTGGGCTCTTTTCTGGTTGGCTTTTCAAAATCAACGGCTATTTCACCAGCCTTGAAATTGACATTTGCACACCCATCACTGCGTTTGAACTTCCAACGGCTAGTTTGCCGTGCTTGATTTCGATGTCTTCGGGCCCGTCACCCCTGGTATTTTCTTCGGCCTTTCTCTTTCTTTGGTCTTCTTCTGTTGCTCCCTTTCCTTCAGACTTCTTGTTTCGAACCTTCCCGAAGGGAAGGTGACCCTTTGGCTTTTGGAGAAGTGTCCTTCATTTGGCAGCCGAGAGTCCCCCGCAAGGGCACTTGCCCTTCGGAGTCCTTTCGGCTCCCTTGGCTTTAAAATTCTTCAGAGTTTTCCCCGCAGACTTTTTCCCACAGACAAAAGTCCGCAAGAATTGTCTTCGACCACTTTGCTTTCTTTCGAAAATTTCCGTTGGCTTTTCCTCCCGCGGCCTTCTTCCGAATTTCTTCGGACTTCTTGTTTTGAACCTTCCCGAAGGGAAGGTTACCCTTCGTCTTTTGGAGAAGTGTCCTTCATTTGGCAGCTGAGGGTCCCCCGCAAGGGCACTTGCCCTTCGGGTCCTTTCGGCTCCCTTGGCTTTGAAATTCTTCGGAGTTTTCCCCGCGGACTTTTTCTCGCCGACAAAAGTCTGCAAGAATTGTCTTCGACCACTTTGCTTTCTTTCGGAAATTTCCTTCGGCTTTTCCTCCCGCGGCCTTCTTCCAAATTTCTTCAGAATTTTTGTCCGAAGAAATTATTCTTCTTGCCTTAATCTTTTCCGCGCCTTTCTTTGGGCTTTCTTCGTTGGACCCTTCCGAATTCCTTCGGACCTTTTGTCCGAAGGAATTCCGTCGGATAAAAAGTCCGAAGGATTTCTTCCTTTGCTTCTTTGACTGCCTTTGAAAGTGCCCTTCGGGAAAATTGGAAATGACCCTTCCGAAGGGTATTTCCTTTGTCTTAGACAAATTTTCGAAAGAAACTTACCTTTCTGGCTTTTCTTCTGCTGCCTCTTTTGAAAGTCTTCCCTGCCCTCCGCAAGGGCTCGAGTCCCGAACTGCTCTCCGCAAAGGGCACTTGAAATAGTCCATTTTGCGCCTAAGTGTTGGGATCTCGTCTCTACCTGCAGAGTCTGTAGAAAACTTTACTGCTGAGTCCGTAGAAATCCATGCCTACAGAGTCCGTAGAAATCCATGCCTGCAAAGTCTGTAGAAATGGACCTGCAGAGTCCGTAGAAAATTCCGGATTTGTGCAAAATCAAGAATGTACTGGCTCAGAACAGCAGTGAAAAAAAGGGGGGACCTATTTTGGGCCTGCAGGACCAAAATGGTCAACAATTTCCAAGTATTTCTAATTTTCTGCTAATCGTCCCTTTTGGGGACATTACAGAATTTTAATTAAAGCGACCATTTGGCATCTATAAATTAATGTACTAGTCCATAGTTTATTAGTCTAGAGAGTTTGCAACAATTGTATGAAAGTTTGAGCACTGTTGGAGGTCATAGTCTGATTTTGTAAAACAAAGACTAGTATGATGTTGGAGTGATGAATTGAGTTCATGTTAGTTTAATTGTCCCATTGGGAGCCACTCTTAGTAATTCACATTGCTTATTGGCAGACTCAAATGGAAGACTAGAGGCACAACCGATTTCCATATTAGATTTTTCCATTGGGTTTCTTCAAGGTAATTAAGGTGTTCATGCAATGTTCCCCTTTTTTGGTAGTCTTATTTCTATCATGTGTTATATTCATTTCCATTGTTGTACTAAATTCTTGGCAATTGTGTTAAGCAAGCAATCATTTTTCTACAACTTTTAAGCATAATATTTTCAGGCAAAGTAGCTACATTTCAATTTCGATCATATGCATGGTAAGATTTTTGTATTGGTAAATTCTACATTGGAATATCTAAGAAAATTACAGATCATATTGGTATTAGAACCAATAATTCTAGGATTGTGCGGGTTCAGTTTTCAGGTCTATGCCCTTTAACCTGGCTAGGGAAAGCTAGGGGTGGATGAGGATTGCAGTCATTTCCTCAAGAGAAAGTTTCAAGGAAGTGGAATTAGGAAGCAACAGAAATAATGGAGCACCGGGATGAGCGGTTTGAGGACCAAGAGGTGAATGATTGGCATGAAGAAAAAAATTCTCAACTTGAGTCCAATGTGGCAAATATTTCCAAATTTATGAGTAACCTTGATAGATTGGAGAAATGGATGGAAACTATAAGCAAGAAGCTTGAAGTTCCTTTGTTATACCTAGACCAACATGAGAAAAAGGAAAAGCAGCCCAAGGAAGGAGAGGACTAAACCCAAAAAAGAGTAGAAGGCTCAAGTAAATGCCCCACCACAACCACCATTCAAGGCGAAGGCCAAGGTGGGGATTTAGCCCTATGAAGGCCAAGTGGATACAAAGAAGCTGAACAATTGGCTCAGACAACTTGAGGTATACATCAGTGTTCGTAGAGTGAGGAGCAAAAAATTGCATTTGACTGTCTTAAATTAACTAGCCATGCTCTCACTTGGTGGGCAATTTATGTTGATGCGTTAGTCATCAAAAATTACAACCGGTAGCTAAATATAAGGAATTCAAACAACTGTCTCAATTTCATCCAATTGTTTATGAAGACAGACCAATCAAATGGCAGTATTATTAGACAAAAGCAATACCATAGGAGGCAAGCAATCCAATTGAGATTTTGCACATGAGATTAGAATGTGGTGACAAAGTACTTTGGTGGGTTCATAGCCACATGATAAGGAAAGGTTTACTTTGAAAGCTCAAGAGCATTGATGACACATGAATGCTTGCTCATTACATAGAGATGGACCAGAAAGGGCAGCAAGGGGATTCCTCTACATCAAATAAGAAAGTTTTCTAAGCAATGAGGCAAAAGGTAAATGGAAAGGTAAGAGAACTGACACTACCACTACTATTTGTAAGGATAGAGATCCTAAACATCATTGTGTTCATTGTGGTATTGATGGCCACACCAAGTATAAGTATTGGAAACTAAATCTGGAATTTCATCCAAAGAACTGCACCAAGAAGCAAACCAAGAAGACTATGACAGCTTTGGTGGAAGGGAAAAAGATTGAGAATAGTTCTGATGCTGATGAAAATATAGCATGCACTTCTATGCAAAGAAAAGTATGGATGGACAGCAAAGATCTCAAGAAAGAGGCGAGTAGAAAAAGTTTTTCAACAACACAATACAAATCAATAAATCAAACATAGATGCACTCTTTGATCTTTGTTCTCAATCTAATTTGATTTCAGAAGATTTGGTAGAAAAACATGGTTTGGAGGCCTATATCCATATTCATCCATGCTCATTGTGATGGGTAAAACAAGGAGTAGAAATTCAGATCACCAAGCAATGTAAAATCAAGTTTGGCATAGATGCAAGTTTCATTGACAAGTAGAAGTATATTTGGTTTCCATTGATGCTTGTGGTGTAATGTTTGGCAGCCCATATATGTACATGAAAGATGCAATCTTCATGAAGAGAGAAAAGAAATACACTTGGTCAAGGATTGAGAAAACTTCATTATGAATGCATACAAAACCAAGACCACCTCTCATTGGTAAGTGTCATCCAAGCCAAGAAATTTACAAATGCAAACAAAAAAATTGCTTTATTTATTTTGAGGGGATAAGCAAGATGATGAACTAGAAACTTCACAAAATATTTGCACTAACAAAGAGAAACATCATATCCAAGAGTGGTAGCTTGTTGCGGCCTTTAAGGAACCGTTTCAAGAACCAAAAGGTTTTCCACCAAAAAGTGAGGTAGAGCATGAAATACAATTGATTCCCGATTCATCACTACCAAATAAGGTCTAATAAGGTCAATAAAACATTCCAATATTTCGTCAAACAACAAGTTAGTTGCCGAAGGGCATCACCATATTGGGACAATGATGAAAAAAAAGAGTTTTCCAACAAACCCAAACAAAACTGAATTCTGAAAACTTAAAACCAACCAACACTAGCTGCAAAAAATATAGAATATCCAAGCAAAAACACATCCAAAATAACTCCACAAATAGCTGATTATTATTAGGGAATAAAGTACCTTTTTTTTTAATGAAAAAAATTGGCATTACTGAAAATACCCTTGTAAATAATCTGATTTTTACTTGAATGTACACCCGCGTTTTTCCACCCTCAAACACCTCAAAAATCTTCACAAGTGGGTCGTCACACCTCAAAAAAATAGGGAAAATAATTCTGAATATTATTCTTTGGAATTTGCCCCCCAATTCACCTTCTGAGACTCTCCAAGCAAGTCGCCCAAGTGCCAAAAATATTATAATAAATTTTGGAATATTTTAGGGCCTAGATTGTCCTTTCACGCATGCAAATTGATCCACACAAATCACTGAATGATTGAAATAAATTATGAAAATTACCTCAATCCTAGAAGAGGGTTCCAAAGACCAAATTGACCTCTTGTGAGGGGTCGCCACCCTTGAAATGGCTTGCAAACTTGTCCCGGGCTCCTCCACCAAGTTTGCCCACCTCCTTGACCTGCAATTTGAATATTTCTGGCTTTTTTAAGGATTATACTAATTCCTTGATAAAGGTGGTGTCCAAAGACACCTTTGTAGAACCTCTTGCATACACTTGTGCACAATTATGGCACAATCATAGCCCTTGAATAGAGCTGCCTGCTAAAAGAATGGAGGTTTTAATCCCCAAACTCTTTGGTGCACTTGTAGGTTTTCGTCTTCAAGTCACTTGTTCAAACTTGACATATGGCACAAGATTTCCAATATCCAAATTTCATAACCTTTTCAACAAAGCCTTTCTTTTCCTTATATATCCCTCTTTCAAATGTGGCACCCAAAAGAGAGAGGGAGAGTTTACTTTTTCCTTTTTTTAAAAAATATATAACAAGCCTCCTTATAAAATTCACTTTTTGGCCTTAAGTGCCCATGACCCTCAAAAGGTCCCAACTTAAATGAAAAGCAAATTAGACTATTATTACTTTATTTTAAGTATTTACGAATACTTTTTATTTTAGTAATAATATTATTTTAATTCCAAAATGGGAGCATTACATGATGTACCAATGTACTTGATGATATTCTGATTTTTAGCAGAGCATCGAAAGAATATCTAACATATTTGAAGCAAGTTTTGGACACTTTGAAGGAGAATCAATTGTTGCTCAATATGAAGAAGTGTGAATTTACAAAATAATTGCTAATCTATTTGGGCTATGTGGTTGTAAGAGACCTAAGAATTGACCCAGCTAAAGTAGAATCCATTCTTATTTGGCCAACACCTTCCAATGCGACTGGAAGGCAAGAAGCTTTGTGGGAGCTGTCCAATACCGAAGACAGTTCATTGCGTCTTTCACTGCAATTTCATTTCCTCTACATACCATCACCATAAGTTGTAAGTCTTTTCTTTGAGGCAAAAATAAGAAAAATCATTTGATAAATTGAAGCATAAAATCAACAATGCTTTGGTTTTGGCTTTATCTTTCTTAGATTATCTTAATTGCAGTTAGAAACGGCTCCATTGTATTGGGCCATGCAGAAAAGAAAGATAAGTACAAAATGGAAATATTTATGAGTGATTCTCATCATTCCCTTCTTAATGAGAAGTTGTACAGTAATATTTATGACTGATTCCCATCATTTCCTCCTTACTGAGAAAAAGTTGTACCCAACGTATACATTATAGATGAAGAAACTTCTCCATGAAAGCGGTCTTGGAGAACAGCCCAGCATATGCTGGTAGAAAACCTTTATGGCCAACCACTTAAGTAGTTCTTTGCTTTTTGCATTTGGTGAGTCTGAACATCATCAAATTGTAATTGGATAACAATTGTTGAAAATCTGTGAAATCAGGGTCTTCTAGTTGCCACTGTTACTGATAAGTTTCATCAATCTATTCTTGATTTGACAATTTTGAATAAATAAAGCTTCTTAATTGTTGGCGAATTGGTCTTTGACCATAACAATAAGTTGAGGATTAGAAATATTGGATTGAGATTGACTAACTTAATCTCTAAATCTCCAAACCCTGACTTCTGGTCAAATAGAAGAGCCTTTTCTGTCTTTTATTTAAGTATGTGACATCCGTTGGTAGAATGTCTACTGTGCTTGGGATAAGCATAATACTTCTTCTCATTGCCAGATGAAGCAGTTCAACCCTTAGTGGAGCCACTCTATGAAGAATTCCTATTCCTTGAGGATGAGGTGGTAGGGTTAGAGGAGTTGGGAGGGGCACAAGATGAGCTCTTTTTTCATTTTGAGATAAAAAGGATTGGTTGGGCTTTGGGCATCCCTTCCGTTGCATTGCTTCCACCTTTAAAGCAACCTAGAAAGCTTGCTCCAATGTGGTGATGGTGAAAAGCTCTAATTCCTTCCGAAGATGCAAAACAACCTCGAGGAAATATTGATTTGAAGGACCACATCAGCATCTTTTACCATTAACTTGATGGAAATGCAACTGAATTGATTAGTATATTGTTGGACTGAGTGTCCAAATGGCTGGCTAAGATGGAGTCAAAGTGCTAATGCTTCCTCTTTGTATCCGAGGAGGTAAGCATTATTTCTAATAGTATCTTTGAATACTTTCCAGCTGTTAATGGTCGGCTGCTTTGTTGTGCCCAAAAGTTGGACATGAAATTGACATCAGGTGAGATTTCCGTACACCTTGAAATATGCCTCCAGACTGCAATTCCAAGCCTCTAGTTTGTCCCTATTTATTATGCCATCAAAATGGGAATGGATATCTTGGTGGCCAGCTTGAAAGAAGGTTTGAAAATCACAATGGCAGAAGGAATAGACCTTAGGGTTTGTTGTTGACCCTTACATAACAATCGCCTACCAAAAAAGAGCCTTAAATAACTTTCTGAAATTCATTCAAATAAAAGAGAGACTACACCAAGGAATATTCCTTTTGTTAAAGTTCAAAACCCTTTAAAAAATTTAAAGTTTATAATTTATCTCTATCCTACAATGAATTTGCATAATTAATGATTTGAAGAATTGGCAATGGTGATCCTCACAAATAGGACTATGCCAATTGGGCATTCGAATGCTATTTCTGAGTAATATATAAGATCGTCTATTGACCAATGCAGATCCACAAGATATAGGCCAAATGTGGGGCAGAACAACAAACAGACAACAGGGAGTTTCTCCTCTCTTTTTCCTTTCTAGAACCTTGAGCCCCTCGAGTGCAATAAGGGATCACATAGGAAGCCTGTACGCTGGTGCTGGAAATCTGTTGCCCACATCTTAATTTATTTGTGCTTGGAACCCAAGTGTTTGCAATCTGGAGGAATCATGAAGAGAAACAGACATTAATCAGACAACACCACACCAAGAGAAGAATGGGGGTATGACAGTCAAATGGATAAGAGGTGTGCCTGACTGACCATGTCAGATAAGAGAAGATCCATTGACGTGAAGAAAGAGAAACGATGAAGGCCAGAACCAGCTCTAATACCAACTGATATGGCCCTCTCAGAATGCACAGCAGTAACCAAGGAAAATACACATGCATCAAAAAGAAACAAAGGAGATAGCCCAAAAAATGGGTTGCTTTACATTTTTTGTTAGCGTGGGTCAAATAGCAAGGATGTGAGGGTGTGCATTGGCTGAATAAGGCCAAGCACACGCAAAAAAGAAAAATGCATTTTTTTAGTTTATCTTACATGCAGTTAGAAAAGGCTCTAGTAAACTAGGCCATGTAGAAGGGAAAGATAATTACAAAATTAGTAATATTTACAATCTCATCATATTGTTTTCCAACCCATTTGTGGAAGCTATTAATTGAGGTTCGTCTAGGTCTTTGAAGTACCGTGAAATATTTGATGTGCAAAAAAAGGATGACAGACAGCAAGATGGTATAAGTAGACATAAAACCTCGCACACATCAGGTTTCAGGACAAAATCTAGCAGTGTAACACTTGCCCGCATAAACAGTTTTACTGTGCAGCTGAATGTTTGGCTGCCAGCCACATGTCGGCCCTGGAGCCAGGTCCTCATACCGATCTGTTGATGATGCTCCTTTATGTCAAGTCTCAGATTAGAGCCCCCGTCTGTAGAATTGCACACGGTTGTGCTAGTAAATTGATTAATACCTGAATAAAGTTCTTGAAGAAAATTACACATAATTATGTAGACTACCATCTCAATGAGTGCAAGTTTAGATTTTGATGTCTTGGCATTCCACTTTGAAAGATGCCATCTGCAAGTGCTAAGTATCTTATTTGTATCCCATTACCATGTATTTGAGCTTATAAGCAAATCTTGGAGGACTAGTATATGCTACATTTTACTTTGTCATAAATATTAGAATGTTGGTAAAATGTTGTGTGCAGCAATGTGATAGCCTCTTGAACAGCAGACTTATCTTCAGAGTTATCCCATAGAGTCTAGCATTAATTTTTGGGTATGAATTTTTTTTAAATAACTGTAACTCCATCTTTGACACTCACCCTCATGATTCCAGTCTTTTACGAGAAGACATTGACATGATTCCTAATTCCGGAAGAGGACTGAATACTCTGCGTGCATATATATAATGCATACTGCTGCTGAATTTCTAGTTCTAGAGTGCTACATCATGCATTCACAGATAAAACCTTGATAGGGAATTTCATTAGCACAAACCAATTGAAAAAAGTTTTTCCACGAGCTGCAACTTCATATTCTTTTTCTCTAACATCTGACTTCCACAAAACATCTTCATCAGTTTCTACCTACATAAAGTAACAAGAACGGGTCTAAATTTCAGCTCTCATTGTTGCATCAATAAATAAGAATATCATACAACTAAGCCAAAAGACAAGAATAACACATCATCAGTGCAAGAAAAATAATTCTGATACACACAGAAGAAACCATTTGTTATAAAAGAACAATAAAGGAAAATTTAAGAATCTGAGAGAGGCACCGCTTAATATATTACCAGAGAAAAATCAATGCCAGGGAAAACGGTCTTATACTCGCTGATGCTTTTCCTCTTGTCACATGGATGTAATCCCTAGAAGGAGAAAACAAATGTTATAAACCTAAATTGATTATATTGAAAAGTCATAACTGTACCTCTTAAGACCTATGCTATATTAGAGGTTCAGACCTCTTATAACTCAATTCGTAACTATAACAATGTAAACATAGCTAGAATTCATAAGCCTAAAGCCGGCAAACCCTTACCATCTATTTGTTAGTTCAAATGAAATAGTAGAGCTAAAATACCAACATAAAGAAAAAAAAGTGTGCATAATGAAATATCCCTTTCAGGATAAAATATTGAATTCTGGAAATTCTTATTTATTGCCAATCAACTCAACTCAGAAATTTCACAAATATTTAATAACTCTCTTGAATGAATAAACAATTCATCAATTTAATTCCTTTATTCAATGTTTGAAAGTACAAATGACAAAACAAGTAAAAGACTGAATTTTCCTCTTGCATGCACCAAAATCCTAACTCAGAATTGATCACAATTTACCTCTTTTAGCTGTGACAGCAGGTCTGAGGTGTACGGCTGCTTAAATAAAATTAAATACTATTTATTGTCAAAGAAAGTCCACAAACCTTGATCGCCTTTTTTTTCCCCAGTGCTGCTACAACAGCCTGTGATGGTCTTGGAGCTGGTATGGCAGGGTTTGGGGGTGGTACGGCACTCAAGAAATCGCCAATAGCTGGCTGGGAAGTGTAACACTAGCCTGATGGTATGATGCCAGCCCTTAGGGCTGCTGAAATTGCTGCTTTAAAACCCCAAAGTGCTGCGATCTGCCTTGGGATGGTACACTCTTGAAAGGGTTTATTACTGCTTGAGACTGCTGGAAAGGGTGACATCTTGGTCCTTGGGCTGCAATCTGACATTTTAAACTGAATTTGTTGGTCAAACCCTTGATCACCAACCTCTGACTTCTGATTATCTGAAAATAACCTGTTGATTTGCTCAATTGTAATCCTTGTATGGAATTACCTTTGTGGATTCAAGGGTTTTGTCCTTTGATCCCACTGCAATGAAGGTTTTTGTCCTCAAGTAGAAATGAAATAATTTGGAATTATGTCGAGAATTGGTAAAAGTGAATAATCAATCATAATGAATAATGATTGCCCCTTTGCCCTTTTATGAAACTTGCTTTTCCAATTTCACCCTAACCCTAAAGTAATTAAAATTACTTTTTAATTGAATGTTCACCTTTTTCTCCTCACAATAATAATTACTTTTTGGCCATATAATTAATATTGCTTTAGGCCCCACTAACTAATAATAATGAATAGATATCAATTATGATCATTCTCTAATTTGGTTGTTTTGAAGTGATTGTATTTTGAACCTCATATAGATCGAATTGATTTAATAAGGCATGAGATATGACAAGTAACAACCACTATAAAGTGAAAATTTTAATAGGAGCGAATCAATGGAAGCTAGGGTTTGCGATGGAGAGTGTGATGGCAGTCGAATGAAAATGAAAGGTGCTTAGATAACTAGCGGTAGGAGCGACCAGAAGGTGACTGCGGAGGTTTAACTGAGGGATCCCGATCCCATTGCGGGAGAGTGGAGATATTTTTTTTTCTTCCCAACTTCAACCTCAAAGGAACTTCATGAAAGTGTAGTCAAGCATTTGGATGGGGGACCGAGCTATAAACAGGTCAGCCGGCCTATATCGCCAGTATGTGCAGATTGCTAGGAGGATACAGGCTTCAATGTCCAACGTTTGGTTCAGGATCAATGGAAGAATGAGTCTTATGCAAGCCAAAAAACTCTGGATTTTCATCAACGAGTCAAACAAAAATCAGGGGAGGCAGAGGAAGATTTGGAAGATGTCTGGCCATTGTTCGACGAAATGCCTCAAAGATCAGCATTTGCAAGGAGTGAGTTGTCCAAACCTACGGTTCTTGAGGATGATTGCAAAGTGTTTGACAAATGATTGAACAGAATAATCCAAAAGTTGATCAACTAGGGTACCAATTATTGGTGCGCTCTCTTTCAGGAATAACAAAATGCTTTTGGGTGAAAGCGACAGATGCTGTGATATATTTAAAATAGAGTCTGGAGGCTTCCTTAGGGGCCCCAATTGAGTTTTAGTGTTTGATGCATTAGGGCAAGGAACTGAAATATTTTTACCATTGTCTTGCTATAATTTAGGAAAAGACTCGGTCATCTCCATGGCTTCAAGATTGCGAGGAGGTGTGGTTGGGTTAAAACAAGCATTTACCCCCAAACCTGCATCCTTCAAAGATGCAGTCAAAAATATTGCTTCCAAGCCAAATTCGGCGAAGTTTCCTCCTCAAGCCTATATTGTTGATAGAGCGAAGGAAGTTCCTTCTGTGGAGATTTTTAATGGGGAAGTGGGTGATTATTTTCATTTTTTAGTTGAGGATGCAGTTATTTGTAGATTCAATGGCCTATGGCCTTCTTCGACTGCATTATATCAATGGGTCTACGAGACATGGTCAAATCAATATGAAATTTCTGTGTTCTAAAGGTTTTTTTGTTGTTCACTTTCACAATCAGAAAGATTATCATAAATGTCTCTTGGAAGGCCCTTGGTTTTGGGGCAATGTGGGCTTGTTTATCACTCCTTGGTTTTCGGAGTTTGATCCTTACACTCTCTCAGTAACTAAGATGCTAGTATGGGTTCATCTCCCTAATCTACCTTTGCATTTTTGGCATGCTTATAAGGAAATAGGTAATGTTTTGGGGTCATTTATAAAGAATGATCATGAGAGAGTTGCTACAGGGTTGTGCACTTTTGTTACAATTTGTATAGAGATTGATCTAAACAAAGGGGTTCCAGAAAAAATCATTTTAAAATATGGCAAAGTTTTTCATGTTCAAGTTCTAGATTATGAGAATACCGCATTTAGATGTCATAATTGCAAAGTGCCAGGTCATCTTCATGCATCTTGTCCTCAGGGACATTGTCAGGTGGTGAAAAAAAAGGGGGAGAATGTAATTTCTCTGTTGACAATTTTACCCCAAAGGAAAAAACAGATTTTTTCAAGCAGTTGAAGGAACAAATTCTAAAGAGGGCAGATGTTTTGTGGTTTTACAAAGGGGCAAAGATCATTTCGAAAATCTGAAGGGTTTGAATCCTTCAAACATTTTGTCCAAAGGGTCACTAGCTGAAGATTCAATTGCTTCGGCCATTTGGTCCGAAGGAAATCGCACTTGTTTAAAGCCCGAAGGATCACAAGGAGAGGGACCTTTGCAAAATATCCAAAGGGTCATTTCATCGGCCAATAGACCATTTGCAAAAAATCCGAGGGGAAAATAACCCGAAGAGTATGTGTCCTTCGGAAAAGTCCATGTCATAAACCCGAAGGTATGTGTCCTTCGAAAAAGTCCATTTTATAATCCCGAAGGGCGGGAAGGACCACTATGACTTTTCCCGAAAGGCATTTCGCAGGAAAAGAGCAAAGGGATCATTTCTTCGGACTTTTTGTCCGAAGGAATTCCTTTGGACAAAAAGTCTGAGGAAATTCAAAAAATCGCAGAAGACAACAAAGTCCGAAGGAATGATTTAATAAGCTGAAAGTCCAAAGAAAAAGAGGCCCGTGCAAAAAGCCGATTGAAAAGTCTGTTGAAACAAAGGCAAAGACGGAGACTGATTTCCTTTGGGCTTTTTGTCCCAAAGGAATTCCTTCGGACAAAAAGTCCGAAAGAAATTCGGAATAAGCCAAGAAGAGAAGAAACAAAGGAAAGATATCCTTCGAACTTTTTGTCCGAAGGATTAATTTGGGAAAAAAGGCCGAGGGAAATCAAGCCCGCAAAGCAAAAGTCTGCGGCAAAGTGACAGGGTCAGAGCAATTCAAGCAGACAATTTGTCCGACAGAAATCATTCAAAGGGAAAGTCTGAAGACAAGCCCGAAGAATTAAGCCGAGACAACCAGAAATCCAAAAGTAATGGAGGTTGACTGTGCAAAAGAGGATAGAAAATAGATAATCCGATGGAGAGTTGAAAATAGAATATCCGAGGAAATATAGATTAATACATCCGAATATAGAATCCCGCCAGAAATAGACATGAACAGGGAGACCAGAACAAGGTAAAATACATGCAAGCGGGAGCTATTTTCGAACACCGGTCAAAGCTTCAGTTGACTAGTTATTGAAAGTCCGGCTCATCTCCAGATCATCTCACGCATCCAAGGGTCCAACTCAACTTCAACCGAAGTTCCAAATTCGAATGTCGAGTTGAATGTTCCAGATTTAGAGTTGACTAATTGTTAAATGCCGCATCCACTAGGAGTTTTCCATGCGAGGGAGAATGATCTCTTCGTTCAACTCATGTTGTATTGAAAGCTTATTAGTAGCGTGCTGGAGTTCTTTATTCTGATTCCTAGGTCTTCTCTCCTATCGAGACCTATAGTAATCCATCCTTGACTATACAAACCGATCACAATGCATAAGCCCTTGTGCTTCAAGTGTCAATTGCTGCCATTCATCATGGGCAGCCGTATGCATCAGCATAGGTTGGATTCTCAACCTCTTCAATATCCTCCTCAGCTGGTTTATTTCTCAAGAATGTGGGCCGAGTAGACCTATCTGCAGTGCGGGAGGGTGCCCTCTGCACTCTTCGGGGTCTAGCTACACTCCTATCATCTTCATGGACCTGAGGCTGTCTTCTAGGTAAATTCAACTGCTACAAAGTATTTGCCAACTGCTGTAAGGCCCCAACTACCTATTGCTAACCAACTCATAAATCTCTCAGAGTGTCTCTCACTTCCCTGTCACCATTTCTATCATTGTCTCTCCTCTCATCTCTGTGTGGACCCATGTCTGCTCTGTCACCCATTTCAGCCAAAGGTACCTCTGTAAATGGATCTTCTTCTTGCCAATTCCCTTCCTGTTCTGCTCTTTTGCGGGTATAGACTTGTGATGACCTCTCATGTGATATTTTAACCCTCCAGGATGGCAGGATCAAAGCTCTGATACCAATGGGGGCTGGCCGTCACACCAAAAGTCCCGGGACGATTTGGGTTCTCTTCCAGAACCATATGGCCAGTCACCAAAGGACCGTCGAGGCAATCCCCGTGGCCACGTGGATCTGCTGGACCCGATCGAGAGACACGACGTGGGCCTCTGTCTCGGAGTACACCCACTGGGGACCCAACGCCGGCATCGGCGGGACATCACAACCTTGCATATAAAGGAAGGAGAATCGGATTTCTTGATAGGGAAACAATTGAGTTGTCAACTTGGTAAGCATTCAATGTTCTCTCTTAATGATTGGTTCTCTCATTACCTTGGTTGCAAAGCTTGTATTATGATTGAGGTGGAGGTAAAGAACACTCAAGGAGAAGAAGTCTTCCAAGTAAGTTCAAGGAAAAAAGATGACAAATACCCCTCATGGATATGGGATCCAGGTGAGCTCTATCAACATAGTGTTGCTAGCATGTATAGGGCTAACATAAAGAAGGGAGTAGGCAAGGGTTATCATAGTCCCGTGATCATAGTGATTGTTGTCTTTTGCATTTTCAATTTGTTTCCATTGAGAATTTTTGTTTACATGGTGTGTGTTGTCAACCTGGAGCTGCGCCCTGAATCGAAGATGTGCATGAAACACCCAGTCCTCTATCCGACTGAAACAATGGGATCTTCTCACGAGGGTGGGTGCCTCAATGGTGAGAAGAACCTCCAGAGAAGGCTGGTTCCTGTATGATGTATCAATGAGGATCCCTACTCTACGCTGCGGACTACCATGGAAAAAGGAGGAAACTTAAAGAGGAAATCCTACCTAAAAGGGGTGATACACCAGAAGTTTGATCCACTCAACTTGGAACCTTGAACACTGAACAATCAAAGGAAAAGGAAGACCTTAAACTTCAATCAATCACTTATGCATAAATATTTCATGGAGGTTCGATCCAATGACTAAAACCTGAGGGAAAACGATGGAGAGAGGTCTGATAAAAGACACTTTGCGGCCACCTAACATCCACTTAGACCTTCAGCAAAAGACAATAAAGAACACTTAACATAACCTGCTTAAGGATAATCTAGCAACTAGGTATGAATCAGAATTTGGGAAGGGAGAGAAATCTACCTGTTGACGCAGTGGATTGCACCCGGGGCAGGACGCCTAGCTCCTGCCTTCCACACGTCAAAATGGAAACTCCCCTCTCGCTTGTGGGACTGGCGAAGCTAGAGGGGAGAGTCTCTAGATAAGGGCTTGCTCCCTTTGATGCATCTGAGTTATTCCAATAAGTGCTAATACATATATATATCTATATAATGGGGGGGGATGAAAAAGAAGGATTACAGGAAAACAAAACCTACTCTAAAAAGGGTGATACACCAAGTGATTCGACCTACTCACACTCACACTCTGAACCATACAAACACATACGTACACTTTAACTAGTAAAAGGACCAGTCTACAGGAAGCTTAACAAGGAGGCTTTAATGGAACACACAGAAGCAGGGACTCACCATAGGTGCTGTAGGAAAAGCGCACTGTGTAATGACTTCCTTCTGTCTCTACACTCCAAGTACAGCTCTTCTTGTCACCTGCAAGAATGGCGCCTTATAGATACCAGATGCATTGGTGTCAACCCTATGAAAGCATTAGGAAGCAATGACTAAACACAAGACTAACACTCAGACACACAGAGATATCTAACCAGAATAGAGGTAAAAATGCATTTTATTGATTCCAGATGAAAATTTGCTAGGGCTTCGCCTTACAAATGTGAAAAGATCCCTTTTCCAAATGAGAAGTCTACAATATATAGAGGAAGAAAGGAGGCCTTTTGGCACCCTTTTTACAAATGGCCCATGCGCGTCCCAAGGGCGTTGGGAAGAGGAAGCCGCTAAAATATAAATGCTGTGTCAGTTCTGATTCTGACTTCAAGCATTTTAAAACATAGGCCACGCCGTTTTCCCATAACCAAGACTACTCCTTGAAGGCACCTACGCGGTTTGTTTGCTCATAAATGCAAAATGGAGAAAAAATGGGCCGCATCGTTCACTGTTTGCGTCCCATTTATGACCACTTGACGAGCACTATTCCAACCGTTGGAATAACTCCTTGAGTCGACGCCTTTCTTCGCCACTTGGACTATTTGTCTGTTTCTACACTTGGCACTTTTGTCTTTTTTCCTGCCATGACTCTTTTGGCTCCTTGGCCCTCGGGGGCTATCTTCTCATCCTTGCTGGCTCCTTGGGCTCTTTTCATAGCAGGTCGCTGAGTTCATTCTCAACCTTTGTCTTTTTCCTGCGTCGTTTTCCTGGTTTTGTCCTTTTTGGTGGCTTCTGTGTCTTTATTCTCTTTGTTCTCTGGGCTCTTTGTTGGCATTCAAGAATTCAAAGGTCAAATGGTTATTTCTCTGCCGTAAAAATGATGTTCGCAGACCCGTCACCATTTGAAAAACAACGGCTAGTCTATCTCCTTGAAGTTGATGGCTTCGGAGACGTCACCATCCTTGGCAATTTCTGCGGTCTTTTCTCTTCGGCCTTTTGAGCTGTGACCTTCGTTTGGCAGCTAAGAGTCCCCCGCAAGGGCACTTGCTCTTTGGGGTCCTTCGGCGGCCTTTGTCTTTTCGGCTTTTCTCTGCGAACATTTTCCCGCAGACAAAAAGTCCACAAGAATTGTCTTGTCACTTTTTCGGAGTTCTTCCTCGAGCTTTTCTGGGCTCGCAGCTTCCTTTCGAATTTCTTCGGACTTTTTGTCCAAAGGAATTCCTTCAGACAAAAGTCGGAAGAAATTCTTTTCCTTGCCTTGGTCTTTATGTGCGTTTTGAATTCCTTCGGCTGCCTTCGGCTGCCTTCAAAGTGCCCTTCCGAATTCCTTCGGACAAAAAGTCCGAAGGAATTATGCCTTTGCCTTAACAAAATTCCGAAAGAAAACTCCTTCAGACAAAAGTCCGAAGAAATTATTTTCCCTGCCTTGGTCTTTCTGCGCATTTTGAATTCCTTCCGCTGCCTTCAAAGTGCCCTCCGAATTCCTTCGGACAAAAAGTCCAAAGGAATTATTCCTTTGCCTTAACAAAATTTTGAAAGAACTTACCTTTGCGGCTTTCTCTTTGTGGCCTCTTCAAAAGTGTTCCTTGCCCTCCACAAAAGCTATTGAACCCAGAACTGCCCTCCGCAAGGGCACTTGTCCTTCGAGAGGCTTGAACTTTTGATTGAACCACTCCTTTGAACCAACCGTTGAACCAATTGATTGAACCGGTTCAATGGTTCAAACGGTTGTTGAACCAAGGCATGAACCAAGCTTTGAACCGAGCGTTGAACCAAGCTCGTTGAACCATCCGATTGAACCAAGCTTTGAACCATTTGATGAACCGACTAAGTGAACCGAAACATTGAACCAAGTCGACGAACCGAAGCATTTGAACTTTGCCGATGAACTTTGCGTTGTTGAACCTCAGCCGTTGAACCATTTGATTGAACCAACGCGATGAACCAAAGCATTGAACCAAAGCGTTGAACCAGTTCAATGGTTCAACGGTTCAAAGATGCTAACTCTTGGAAAGATTATGTCGTTGAACCACTCTTCCAACCTTAGAAAAAAGTGTCTTTGAACCATTTTAGCTCTCTTTCCTTATGAATTTCTTCAAACAAGAGTCCGAAGAAGCTTTGTAAAACCTTGCACTCTCTGAACTGGTTATTCTGCTGAAAGACTACACCTGCAGAGTTCGTAGAAGTCCCTGTGAAGTCCGTAGAAAACCTGCAGAGTTTGTAGAAATGGACCTGCAGAGTCCATAGAAAACTTCAAGCTCTGCAGAGTCCGTAGAAATGGACCTGCAGAGTCCGTAGAAAACCTGCAGAGTCCATAGAAATGGATCTGCAGAGTCCGTAGAAAACCTGCAGAGTCCGTAGAAATCTGCAAGACTCGTGCAAAATCAAAAGTACTGGCTCAGAACAGCATGGAAAAAAAGGGGGGACCGATTTTTGGCCTGTTGGGCCAAAAATGGTCAACACTACCACTTATGCAAATTGCTGAAGAAATATACACTATGCCAACACTTGAAATCTGAAAGTACAGTCCTTCTATTGATTGAAGAGGTTACACAACTCACTAATGGCAGAGTCTGGTCTAACCAAGAGAGAGATTGGATGGTTTTCAATCAAGGCTGAAAGCCATTTTATAGAGAGAATTGCAAAAGGCCAAAGATTGGAGTTGAAAATTGAAGAGAAGGATTTTCTTAAGTTAACTCAACGCTGACTTGGCCTTTCAATAAAATATGTTTTTTTTTGTCTTTGCATGAAGCTTTTTGCGCTTGAGGAAGCAGACTTGTCTTTGTTATGAACCGCCCACCTCTCTTTGCATGGAAATCCACGCCAATGTCATTTTTAGAACTTCTACGTGAGCTGCTTGATGCCGAGTTGGAACATTTGAAAGCTGAGTTAATGAAGAGATCAGCTGAGTTGAATGAAGAGATCATCCTCCCTCGCATGGAAAGCTCCTAGTGGATGCGGCGTTTAACAATTAGTCAACTCCAAATCTGGAACAGTCAACTTGACATTCAAATTTGGAACTTCAGCTGAAGCTGAGTTGGACCCTCAGATGCGTGAGATGATCTGGCGACGAGCGGGACTTTAATAACCAGTCAACTGAATTAGTCCTGTCTTTTTCCTTCGACTGCCTTCCATAAAATTGCCCTTCAGGTTTAATCTTCCACAGAATTCCTGCCCTTCGGGATTTATGAGATAGACTTTTCCGGAGGACACATACCCTTAGAATTTCTTCAAACCTTTTGTCCGAAGGAATACTTTGTCTGCTTTGCCTTTGTGTTTTCTTTGTTTTTCGAAGCCTTGCAGTTTTTCCGAATTAATTCCTTCGAACAAAAAGTCCGAAGAATATCTTCCTTTGCTTTTGCCTTCAAAATGTGCCCTTCAGCTTTTTCACCTTGATCATGTCGCCGACCAAGTGCCCTCCACAAGGGCTAGTTGCTCTTGTCTGTGCCCCTTTCGAAAAAATTGAAGGGCACCCGGGCTTTGCGCTAAGGCTTTGAATTCGTTCCTGTACCTTCTCGAAGGGTAGGTGCCCTTCGGGAATGTTGCAAATGACCCTTCCAAAGGGTATCCTGCCCTTCGGGTTTCTTGCAAATGACCCTTTCCTTCGGCCTCTTACTTCTGTTTTTCTTCGGCCCTTCAAAATGTGCCCTCCAGCTTTTTCACCTTGGTCATGTCGCTGACCAAGTGCCCTCCGCAAGGGCTAGTTGCTCTTATCTATGCCCCTTTCGGAAAAATTGAAGGGCACCCGGGCTTTTCGCTAAGGCCTTGAATTCGTTCTTGTACCTTCCCGAAGGGTAGGTGCCCTTCGGGAATGTTGCAAATGACCCTTCCAAAGGGTATCCTGCCCTTCGGGTTTCTTGCAAATGACCCATTCCTTCAGCCTCTTACTTCTGTTTTTCTTCGAAAAAATTGCAATTGGTCTCTTGGTCGATAAAATGACCCTTCAGCAAATTTGTGAACCCTTCAACATCCTTGGAAGTTTTGACCCTTCGGGAAGGTTGCAGTCCTCCACTCCTTATGATCCCTTGGGCTTTAAACAAGTGCCATTTCATTCAAGCAATTGAATCTTCAGCTAGACAAAAGTCCGAAGGATTCAAACCCATTAGAATTTTGCCCCTTTAACTACTTGAATAAATTTGCTCTTTCCTTCGGGAAAAATTTGTCAATAGTGTGCATGGTTCCTAGAAAATTATGCTCCTCACATCCCAACGCTATGGGAATGATTCAAGTGTGTTGTAGCGGATTTCCAACCACTAGAAGGAGAAATTGGGAGGAGAAAAAGGCATACTACAGCCAGCATAAGATTAAGCTAAAACATGAAAAAGAGGGCCATATCATGCTCATGAAGCATGGTGACATAATTATAAAAACGTTGCTAAACACTAATGTTTTTTTTTAACATGTTTGCTTCATGTGTAGGTTTATTAATGACATCACTTGCCATGACCAAAAGCAATGCAAAGGGTGAAGTTGAGTCCATGGAAGGCATGAGACCCCTCATGGATCAGGCAAAGGCCCAAGTTATAAGCAACCGGTTACAAGGTATAATCCAGAAGATTTTTTATCCTCACTTTCTGGGAAAGTCTGAAATTTATTTGCAACATTCATGGCCATTAACCCACGAGAAGGGGAAAATTGGTTGCATAATGAAAATTTTGATAGGTCTGAAAATTTTGTCATAAAAAATTATGTGTTGAGCGTTTTGCTATAGCCAGCTATCATGGGCAAAAAGATTGATTTTGGGGGCATTGTATCGCCCATACCAAAGGGAAATGTTGCACTATTTAATTCTTATTTTTTATCAATCAAAAATTCCAGTTTTCATGACATTTTTACAGCCCCTTCACACGGGCAATATGATTGTCTTTGTTGCATACTGTCAGCTGCTCATAAATTCTGAAAATGTCATTATTGGAGGGCATGACTTGCATGAGAAAAAGGTGAAATTTGAAGGCATAGAATACCACTACATCTTGGTGAGTTTTGAGCATTTGTTTGACTACTACTTGACTTCATGCTTGCTCATGAGAAATAAGAAGGGACAGCCATGGATGGGATACACCATACACATGATGAGGGACCCCAAAGGGGATTGCAAAGTGGAAAAACTTATCCCCATGGTATGTTGGTCAAAGCATTTGATTTGGTCAATTGTTTGCAAGTTGGGAAAGTTTGCCATGGCATGTAAAGGCTACCAAAGAGTTGTTGAAGGGTGGCCACCCTAGTATGCACACAAGGGACGAAGATCAAATGGATCTTTCCATTTGAGGCACCAAGGTATCACTTTCCAAAAAAATTCCTTTTGCCAACTCTAGCTTTATTTTCATGTTGTTGGAGTTCATATTGGCATCCTTGAAGTATATAGACATGGAGAACACATGGGAGGTCAATGTGGTAATGAATTGGTTGACTTGTGGAATTAATGGCATGGTTGTACATCACATAAACAGCCCATATATCAGCATGTACATTCTTTTTGGTAAGATGATTTCTTCCTAGATGAAGGGACAAGTGTCCATGGCTTCACCGTGGAAGATTCCAGCTCTTGAAAGACTCGTTTTGAAGAGTTTGGGGCAAGAATTGAAACATATTGACGTTTGTTTTGACTTGTGTGGGGCAACATGTATTTGGGGCAGTCATTGCCTTGAGAAAAGATTGCGCGTAGGGATTGATTGGGGGCTTAAAAGTGGATGTCATGACACTTTTAACACTTTGGAGCAGCCTCCAAAACACAGGTACAACAAGGTACAAGTTGAGTTTGGAGCTTCTTTTCCATAGAAAGAAGTTACAAGTGGACATTGGATAATAAGGTATGTCGGGACACCTCCGTGGATATTGCAATTGCTTAAGGACAAACAATTTTGGGTGGGGAGGATTGTACTATCCCCATTTTGAAATTAAATAATATTACTAAAATAAAAAGTATTTTTAAATATTTAAAATAAAGTAACAATAATAATCTAATTTCCACTTAAGTTGGAGTCTTTTTAAGGGTCATGGGCACTTAAGGCCTAAAGTGAAATTATAAGGAGGTTCTTTTAATATTTTTAAAATGAGAGTTTCCCTCCTATTTTAGGCACCACGTTTAGGGCATGGATATAAAAAGAAAATGAGTTGTTCATTTGAAGATCATGTTTATTTAAATATTGAATCTTATGCTCAAGTATGTCAAGCTTGAACAAATGACAAGAGAACGAAACCCTTCAAGTGCACAAATAAGTTTGGGGACGAAAACCTTCATTCTTCCACATAGGATAGCTATATTCAAAGGTTGTAATTGCACTTTAGATTTGCATGATTGCATGCAATTGAATCTACAAAGGTGTTTTATAACACCACCTTGTTCAAAGGCAGAGTGAATACCTTCAAAAACTATTTTGCATTGATTTCTCAATGTTTGGTTGCACAATTGATCTCCATTTTCAGGTTTGAAGGAACCTAGGGCTATAACAAGAGTTTTTGGAACTTCGTGACAGCTTTTGGGTGACTTCCCATCGAGAAAAAATTATGATTCTAATTTTGTTTGATAGCTACTATTTTGTGATCATTTTGAGCTAACATTTGAATTGAAATTCCAAGTATTCCAAAAGATACGAATTTTTGAAGTTTTAGCTAATTGAGGCAAATAATAAATTATTGAGGGCTGAAAATAAGGGAATTAATTCAGTAAATTATTTGCATAATTTTTCCTAGTAAAGCGACTTACTTTTGGAGGTTGTTTGTGTGGTTTGGAGCCATTCTTAAGATGGCGAATTTGTTGGTGGATTGAAGACCCTTCCTTAGAGAGCTATTCTACATTGAAACGCTCTTCTAAGGTTTGGTGGTATTTTTATTAATTTATTCCAGTAGAGGCGATTTGTGTTGAGCAGTTTTGCAGGGTTTTTGGGGCCACTAAATGCCCTAGAACATTCTGGAAATTATTTGTAATATTTTCCAAGTGGAGCAATCCACCTTGGAGAATTTTTGTGGACATTGTAGGGTGATATTTAACCCTAAAATATGGTAAATTGATCCTTATAATTTATACCTATTTTAATAATTAGTTCCAGCTTGTTTGGGCATTTTATATGAGGGTTTGGAATTGCATAATCATCAGGAATTACTGTTGCTAACATTCTGAGGGTAACAATTTGATTAGAGAGGTTTGGAAATGGATGTGAGCATCTAACAAGGGGCGTTCAAGGCCACATCTTTTGACAGTATTTTTAGTGTATTTATTCAAGTGTTTTGCAAGGGTTTCAAGGTGTTTGGAAGAGGTATCAAGTGGTTGTGAGTTCATAGAAAATTAGACATGAAGGGAACAAAAATAGGTGATAAACTCATCTCACAAAGAGCAGAGAAAGAGCTATTTCATTACAACATTTATTGGGAATAAATTGACATTAATTTGGCATGTTTATGAGAGAAAACTTGAATTGATTAGTGGTTGGAATCTGGTATTTAGCCTTGCTTCGTTGGCACCTAGGATTTTTGTCTAAATTAAGCATTAAGGAGGATATATATTGTATCTTGATTGGCACTAGGGTTTGTTGGTTCTTGGGACAAATTTTAGTTTGTTAACATATTTATCTTAGGGTTTGTTGGGAAACCCCATCTTGACCTAATTGTCCTATTTGGTAACATTACAATGTTTTGAAACAATAATTATTGAGAAAATTTCAATAAAATAATAGAAATATTATGCAATGATCAGATCTACAATTTAGCCCAATCAAGCCCTAAAAAATGATGCAAACAATCCCTGAGGGGGGTCACCCAACTGTAAAACAACAAATAAATGTCCTTATCCATGCAACCCTAGGACAAGGGGTCTTTAACAAGTAAATTATAATGCAACTTTAATTAAAGGGGTCTTCAACAAACAAACTGGTTTGCTGCCCATAAACAGCCCTAAAACCCTTGATGTGAACTCCCAAAGCAAGTTGCCACACTCCCAAGCCGTTCACACTTCACAATGTGTATTTTTTGATTTTCTGAATATTCAAGCTCAATTATAGTTTCTGAAATGATGCCGCCCTAATAAAAAATTAAAGGGTTTCGTCCCTAATTCCTCTTTAGCCTTGAAGGTTTTCATCTTCAAGTCTTGGATTAAGCTTTTCATGCCTAGACCACAAAATTCAAATATCATAATAGCATGCCCTCCAAATGATCCTCCACTCTCTTTTATATCAATTCCCCCAAGGGGTGCGTTTCATTTTGGAGGGAAGATTTTTTTTCAAATATTAAAAGAACGCTCCTTATAATCCATTTAAGTGGCTTGGGTGCCCATGACCCTTAAAAGACCACAACTTGAGTGAATTAAATAATAATAAAGTACTTTTACAAATATTTTTAAGAAATCCAAAGTGTTTCCCTTCTTTCTTTTTCCTTAACCTTTGGAAAATCAAAACAAGGCTAAGGGTCTTCGTTCAATCTATGTCCCAAACAAGGACATGACAATCCCCCTGCTCAAAATTGTTTGTCCTCAAGCAATAGCAACATCCATGGAATTGTCCCAACAATGATCCCCATGCAAAGCTCAACTCTCACTTCGTTCCATGGAAGGAAGGCCTCCTGTTGATGTCTTTTCCTGTTGTACTTGAAGATTTTTGGATGCCTACTCATGTTGGAAATGATACAAAAACATCACATTGTCTTCCTCATTCCCTCTATTGAGGCCTTGCACCCTAGGCTTCCCAACAAGATGACAAAAGAAGAAGAATTCCTCGACTTTTCAGCAATGTAGAGGCTTGGAAAGTTTGTTTTAGCAAGGTGATTGCTGGAAATTTGGGCCTTGATTGTCCACTTGGCAAAACCTACACAAGACACAAATATGTTAGTCCAAACGGAGGATCTCCTTCCTTCATGTTCCATGCAAGTGTGGCTCCACTCCCTTCCCTTGCTTGCATACTTGACAAAGTTCTCCATATGCGGAGTGGCTAGAAACATGTGTGTGGATGCCTCAGAGGCATAGGAGGGTTGTATGTGCTGTTCACACACTCCAAAACTGCCTCTAGACTTAGAATTTTACTATCTAGAAGAGCTAGAAACACCTTCACATTGCTTGAATCCCACACCTTGCCTTATGACAACCAACAAGCGCTCACATATACAAAAGGGATGGTGAAATCAATCAATTCTCTTGTGATTTATTGGCTATGTATACAAAAATCAGACTTCTTGTGGCCCTTTCATAGGAACTTGGTCAACCAAAACTCACCATTTTGAGGTGTCACCTTGAAATCAGCAGTCCCCATGCATCTGGGGGCCCTCAAGCTCACAACAAGTGGGTTGGAACTGTCATGGACAGCATGGTGAAGAGTACCATGGTTGTCACTCATGTCCCTTCTTCTCCACATATGCACCTTAGAAGGAATATTCTTTCATAGGGTCTCCACATACCCCTCATGACCTTCAATGGACTCTAAAGTCCCCTTCATGAAAATTTGATCTCCTCTATACAACAATCAATTTCAACTAATTTGGAAATCATACCTTCAAAATAATGTGACCAACCTTGCCACGATTCTACCATACATGGCTCTTGCCTCCTCTTTCTTTCCTCCATCCCCTTGAGAAGGGAAGTTGTTGCAGTTTCCCAACCACTCTTCAATTTTGAAAACTGCATGTTCTTCCTCCTACTATGCTTTTTCAAATTGACTTGTACATGCAAGCTCAACCCTTGTTGTCCCAACACATAATTCACACAATGTAGATAAAGCACTTACCCTATTTGCAAAGAGACAAAGTCCTTTGCCTTGGAAGGGCTGATCCCAGGTTTCCAATCTCCACATTAATTTGCATGCCAGGGGCCCATCTTCCTCCTCATTCATTGAATTTGCTAGGAGCTGAAATGAACCAACTTTTCTAGAATTTTATGCACATGAAATATTCTGATTTTGTATTGAAAATTCAGAATTTTCTAAGTATATTTTAGGCTTATTTCTCATGAAAGTTTCAGACCTTATACCTTCCACAAGCTGAAGTTCTACCTTTTCATAAACTTGTTTTGAACCTTTATTTTCAGAATTTGGAAAGTTCATAAAACAAGAAATTAAATGGTCTTTCACATACCTTAGTGGCTGCCCATACTCAAGTTTTGCCATTCTATTGGCCTTTTTGAAGAATAACACTTTCCAACCTTTGAGCCCCTTACCGAACCAAGTTTGAAATGAATTTCTACAAGTTGAGGTGGCTGTCCCAACTTAGAAAATACCGCCTTCCTTGCTTTCCATGCTACCCCTATCAAAGGTCTCTCATGAAAGATCCCTTCCATCACCACTTCCATTATTACCCAGGTTGTACCCTTTGTAAAACAACACAAAACAGAACGTAAGTGGGTTGTATCGTGAATGCAACAATTATTAATTGCTCGGTATTCCTGCCAAAACAGCGATACGTTTGTTGTACAATTTGTACTTTGTGGCCCCACATATCCAACCCTTACATACACAACATTAATCAAGGTGTTCTCCTTCATACCATGGCTATTAAAGGATATTTTTCTGCATGGAGTCTAATTTACAAGGGCTGGAAATGAGTTAATATCAGTTGTACATATCTCAACCTTGGCCAAGGGTTGTACATCCTTGCCTTGCATGCTTCCCTTAGTCAAAACCACCCTATGTAGCATTTAAAATTTAGCGAATAAATCATGATGCTTACCAAGACCCTATCTCCATTTGGTCCCTTTCATCTTCATCTTTATGGTTAGTGTTGACAATTCTTCCACAGGGCAAATTGTCTCTTGCCGTTCGGAAAATTCACATCTCCATCCAAGGAAAGAAAGAAATCATTAGGAAGAATAAATTGTTTTTCTTGGTAATGGGCCTTTGCTACAACAGGAAAATTCCGAAGGAATGGTTCATCAAAAGGCTTTTGTTAAGGACAGGTCTTCAGAGAGGTGCTGAGGACATAAGTCCGAAGGAAATAACAAAGGGGAGCCTATAAGACAAAAGAAGTAATTCCTTCGGACTTTTTTTCCAAAGCAATACTTCGGAGAATCCAAAAGTCCACCGAAATAAGCAAGGAAAAACCAAGACCCTTCAAAAGGGTCATTTTCAACAATCCCGAAGGGCACCTACCCTTCGAGAAGGTATGGGAACAGATTCGGGACCTTTGCAAAAACCCGGGGCCCTACAATTTTTCCAAAAGGCATAGAGGGAGAGCCACTAGCCCTTGCGGAGGGCACTTGGTCGGTGACAGGACCACTGTGACTTTCCCGAAGGGCATTTCGCAGGCAAAGAGCAAAGGACAAAGGGATAATTCCTTCGGACTTTTGTCCGAAGAAATTCAGAGAAACGGCCACGCAAAAAGCCCGAGAAAATATAAACCTGAAGAAGAATTCCGAAGGCCAAAGGAAGAGACCAAGATAATTCTTGCAGACATTTTGTCCATGGGAAAATGACTTAGCAAAAAAGAGCAAAGGCAAAAGCTGAAGGACTAATTCCTTCGAGCTTTTTGTCCGAAGGAATTCCTTCGGACAAAAAGTCCAAAGAAATTCGGAGAGAAGTCGCCAAAAGAGGACCCGACTATGAAAAGGAGCCCGAGCAAAGGAAAAGTAAAGGAAAGCATCCCTTCGGAAAAAAGTCCAAAGGAATACTTCGGAAGATAAGGCCAAAGGAAAGAAAGCCACAAGAAATCCAAGGAAATAAAAGAAGTCCGAAGGAAATTGCAAAACAGAGAATCCCGAAGAAAATAAAATGCCAAAGGGGGACGTCCCGCAAGACGTCAAATTCTAACCATGAGAAGTAACCGTTGAAACAAGGGTAAAGCCAGAATTCCGAAAGAAAGGCCAAATGGAGAAAATATAGACCGGATATAAATAAAAATACATCCAAATATAGAATCCCACCAGAAATAGACATGAATAAGAAGACCAGAACAGGGTAAAATACATGCAAGCGGGACCTATTTTCGAACACCGGTCAAAGCTTCAGTTGACTAGTTATTGAAGTCCTCATCTCCGAATCATCTCACGCATCCGAGGGTCCAACTCAGCTTCAATCGAAGTTCCAAATTCGAATGTCGAGTTGACTGTTCCAGATTTAGAGTTGACTAATTGTTAAACGCTGCATCCACTAAGAGCTTTCCATGCGAGGGAGAATGATCTCTTCGTCCAACTCAGCTTACCAAACAGTCAACTCAGCGGATCTCTTCGTCCAACTCAGCTTACCAAAAGGTTAACTCAGCTTTCAAACGTTCCAACTCGGCATCAAGCAAGCTCACGTAGAGTTCTAAAATTGACATTGGCGTGGATTTCCATGCAAAGAGAGGTGGGCGGTTCATAACAAAGACAAAGTTCACTTCCTCAAGTGCAAGAAGCTTCATGCAAAGACAAAGAGAAAACATATTTTATTGAAAGGCCAAGTCAGCGTTGAGTTAACCTAAGTTGATCCTTCTCTTCAAATTTTCAACGCCAATCTTTGGCCTTTTGTAATTCTCTATAAAATGGCTTTCAGCCTTGATTAAAAGGGATCCAATCCCTCTCTTGGCTAGACCAGACTCTGCCATTGGTGAGTTGTGTAACCTATTCAATCAATAGGACTGTACTTTCAGATTTCAAGTGTTGGCATAGTGTATATTCATTCAGCAATTTGCACAAGTGGTAGATTTCTCTCCCTTCCCAAATTCTGATTCATACCTAGTTGCTAGATTATCCTTATGCAGGTCATGTCCAGTGTTCTTTACGTCTTTTACTGAAGCTGTAAGTGGATGTTAGGTGGCTGCAAAGTGTCTTGTACCAGACCTCTCTCCATCGTTTTCCCTCATGTTTTGGTCATTGGATCGAACCTCTTCATAAAATATTTATGCATAAGTGATTGATTGAAATCTAAGGTCTTCATTTTCCCTTGTTTGTTCAATGTTCAAGGTTCCAAGTTGAGTGGATCAAACTTCTGGTGTATCACCCTTTTTAGGTAGGATTTCCCTTTAAAGTTTCCTTCTCCCTTTTCCATGGTAGTCCGCAGCATAGAGTAGAGATCCTCATTAATCCATCATACAGGAACCAGCCTTCTCTAGAGGTTCTTCTCAGCGTTGAGGCACCCACCCTCGTGAGAAGATCCCATTGTTTCAGCCGGATAGAGGACTGGCCATTTCGTGCACGTCTTCGATTCAGGGCGCAGCTCCAGGTTGACAACAGTTAGCATGGCCCTCATAATGATAAAAATATTGTAGGAGCATAGTAGGGGGGTGATACTACAAATTCTTGTCATGAAAATAATTAATTTGCTTACTTTTATATGCTGGTCTAAAAATTCCAGCAAGTGGAAGATCATCATACGAAGCTTGTGAGGCCCCTCCCTCATGTGCATACTTCCCAACAAGACCTTCCTAAGATTCCTCTTCATCAACCTTGGCCAAATCAGATTTTTCTTTAACTTGATCCACCCTTGGCAGCCCCATGATTTCCCCTTCTTCCTTCACTACTATGGAAGGACTCATAACACTACTCTCAACATGTGTTGGTTCAAACTTTGCAATGTTTGCATGAGGGTTCATTAATTCTAGGGCTGAAACAACTTCATCCTTGGCTATTTGACATCCCTCATGTAAAGCTTGTTCTTTCTTTTCCTTGAAGAGTTTTAATTTTTATGATTCTCCTCCATTCTTGTCTTCCCCTTTTTGCTTTCTTTGTTGCTCATGAATTTCTTCAATAACTACTTCTTGCTGCCCCAAGATTTCTAAATTTGGTAACTCATAATTTTCAACACTTGGTTGCCCAAAAGTGTTTGATTTTTCCTCATTGATGTCTCCTATTTGCATCCCCCTTCACTACAAGTGTGCCAACTCGCCGAAGTAAATCTCCGGATCAGCCCTAAAAAAACTTCCCAATGAGCCTGTAAGGTCCCCTTTTCTAGGAGGTTGAATTTTTATCAACCTTTTGAAGACCTTTAGCCTATTTTATTCCCCATGGGTTAAGGGATGAATCAAGGTGAATATTTACGGGGAATATTTATGGTAATTAAGATGTTGCTAGAGAGTGATTTTCATCATTTAAAATTAAAAAGCAATATTTTTAATTATTATTTATAATTTATTATTTAATTGATCTTCAAGTAATTTTAATTACCATATTATGAGGTGAAAATTAGATAATATAAGAGGGGGACACTTTTCATGAGGACTTGATCCTCAAGTGAAAATCATTAATGACTTTTGGGCAAGGGAAAAGACCCGTACTTGGACGCCACACTTGGGAAAACCCTGGAGGGCTAAAAAGTAGTTTCTCTGTGTCTAAAAGGGTCCTATAGTGGTTTGCCCACCTTGGGAGAGTTATTAGAACATGCCATGAGCTCATTGTAGAGTATCTTTTAGCAATTATTTCTATTTTCAGGTTTTGGAGCATGGCTACCAAGCTTGATCAAGACACTTGGAGTTCCATGGGAGTCTTGAAGAAGCAGCTTTATTCCAGAAGTTGCATTGGAGTTGATTTTGCTGGTTCATGTGATTGAAGACCAAGAAGTCAAATTTTTGCATTTCCTAGGGTTTATAGTGGGGCGACCTAGTTGTGGATTTGGAATAGCAGTTTGGAGGTCTTCCCTTGGTGGAAAAATTCAGATTTGTGGTTCCTTTGTTTGCTGGTATTTTTAGCTCTTTTTAGAGCTATTACGTGATTTTAAAAATCGTCATATTTTGGGAGTTATTATTTTTGTAATATTCCAGTTTTTGCAGCATTTCAGATTCAGAAATAAAATTGAGGAAGCATTATTCTCCAGATCTAATTACATCATTGTATTTGGAATATTTTTTCCTATCTACAAATTTAATTGCAGAATTTTTGGAGTTGTTTTGCACTATAATATCTCATAAAACTCTAATCCCCTAGGGCAACTAGCAATTTGCATTTGAGGATAGAAAATCACAATAAAATTTGGTTTTCTTCAATTCTGATTTTTGCTAAGTGTTGAGGCTATATTTGGGAATTTTTTGGTTTACCTTTTTTCTTTGATTTCAGGCCAAAAAGGGACCTTACATTGGTATCAAAGCTTTGATCCTACCGACCTAAGGGTTTGTGGATGCAAAAGAAGAAAGAGATCCTATACTACAAGAGAAGAAATAAAATGGCACATGAAGGAGGCATGGGAGAACAAAATCAGATGGAGAGGATATTGAGAGATCTAGCTCAAGGTCAAAGGGAGATCAAAGGCACCATAGGGCAATTTCTCAAAGCCCTAGGGAAAATCGTGGCACCTCAAGGAAAGGGAAGTTCAGAAAATGAGAGAGCTACAAATGAAAAAATTGCGAGTGAAAAGGTTGCAAATGAAAGGGTTTCCAATGAGAGGGTTTCTCCAAAACCCAAGCATATGTTTCATGCAAACTTCTTGCAAAAGGAGCCCATCGAGGAGGCGGAACAACCACCTAAGAAGAACCCAATTCTCACCAATATTGAAGAATATAATCTTGTGAGTGATGAGGTAAAAGACAAGCTTTCTTTCAATGAGTTTTGTGAACTCAACGATCCATTTGATGCTAAGAGGAAGCAACATCAAGGGACACCAAGAAGGGACATCCAACAAAGGTTGGGAAAGTTAACTTTACCTTCATTTGATGGATCTAAAAAAAATTTTGTTAAGTCTTGGTTGCAGAAATTAGAGACCTATTTGTCATTGAATCCAATATATGAAGAAGAAGCTCTCGAATTCGCCACTTTGCATTTGGAGGGTATTGCTCATGAATGGTGGTACCATGGTTTGCACACTCAAGGACATGGTTCGATTTGCACAATGGAAGAATTCAGAAAGAAGATAGTAGAACGATTTGATAGGAGAGATCCCGAGATCCATTTTCGAGAGTTAGCCCAATTTGAAGCAAGAGAAAAATGTGGAAAGATATGTGGCTGATTTTCAAAGCATAGCAGTCATAGTTTCGGATGTAAGTGAAAGAAGACTTGTACTTTTTGTTGAGAGTTTGTTGGAGCCTTTAAGAGGTTTGGTAAGAGCATTTAACCCCACTTCCCTTCAAGATGCCATCACAAAGGCATTTGATTTGGAAGGATCAGCTTCTAGGGGACAATGTTGATGAAAAAGTTGAAGGAGAGCAAAAAGAAGAAAATGTGGACAGCACTCTTGCTTTTATTTCTAGAGCTCCCAAATACAACTAATTTAAAGTAAAAGGTATGTTGAATGGAAAGAAAATTGCTGTTCTTATTGATAATGGTGCTACTCACAATTTTGTGGATGAAGGATAGACAAAAAGGATGGCTTTGGAAGCCAAGGATTTTGAAGTTTCAATATCACTGTTGGGGATGGCTTCACCAGTCCTTGCACAAAGAAGATTCCACATCTTAATTTCACATTGGGCAATCCCAAGGTCCAAGATGATTTTTATGTTGTGAGCATTGGTGACACGGATATGGTTCTAGGAGTGCAATGGTTGCATTCATTGGGAGAGTACACTCAGAATTTTAGAACAACAAACCTGAAATTCAGTTTTGAGGGCAAACAAGTGGTTCTACATGGATTGACAAATAGAGCACCTCAAGAGATATTCATAAAAAGGATGTTTAAGGCTTTTAAGGGAGGAAAAATTGTATGGGCAGCTTGCTGTATGTAAATTGCAGGTCTGAAATTTCAGAACAGCAAGCTTATTTAGTGGAAATTCAGTCATTACGTGATAAGCATGAAAAAGTTTTTCAAGATTTGCCACATGGTTTGCCACCGAATCGTGGTTTTCAGCATAATATTGAGCTTGAAATAGGTACAAAAACAATTATGATCACTTTATACCGTCATCCAAGATCTTTCAAGGAAGAAATTGAGAAGACTATCAAGGAACTTTTGGAGAAAGGATACGTTAGGCCTAGCTCTAGCCCTTTTGCTTCTTCAGTGGTGTTGGTAAAGAAAAAGGATGGGACACTAAGGATGTGTGTGGACTACTGAATGATAAATAAGAAGACCATCAAGAGTATCCCATACCTAGGATTGATGAATTGATTGATGAGTTGCATGGAGCCATTTACTTCACCAAGATTGATTTGAGATTGGGTTACCACCAAATTCGAGTAAGAGAAGATGTTCCAAAAACAGCTTTTAGGTGTCATTTTGAGTATTTTGAATTTTTTGTGATGCCTTTTGGATTAACTAATGCTCTGCAACTTTCCAATCTTGTATGAATCATGTTTTCAATAAATTTTTTAGGAAGTTTGTGCTAGTCTTCTTTGATGACATTCTTGTATATAGCAAAACTTGGGAAGAGCATTTGAAACACGTTGATATGGTTTTGAGTACTTTGGAGCAGCATTCTCTCTTTGAAAAGAAATCCAAATGTGAATTTGGGTTGGCTGAAATTTTGTATTTGGGGCATGTCATCAATGCCCAAGGGGTTAGTGTGGATAACAAAAGGTGAAAGCAATTATGGATTGGCCTACTCCCAAGACTCTCACAAAATTCAAGGGTTTTGTGGGACTTTGTAGCTACTATAGGAGGTTTGTCAAAGGATTTTCCAACTTTGTCGCCCCCTTGATGGATTTGACATGAAAACAAGCTTTCATGTGGTCAAAAACAGCACAAGAAGCATTCGAAAAACTCAAGATAATGATGAGTTCTTGTCCGGTACTTGCTGTTCCATATTTCTCTTATCCATTTGTGGTTGAATGTGATGCTTCCGGTGGAGGTATAGGGGCTGTCCTCATGCAAAATAGACACCCCATCGCTTATGAGAGCAGAAAACTCAAGAAAGTTGAGCGTGGATTTTCAGTTTATGATAGAGAGATGTGTTGACAATTCTTCCACAAGTCAAATTGTCTCTTGCTATTTAGAAAGTTCACGTCTCTAGCCAAGGAAGAAAGAATACATTGCTTTTTTGGTAGGGGCCTTTGCTACAAAAGGATGAATTCCTTCGGACTTTTGTCCGAAGGAATGGTTCATCAAAGAAGGCAAATCCAAGGAAATAACAAATCAACAAAGAGCCTAAGACAAAGGAAGTAATTCCTTCGGACTTTTTGTCCGAAGGAATACTTTGGAGAATTCAAAAGTCCACCTAAAGAAGCAAGGAAAAGCCAAGGCCCTTCGGAAGGGTCATTTTCAAGAAACTGGAAGGGCAAGGTGCCATTCGGAAGGGTCATTTTCAACAATCTTGAAGGGCACCTACCCTTCGGGAAGGTACGGGAACAAATTTGGGACCTTTGCAAAAAACCCGGGTGCCCTACAATTTTTCCGACAAAGGTGCAGATGAAGGGACAGAAGCCCTTGCGGAGGGCACTTGGTCGGTGACAGGACCACTGTGACTTTCCCTAAGGGCGCATTTCGAAGGTAAAGGTAAAGGAAGAACAAAGGAAACCTTTGGACTTTTTGTCCAAAGGAATTCCTTTGGACAAAAAGTCCGAAGAAATTTGGAAAATCACAGAGACAACAAAGTCCGAAGGAATGGTTCAAGCAAAAGGCCGAAGCAATTCTTTCGGGTATTTTACCTGAAAGAAAGGAGAGAACAAAGTGGTCAAGCTTCGGACTTTTTGTCCGAAGATGAATGCTAGAAGAAATTAAGGGTCAAGACAGAAGTCCGAAAGAATTCTTTCGAGAGATTTATCCAAAGGAAATGGACAGAAACGACTCGGAAGGATAAGCTTAAAGTCCGAAGAAGAATTCCGAAGGCCAAAGGAAGAGACCAAGATAATTCTTGCAGACATTTTGTCCGTGGGAAAATGACTTTACAGAAAAGCCAAAGAGCAAAGGCAAAGGGTAGAAGGATTAATTCCTTCAGGCTTTTTGTCTGAAGGAATTCCTTTGGACAAAAAGTCCGAAGAAATTCGGAGAAATAGCTGCGCAAAAAGCCCAACAAAATGAAGTCCGAAGCCAATATAAGAAGAGAAGAAACGAAGGAAAATTATCCTTCGAACTTTTTGTCCAAAGGATTAATTCAAAAAAAAAAATGACGAGGGAAATCAAGCCCGCAAAGCAAAAGTCCAAACACAGATATCATTCAGAGGGAAAGTCCAAACACAGAAAAGTCCGCAAGTACAAATTCGGGATAATTGGCAAAGCATAAAGGCCAAAGGAAAGGTGAGAGCCATAAGTCTGAAGGATATCTTCGAAAAAGTTGCTACAGGAAAGTCCGAAGACAAGCTCGAGGAAATAATCCCGAGGCAAAATGAACAGAATCCTGCCAGAAATAGACATGAACAGGCAGACCTGAACAAGGTAAAATACATGCAAGCAGGGGCTATTTTCGAACACCGGTCAAAGCTTCAGTTGACTAGTTATTGAAGTCCCGCTCATCTTCGGATCAACTCCACGCATCCGAGGGTCCAACTCAACTTCAACCGAAGTTCCAAATTCGAATGTCGAGTTGACTATTACAAATTTAGAGTTGACTAATTGTTAAACGCCGCATCCACTAGGAGCTTTCCATGCGAGGGAGAATGATCTCTTCGTCCAACTCAGCTTACCAAATGGTTAACTCAGCTTTCAAACGTTCCAACTCGGCATCAAGCAAGCTCACGTAGAGTTCTAAAATTGACATTTGCATGGATTTCCATGCAAAGAGAGATGGGCGGTTCATAACAAAGACAAAGTTCACTTCCTCAAGCGCAAGAAGCTTCATGCAAAGACAAAGAGAAAACATATTTTATTGAAAGGCCAAGTCAACCTTGAGTTAACCTAAGTTGATCCTTCTCTTCAAATTTTCAATGCCAATCTTTGGCCTTTTGTAATTCTCTATAAAATGGCTTTCAGCCTTGATGAAAAAAGAATCCAATCCCTCTCTTGGCTAGACTAGACTCTACCATTGGTGAGTTGTGTAACCTCTTCTATCAATAGGAGTGTACTTTCAGATTTCAAGTGTTGGCATAATGTATATTCATTCAGCAATTTGCATAAGTGGTAGATTTCTCTCCCTTACCAAATTCTGATTCATACCTAGTTGCTAGATTATCCTTATGCAGGTCATGTTCAGTGTTCTTTACGTCTTTTGTTCAAGCTGTAAGTGGATGTTAGGTCGCTGCAAAGTGTCTTGTATCAGACCTCTCTCCATCGTCTTCCCTCATGTTTTGGTCATTGGATCGAACCTCTTCATGAAATATTTATGCATAAGTGATTGATTGAAATCTAAGGTCTTCATTTTTCCTTGTTTGTTCAGTGTTCAAGGTTTCAAGTTGAGTGGATCAAACTTCTGGTGTATCACCCTTTTTAGGTAGGATTTCCCTTTAAAGTTTCCTTCTCCCTTTTCCATGGTAGTCCGCAACATAGAGTAGAGATCCTCATTAATACATCATACAGGAACCAGCCTTCTCTGGAGGTTCTTCTCATCGTTGAGGCACCCACCCTCGTGAGAAGATCCCATTGTTTCAACCGGATAGAGGACTGGCCATTTCGTGCACGTCTTCAATTCAGGGCGCAGCTCCAGGTTGACAACAATATGCTTGCCATTATGCATTCCTTGGCAAAATTAAGACAATACTTGATTTGTGGTAAGTTTTAGGTAAAAACTAATCATAATAGTTTGAAATACTTCCTTAATCAAAGGGATTTGAGTGATAGACAACAAAAATGGGTGAGCAAAATTCAAGTATATGATTTTGACATCGAATATGTGAAGGGAAAAACAATGTGGTAGCAGATGCTTTGTCAAGGAAAGCAGTTATACATTCAGGAAATTGAGAACAGCCTTGCTTGGAATTGCTTGAGGGCAAGCAATCTTGGGAAGGGACGACTGTAAAGTCCCCTTTTCTAGGGGGTTGATTTTTTGTCAACCTTTTGAAGACCTTTAGCCTATTTTATTCCCTGTGGGCTAAGGGATGAATCAAGGGGAATATTTATAATAATTAAGATGTTGCTAGAGTGAATTTCATCATTTGAAATTAAAAAGCAATATTCTTAATTATTATTTGTAATTTATTATTTAATTGATCCTCAAGCAAATTTAATTACTTTATTATGAGGTGAAAATTAGATAATATAAGAGGGGGACACTTTTCATGAGGACTTGACCCTCAAGTAAAAATCATTAATGACTTTTGGGCATGGAAAATGACCCATACTTGGACGCCACACTTGGGAAAACCCTTGTGGGCTAAAAAGTAGTCTCTTTATCTAAAAGGGCCCCATAGTGGTTCACCCATCTTGGGAGAGTTATAACAACATGCCATGAGCTCAATGTAGAGTATCTTTTGACAATTATTTCTATTTTCAAGTTTTGGAGCGTGGCTACCAAGCTTGATCATCAAGGCACTTTGAGTTCTGAGGGAGTCTTGAAGAGGTGACTTTATTTCAGAAGTTACATTGGGGCCGATTTTGCTAGTTCGTGTGATTGAAGACCAAGAAGTCAAATTTCTACATTTCCTAGGGTTTACAGTTGAGCGACCCAGTTGTAGATTCAGGACAGCAGCTTGGAGGTCTTCCCTTGGTGGGAAAATTCAGATTTGTGGTTCCTTTGTTTGCTGGTATTTTTAGCTCTTTTTAGAGTTATTGCTTGATGTAAAACTCATCATATTTTGGAAGTTATTATTTTTGTAATATTCCAATTTCTGCAACATTTCAGATTCAAAAATAAAATTGAGGAAGCATTAGTTTAAAGATTTGATTGCATCATTTTGTTTGGAATATTTTCCCCCATCTACAGATTTAATTGCAGAATTTTTGGAGTTGTTTCGCACCATAATATCTCATAAAACCCTAATCGTTTAGGGCAACTAGCAATTTGCATTTGAGGGCAAAAAATCATAATAAAATTTAGTTTTCTTCAATTCTGATTTTTGCTAAGTGTTGAGGCTATATTTGGGAATTTTCTGATTTACCCCGTTTCTTTGATTTCAACCCAAAAAAGGACCTTACAGAGCCTCTTGTTGAATTCCTCATAGTTGTCACCAATCATTGGCAGACCCTTCTAAATGCACTGTGAAGAATCTTAGGGCCTCTTCTACCTCCATGGGATGAAGTGTAAGGTATGTACCTAACTTATCAATCCATGCCCTAGCTGAAATGTTTGTAGAGCCATCAAATGTGGGAAGAGCAATCTTCCCCAAGGCATCATATAACTCATGTTCAAGCCGATAACCACCTCTACCTCTTTTCCATGACACAAAATCATCGAGGTTCATCTCTTTCTTGAAAGGAGGTAAGTCATATACTCCTCATAAATTTCCATCAAATTAGTCTAAATGGAAGGCTACCCCTTCCTTTCATGAGCTTGAGAGAATTTTTCAAACCTTGTACTGTCCATATCTCCCATGTTACCATTTGACATGAAACCTTTCAAACCCCACAGTTGGCCAAGATATTGGCCCTCATACTACTAAAATATCCCAAAATGGGATAAAATACTGACATCTGGAGTTTTTGCAAAACCCTAGCCAAAACAAATATTTTTTCTAATTTTTATTGCAAACCCTAGTGATCAAACCCTCACACACTGTTGCAAATAATTATGTCAAACCCTGGCAATAATCTAGCAATTATTTCAATAATGAATAGAGCATAAAAGAGCCTTTCAATCCTTAAACCCTAAACGCCACAAGGGCTAGAAAATTGCATAATTAAATGGATGTTTTTCCAACCCGAAATCACCTTATTTTATGATTAAAAAAAAATCCAAAAAATTATCAAATATTCAGCCAATATAAATACCTTTTTTCAGCATGTTTTGAAACAATAATTATTGGGAAAATTCTAATAAAATAACATAAATATTATACAATGTTCAGATCTACAATTTAGGCCAATCAAGCCCTAGAAAATGATGCAAACAATCCTCGAGGGGGGTCGCCCAACTACAAAACAACAAATAAATGTCCTTATCCATGCAACCCTAGGACAAGGGATCTTCAAATAGCAAATTCCAATGCAACCCTAATTAAAGGGGTATTCAACAAACAAACCGGTTCCCTGCCCATAAACAACCCTAAAAACCTTGATGTGAACTCTCAAAACATGTCATCACACTCCCAAGGTGTTCGCCACACTTCACAATGTGTATTTTTAGATTTTTGAATATTCAAGCTCAATTGCAGCCTTTAAAATAATGCTACCCAAATCAGAAATTAGAGCGTTTCGTCCCTAATTCCTCTTTAGCCTTGAAGGTTTTCATTTCTAGGTCTTGGGTTAAGCTTTTCGTGCCTATACCACAAAATTCAAATATCATAATAGCATGCCCTCCAAATGATCCTCCCTCTCTTTTATATCAATTCCCCTAAGGGGTGCATTCCATTTTGGAGGGAAGATCTTTTTTCAAATATTAAAAGAACACTCCTTATAATCCACTTAAGTGGCTTGGGTGCCCATGACCCTTAAAAACCCACAACTTAAGTGAATTTTATAATAATAAAGTACTTTTACAAATATTCTTAAAAAACCCATAGTGTTCCCCTTCTTTCTTTTTCCTTAGCCTTTGGGAAACTGAAACAAGGCTAAGGGTCTTAGTTCGATCTATGTCCCAAAGGGGGGCATGAGACACACCACTCATGTACGTCTGCAGATGTTTTTGCAGTTTTTACCACAATTTTTGATGTAGCTTCTAAAACAAAACTAAGTTATTGCAGCATGCTGGTGCACCATACCTTCCACAAGTCATCTTCTTTCTCAAAGGCATCTTTCCCCTCTCTAAGGCATTTTAGACCCAATATGAGCTTTCAAACCCACTTAATCTCTTGTATAACAGCCATGCATCCGTACAGTGTGCGCAATGTTCTATCTAATTGGTGGACACTTATGTATGGCCTGCTCAATTTTTGTTAGGGCGCTTATTGCTGAATGCATTTACATGTTTTTTATGCCTCTTACGCGTTTCTCTGATCTCATGCAATTATTCTTTTTAATACTATTGCATTAGGATCTATATGTGCAAGGCGTGTCTAGGCTCTCTCTCTTTTAAATGCCTCTTCCAGCAAATTGTTCTACATACGCCTCACTATTTTTTGTTGTTTTTTTCTTTATATTTTTTTACGACCGTTGGAAACACTCACTCTCTCTTTGCTACAAGCAAAAAAACAAATATTCCTTTGATGATCACCCTTCTTCCTGTCACAATTAACTTTACCTAAAATACTATTAAAGCAGCCACATGTAGAGTGCATAGGCAGCCCTGAATGCTGAAAAAAAAATCTCATTTGTGGATCCTTCGTTGCTTTCATAGGCTTGTCTTGGCTCCACTCTGATACCAAATTAAAATTTTTGGTAAGATCCAAATACAATTAAATAAGATATGTAAACATTTCTTGAACCTATTTTCAAGGTTTCAAGAATTATCCTCTTCCTCACATCTCTCTACTATTTACATGACTATAGGAACTATTCAACATACACTCTATAATAGGTAGCCTATTGAAAGAAATAACTCTGAGATCAACTACTAAATTATTGAATCATGAGTAAAGTATGCAATAAAATCAATAGAAGCATAAAACATACCATAAAAGAGTTAAGACACAAGTTTTTTTAATGGGAAAATTGGTACACCAAAAGAAAACCTCACGTGTTATTGAAAGATGACCCAAAGCATTTACAAGATAGCACAATGTGCATAAAAATATTTCCAAGAGAGAAGATAAGAAAATCTGTAGAAACACTACAAGAAGCCTAAGAAAAGCACTAAGAGAAGTGTGTGAAGAAGAAACCTATGTGCTCTTTAAAAAGAGTGAGGAGCATAAAAGGAATTACAAACTAACTCCAATCATTACATTATCCAACCTTCCAAATGTGTGCCTAGTGTCCCTATTTCTCATGTAGTGAGGAGAAAGTGAGTACAAAGTGGCAAAGAAGTTAAATATAAAATACAACTCCAATATTCCTCATACTGAGGAATATCTCTAAAAAGACAAGAGGTGAAGGCTACATGCCACCTCATATTATCCAGATTATGTGAATTAAAAATTCACGAGAATTAATAATACACAACTATAGGATATTTAATATACCAAAATAAAGATTAATCTCCAACACCTATTATGAAAAATTATACCCACCATATGAACTATAGTGTGATACCTATAGTTTTCCCAACAATCTCACTTATAAATCAATTGATCTCATTTGGGAGGTGAATCGTGCTTCCTAATGCTTGATGTTTCAACTATTTCCAATTCTTCTTGAGCTTTCTTCAGTTGGGCCCAAGTTGCATGACCCATTCCTTGTCATTTAGATACCTCTTGTTAGTCTCCTCAAATGAGTTGTCTCTCCATGTTGAGATGGTCTTTCCAGGCTCCAAAATATTCTCGAGTTGTACTGATCCGTGTGCAAAATACTTTACAAACAACGGAATATCTCGCAAACCGAGATCTTTCTTTTTCTTCCTTGACCTTGAGGCATACCCAGTGATGCTCAAAGTATTTCCTGATGGGTCATTATTGGAAAAGAAGTCAAATTAAACCTCAATTTCCTTGTCCTCGAGCGCCAAGGATTCTAACAAAATAGTCCTTCAAATATTTGGGTATGTCAACGTCTTTCTCATTTGCGAACAATTTGATGGCCCAAGTTGTTGGTGCAAGCTAAGATGTAATGTTTAATTGTAGAGTGGATGAGGAAGGAGTGACCATTGACATTTGTTTCTCAAAAGCGAGAGACAGCAATGCTTCTTTCTTATCTTGATCTGCTTGAGAAGTTTTGAGCTTCTTCTTTAAAGGTGAAGTAGTTCACCTATTGTTGTAGCTCATTTTCCTCTTCTTTTCATCACCATCATCATAACTCTCTGTGTATCCTCCTACTATTGTTTTAACTTTATAAAAAGGGAAGGGAAGTCTTGCAAATGACACCTTTTTTGGCCCTTGAGCTAGGTTTCTTTGCATTTGTTGTGTGTCAGTTTAGCTACTCCTGCCGGAAACAATCTTGTTTGCTTTGATAGAATTTTATTTGAGCTAATTATTTCTAATGTTTGAGAAATAGACGCCACATCGTCAAAATGAAAATCTATTCCGAGTGTTGGAGGAGTTAATGGAAGTAGCCCTAAGAGAGGTGATACTCCTATTGATATCCCCTCAACCAATGGGTTGATTAGCCATGATGACTGGTCAAGTGTACTTTCTCCCGACATGCTTTGCAAGATCTGTGGTGAGGCTTGCAAATCGGTAGTATTTAACTTGGGAAGAGAAGTCAAGGGTTCATCAAAATCAATGATAATGTGAATGCCCATGAATGAACTTTGTCAATATCCTCACCCTTGGAAGGAGTGTCAGATATAGATATGATCTCTAAATTGGAGGCCAGACCGTCCTTTTCACTATTGTGTTTCTTTCTCTTATTTTTCTCTTTCCCTTTTCAAATTAGCTTAAAATATTTGATTTCTTTGAAATCAACTCTTCTCTTGGCCACTTCTTGGTCATCCTTTAGCTCTTCCCATGATGTGTAATTACACCATAGGATAACAATCATGATGAACTTTTCCGATGTCATGCGGGATACAAGCAGCAGAATATAGGCCATTGAGATAATCTTTCGATTGTCTCTGAGGCAGGTTCATTGGATTAAGCCAAGACTCGCCGTTGTTGAGACTCTCCTTGCTAGTGAAAGTGATCCCACCCAAAGTTATCAACACAAGATAACATGGTATTTTTACTTTTGGCGAAGTAATGGTTTGCCGAGGCAAGTTGTCTAACAAACTCCAATGCATACATTCATTCTATATTAAAATCTAGAAGCTGAAATGGAGGAACTTTTACTCCATAAATTCATATGTAAATATGCACTCCTACAAGTTCCAATATTCAAGCTGTGGATCAATGTCAGTACTTTTGGATGTTTTTTGACTCGAGTTCACAATTCACCCTTTTTGAGTACAAAAATCACCTTGGGCCATACTATGGGAATTTGGTTGCCGAACAAGAATTCATGGACCTTTGCCAAGAAATGATTCAAGGCAAAGGCATATGTACTCGTATCATCTAAGTACTTAAATTATTGTGCCATTCTCAAACAGGAAGGGAAGCATCTAAGTTGATCCAAGTGACATCAAATGTGGGAGAGAAAATGTCTGCATAACATAAAAGAGGAAGATAACGGAAGGAAGCAGTATTACCCAAAGAATGAAAATTGTTGGCCATTCTCCCTGAAATCCAAACAGCCCCAAATACTATTGTTTTCCTTACTCAAATGGATGACCAAAGCGTTACAATATGTGGTTGCACAGTATCATTTGGGTAGCCCAAAACCTAGAAAAGCATGGCGTGGTGCTTTGCAAACCTATTATCAAATGATACTTCAGGATTGGTAGGATCCTTTTCTCTTCAATTAATGTTTCTAACCAGAAGGGATTGAGGGCGTTATAAACAAGCTAAGGATGGTCTTCAAATCTCTACCATTCCCTGGCCAAATTAATCACCAAGCTGCCAGCGGGCAACTAGAACATGTTTCTGATTGTATCTTCATCAAAACAGAAAACAACTGTGTCATCATGCCCTCTTATCGATCTTGAATCAACATCTACCCACGAT
The DNA here is from genome assembly GCA_037957365.1 of Torreya grandis. Lineage (NCBI taxonomy): Eukaryota > Viridiplantae > Streptophyta > Pinopsida > Cupressales > Taxaceae > Torreya > Torreya grandis. Next base: position 3,815,031 of record JARHVA010001069.1, on the reverse strand, counting down.
GCCCTCCATTCCATGATCTCAAGAAAGGGGTAAAACTCAGGTACAATTGCTCCTGCACATCCAAAATTCCGCCATTTTGGGTAGCATTCTTTGTACTTTCTGTAGAAAACATTGCCCCTAGGGCAATGAACGGGTCATGGACAGCAGCCAATAAATCTTGAACATGCTGCTCTTGTTCTGAACTAAATACATCTCCATTTAACCTCGTCGCTTTCGTCATGGTCCTACCCTTAGGCTTCTTCTTACTCAATTTTCTCATCTGAATTTTGATTTGGTGTGTTGCTGCTTTAGTGCATGAAGACATACTTCAACCAAAATCCTTTTCTAGACAAACTTTGATAGCACAAACGAAAGCAAAAAAAATTTAGGTGCAAGATTATGCCGGCTATCCTACTTTTACAACTGGAGATCAAGGGATTATCATTAATGCTTCACTTCACAAAACATGACACCTGCTGATTATTCACATGATCCGTCCTCACACACTGCATTAAATAGCATTTTTCCATTCTACATGATTTTTACCTTACCCACTTTGCACGAGTGAGCACTCTCTTTTCTTCATTTCCTGTGTGGGAGATAATGGACAGCAAATTCTTCCATTATCAGTGTTTGATCACTTAGACAATGGGACCCATCACCATCGGGACATCACTCTTGGGATATCGCAAATATTGGGAGGAAGATGGGAAGCGAGACTTTCGATGAAGAGTGTAGTGGATTGTTTCGGCTTGGAGGTGGGGCACTTTAAGATATTGTTGGCTAAGCTAGCCGAGAAGGATGACCAGAGGATTCCCAAGTGCTTATGCTTGACCCGAGAAATGACTTTTGGGGAAATGGTAAGGGGAAAACGAGAGAATTATGAAAAAATTGGTAGGGTACCTATTTTATTTGAAGGAAAAAAGGGAATGTTTTAAGGAGACACCCAAAATTTGTATGTGCAATTTTGGCATCAAGAGGTCCACTAGAGTCAAAAGTCAACCCATTAAACTTCTTTGCAAGTTAACTTTTACACTAATCATATGGAATCTATGGTCAAAAAGACAAGACAGAATCTTCAAGGAGAAATATCTATCATGGACAAGAGTCTGAGGGGAAAAATAGCGACACTTTGTCTGAGTTGATGAATGCATGGCTGAAGGAAGAGAAAAGGATGGAAGCCGAAGAAATGATGTTTTGCAAGCAGTGGCAGCTGATTAAATGTCCCAAAAGCATGTGACCAGCCCCCTCCCCTCCCCCCGATAATGGGTTAAGATTAAATAGTCAATTGAAGCCTAAGGCTAAGATTGTTTACTCGCCCCCCTCTCCTCCCCTGCCCGGCAAACTCCATTTTTTGAAATTAAATTTAGATGGCACTACCAAAAGGAATCCAGACTCGGTGGGCATGGAGTCTTCCGAGATGAGAAGTGTCAACCTTTGTTAATCTATGCAATGGATGTTGGGTGTGAGACTAACAATCAAGCAAAGATGTTGGCCATGCTCAAGGGCATTCAGATTGCTTTCATCAGGGGATGGAAGAAGTTGGTCATTAAAGGGGATTCTGAAATAATAGTTAATGCAATGAAAGCCAGACAAGTCACATCTTGGAGGTCGAAACTGATAATAGAAGAAGCCAAATGGCTTGCCAGAAAACTAGACCTTATCACCTTAAACCACGTCAAAAGAAAAGGTAATAGAGTAGTAGATTGTGAAGCAAATTGTTGAGTTGAAATCCCAGCATTTGAAGTTACCCCAGACAAGTTTTGGGAAAAATCCTTTCCAGATAAGTTCAAAAAGCTTACCTTCAATCCTAAACCCCTAAACCCTACTCCCACTCTTAACACCCGACCTCCCTTCCCCCCAGCCCCCCTCTTTCTAATTTCCTAGATTTTAATTCCATCTTAGGCCCTACCGACAATGTCTTGGGCATTATATCATCATTTGGTCCATAATGAACACTATCATTTCCCTTAATAGCCTCTCCTTATCATCATTATTCTCAGCCACTCCTTGCACTTGGTGGTGGATTTGGACAAGATAGATAATCATTTGAAAATCAGGGGATTGATGTGTTGTTACCTTAATTCCTTGGGTATGGCATAAGAAAATTTAAGACAGCATTTCACCCTTTTAATTTTCTCTCTGGTAATTTCTATGAATATAGAATCTAGGAGTGCCACCTTTCAGCTTTAGCTATGGAATCTTCTCCTGCAGTTTAAACCGCTCCCCTCTGCACCTACGTCTTTATTATCTGAATAGAGATCAAAACCTAAAGTTAGGAAGAAGGTTGTCTGCTTGGAATGTTTTCACCCTTCCTGGAAGTTTTAGTAAAAAAGAAAGATATAGAATGTCTTTATATGTTTCTGCTGCACTTAGTGGGTGGTGGGTATTGTCTTGAGTTTTTCTGTTTTAGTGAAGTGGGATTTTCCCGAAAAGGCCCCTTTCCTTTTAAGATTTTATTTGAAACAATACCTAGCAACTTCCATTGTCCTCTGGCTTTGACTCTTTCCCATAGCAGTGATGAATTATATGAGGAATTTCTTGTTGCAGACATAATTATTATCATCCCATCTTTTGGCCCACCTGTAGAATGATGGAATTTCCTGTGAGAAAAAGTGTAATCAGAAAATGAGAAGAGTGCTACACAAGGCTCTGCATCTTAAATGAAAACTCTTTTCACTTCTTCCCTCCTATCTCCAGTTTGGATTTTTCGCCATTGCTAACTTTACCTGTAGATGGGGTCTTGGGGTCTTCTTGCAGGTTGTGGAAAGATGATGGATAAAGGTAAGAAGATAGCCAGCCCGCCACTACACAAAACTAGCAATGACTCAATCTGCGTTTGGCTAAAAAACTGTGTTCATGTGGACATAAAGATTGATGGTGAAAGCATAGTGCCTGTGCAAGAGATCATAAGTCAGATTATGAAAAATTCAGAAGACATATACCGCAGGGGAAATGTATATGATATTGTTCAGGGCCTCTCTTCTACTACAAGGGTTGCAGTGGCTGGCACTTCTTATCAGACTAACAGAAATTTAGTGGTCCATGATGCCAACAGCCACATCAACCACAGTAGAACGAGGAGCCAAGGAAAGCAATGCCCACATATCTCATCTACAGAAGTGTGTTGAAATCATTGCTAGTGCTCTGGGTATCCCTCTGCCACCTCCCCCAGAATTTGTGGATGCTGACTCTGAAGCAGAAGCGAGAGAGGAGCCTGCCCTGTGGAGCCTATTGAGATAGATTGATGGAGTATGATTGAGTAGATACTTTTAAGACCCTCGATATTATTAAAATCTTGTTTTAAAAGTTTGGTATGGCTGACTCTTCACTTCTGATGGCGGCCAAATTTTGTCTTTAAAATTGCACCTCTTTTGGAAGTCAAACATCTTATACAGAGCTAATTATATATCTCTGTGTCTTCTGTTGATTTATGCATTATTGAGAGGCAGAGAGGGAAAGAGAGTGACATTGCATTTGTGCATTTTATTTCCATTTGCAACATGATGAGAGGGTGGAATTGAAGTGAAAAGAGTGTAAGGCAGTAGGCACAGAGTATTCTGTCTGTTTATATCTTTTCAGTATTATTGCTTTAAGGAAATAGGTGGAAGAACAACTCTCTGTGAGTGAAATGCGAATGAGTGGATAGCTTCAAAATCTCCTGCATATGATGGTAAGAGGTGAAAGCATTCCAAATCCTTGTTGATTTATGTGCTATGGTAGCCTTGCATAGCCTTTTTATTGCAATCTAAATAGAATGTGAAAGAGGGCTTGAGAGATGATATTGGAAATTCAAAAAGAGGGGGTGAAGGATCCACTTCATTTTCCGTGTTTTTTCATTGCTCTTCTTCTGAGGGGTGAGATGATAACAGTTTGATATTGGATGATATGTGAGAATGGGATGGTTATATGCTTCTGCCCATACTGCACTTGTTTTCTCCACATGAGATGAGGAAGAATATTTAGATGGACTGTTCTATCGCTTCAGCTTTCTTTCAAAAAGAGAGAGAGTTTTAAGGGAGTGTGTATTTCAGATGCAATTCATCTTTGATATCTAAGATGGTTTTTTGTAGAAAGTAAGCCAATGTGAAGACTGATGTAGAAAGAAAGAGGGTAAATTTAACCTCAGTGCCCATTCTCCTTTGCCATGTTTTCTCAATGTGAGGTGCTGCTGTGTGAATGAAATGATCGATTCACAAGTTATACTGCACCTGGGATAGAGTATGGCCAATTTGTGATGCTTGAGAAGACCTGTTTTGGGTTTGTTGGCAAAGTTGGCTGCATTTTGGAGGTGCCTAAGAGCCTGTGTAAATAATATGAAGGAATAGAAATTACCGTGATCTTATATTAGACGTTAAATCTTCCTTACAAATAAAGAATGTGTAGAGCATTCATATTTATGGAGGTCACAACTCAATGTTAAGATCAGTTGTTGACTAATAGTTTTCACCTTCATTTTTGTGTGTCTCGGATCTGGGGTATCTTTAGCAAAAAAAATGGCAGAGCCGAAAACTTTAAAGGATGAACGAAAACTGGGTTCCTGGATTTGAGAGTAAATATGTTTCTAGCAAACATATTGTGGAGAACATTTTGCAGCTTGAAATTCTTCTAGGCACAAGAAAATTGAACTAGAATATTTCACAGATAGCATAACATGCTAGTAATAGACTTTCATGCATTATCCCTAATGTTGTTTTCCTTTGGTACAGTAAAAGATGTTTCTGTACATCATTGGAATGTTCCATCAACAGCAATACAAGGAAAGAATAACACGTAGTACTGCTACAACTATATAGAAAACCTCATACATCACAGGTATGTTCCACATACAGCAATTCGAGAAAAAATAACACGTAATACTGCTACAACAGTATAGAAAACTTGTAATATTATTTTATACTTACCATATGTTCTCGACAATATTCCATGGCTATAAAAGGTGGACAGTTTGAACTTGAAATTGCAGTGCGGTCACTCTTGCCACCATCAGCAACCATTAATGGAGAAGACGAGTCAACATCTATGTTGCCTCCACCACCAAAAACACCTGCTGCTGTCTGCATGGTCCTGTGATGAAATTTCACAGAATATACCATGCGGTGTTCAAGATTAATGTACTAGGTAAAATGAAAGCAGCTTCAGCCTTACACAATGAGAGAGATTGAAGACATTTCTTCACTTTATTGCCCACACAATTGTATGCCTCATGAAACTTTATTTCACATTCACGTGAAAAGATCTCTTCTTGGTTACATATCTTGTAATTCAGCATAAAACATAGCATTCCAATCATTTCAGTACCTTGTCAAAGGAGAAGTCACAACCAACTCAATCCTAGATGCAATGCCACTTTTTGTAACATGCTGACGAAGATTGTCAACCTGTTGGATACAGAAATTTAGATACTCTTATTATAGTGCATCATATATATGCAAAGCAATGCTTTATACTACCAGAAAAGGTCCATATGCTAACAAACAGATTTCCTAAATTGAATATTGCATGCTCTATAAATGTACTATACTGTTCATAAAAGAATGGAACTCGATAAAATCTAGAAGATAAAACTCTAGCATAAGCAAGTAGACACTGAAAAGATAGACCATGTCTTAAAGAAAGTTTTTTGCACCAGAATTATATGCCATATTAACCACAACCACAAAATTTAGCTATGTAATCTAGACATGTTTGTTGTTCAGCTTGGAACTAGATAAAAATATTACTAAGAAACAGAAAATATTCTTGTTCCCAATGGTGGACTACGATGAGAGGAATGACTAGGACGACTAACATCTACATGGTTTTTGGTGATAATATTTTCTTAGTTATTGTGTAAGTAGCGACGATAAGGTTTACTGTGTGTACCTAATTTGTGTAGAGACCTTTTTTTTCTTTTTTTTTTTTCTCATATGAAAAATCTACCACGTCTTCATATGCTTGCACTTGTACTTTGCATGCTTTGTGGAATCTTCTAATTGTAACTTCCATGCTTTGTGCATGCTTCCACTTGTGCTCTGCATGTTTTGTGGAATCTTCTACTTGTAACTTGCATGCTTATTAAATTCGCTACTTTTAATTGTGCAAATCTATATATGAAAGCTCTCCCTCTCATTGTGGTCATCTTGGATTCATGTGTTGTAGCATTACATCCTTGTGGATTATTTTAGTATTTGAATGCTATTGGTATCCACCTTATTTCGTGTGTCCTACTTGTATCTATGCTATTTTATTGACTGCATTTTCATTTTGTAATAGTGTACTTAATTTCTACATGGTATGAAAACATCTCTTAGTGTGGGTTATCAAGCACTTTGCTTTCTTACTGCTGGTGTCATAAGTTTTTTTGGGCTTCCTAGGTTGGAGTAATTTTGTTCCAAGAGAGCTTTCTCATTCAACGAGAGAGAGTTAGTACATAATTGAAGCTGAGTTTGGTCTTTATTAAAAAAAATCTTTTTGCATGAAAATTTGTCAGGGGAGAGGTCTTGTTGATTACATCATTCTGCTCTCTATCTGCAAGTACAGATTCTGCTTAAGCATGGATTTTTTGGGCTGCCTTTGGAATTGTGCCAGAATCAACTTTCTCCGATTGGGCCAAAAATTTATGGCAGATAGATTGGGAATTCGCATCAAACTCTCCTATGTCAGAAGCTGATTCGTCCTCTATAAGGCATTTTAGGCGAGCTTGAGATTTGTGCTCAAAAATTTAAAAATTTGAAACGGTCTGATTGTTGACAATTCTTCCACAGGGCAGATTGTCTCTTGCAATTTGGAAAATTTACATCTCCATCCAAGGAAAGAAAGAATACATTGGGAAAGAATACATTGTTTTTTCTTTGGTAAGGGCCTTTGCTACAACAGGAATTCCTTCGGACTTTTGTCCGAAGGAATGGTTCATCAAAGAAGGCTTCTGCTAAGGACATAACTTCGGAGAAGTGCTAATCCAAAGGTCCGCAGGAAATAACGAAGGAAAGAGCCTAAGACAAAGGAATACTTCGGAGAATCCAAAAGTCCGCCAAAAAGCAAGGAAAAGCCAAGTAATAATTCCTTCGGACTTTTTGTCTGAAGGAATTCCTTCAGACAAAAGTCCAAAGAAATCCAAAGAGGATTCTCAGCAAAGGTTGTCTTTGGAAGGAAGAGGAGGGCAAAACAAGAAAATCAGAAGGGCAAGGTACCCTTCAGAAGGGTCATTTTCAACAATCCCGAAGGGCACCTACCCTTCGGGAAGGTACACGTCAAAACCCAAGAGCCCTACAAAAACCCTGGGTGCCCTACAATTTTTCCGAAAAGGGCACAGATGCAAGACAGAAGCCCTTGCGAAGGGCACTTGGTCAGTGACAGGACCACTGCGACTTTCCCGAAGGGCATTTCAAAGGTAAAGGTAAAAACGGAAGACACATGATTAATTCCTTCGGGCTTTTTGTCCAAAGGAATTTCTTCAGGACAAAAAGTCTGAAGAAATTCGGAAAATTACAAAGAATAAGTCCGAAGAAACAGGTGAAGGCAAAGACGAAGGATTAATTCCTTCGAGCTTTTTGTCCGAAGGAATTCGCTTTTGTTCTATCGGGTTTTCTCTTTTGGTTCCTCTCCGAATTTCTTCGAACTTTTTGTCCGAAGGAATTCCTTCGGACAAAAAGTTCGAAGAAATTCGGAGAGGAACCAAAAGAGAAAACCCGATAGAACAAAAGCCCAAGCAAAGGAAAAGAAAAGAAGTATATCCTTCGGAATAAAGTCCAAAGGAATACTTCGGAGGATAAAGCCGAGGGAAATAAAAGCCAAGAAGTCAATAGAAAAGTCCACAGCTAGAAAAGCCGAGGGAAATAAAGCCAAGGCAAAACAAATTCGGCAAAATTGGCAACCATAAAGCCGAAGGAAATCAAAGGTAAAGTCAACAAGAATTCCGAGGGAAATAAGAAGACTAAGGGACCTGACATGAAATAAGCCCGAGAAAATGCCAAAGGGTGACGTCCCGCAAGACGTTAAATTTTGACTGCGGGAGGTAACCGTTGAAACAAAGGTAAAGCCAAAATTCCGAAAGAATTAACCCACGGGAGGTTGACCTCAGATTAAGCGACGGAAAGTTGGAAAAGGCCAAACGGAGGAAATATAGACTACTACATCCAAATACAGAATCCCACTAAAAATAGACATGAACAGGTAGACCAGAATAGGATAAAATACATGCAAGCAAGGGCTATTTTCGATTAACCATTCAAAGCCTCAATCGACGGGTTATTGAAGTCCTGCTCATCTCTGGATCAACTCATGCGTCCGAGAGTCCAACTCAGCGTCAACCGAAGTTCCAAATTCGAATGTCGAGTTGACTATTCTACATTTAGAGTTGACTAATTGTTAAACGCCGCATCCACTAGGAGTTTTCCATGCAAAGGAGAATAATCTCTTCGTCCAACTCAGCTTATCAAATAGCCAACTCAGCCTTTCAACGTTCCAACTCGGCATCAAGCAAGCTCACGTAGAGTTTTAAAATTAACATTGGCGTGGATTTCCATGCAAAGAGAGGTGGGCGGTTCATAACAAAGACAAGTCAAGTGCAAGAAGCTTCATGCAAAGACAAAAAAGAAAAACATATTTTATTGAAAGGCCAAGTCAACCTTGAGTTAACCTAAGTAAATCCTTCTCTTCAATTTTTCAACACCAATCTTTGGCTTTTGTAATTCTCTATAAAATGGCTTTCAGCATTGATTAAAAATCATCCATCCCTCTCTTGGCTAGACCAGACTCTGCCATTGGTGAGTTGTGTAACCTCTTCAATCAATAGAAAGATTGTACTTTCAGATTTCAATTGTTGGCATAGTTTATATTCATTCAGCAATTTGCATATGTGGTAGATTTCTCTCCCTTCCCAAATGCTGATTCGTACCTAGTTGCTAGCTTATCGTATTATGCAGGTCATGTTCAGTGTTCTTTATGTCTTTTGCTGAAGTTGTAAGTGGATGTTAGGTGGCTGCAAAGTGTCTTGTATCAGACCTCCCTCCACCGCTTTCCCTCATGTTTTTTGGTCATTGGATCGAACCTCGTCATGAAATATTTATGCATAACTGATTGATTGAAATCAAAGGTCTTCCTTTTCCCTTGTTTGTTCAGTGTTCAAAGTTCTAAGTTGAGTGGATCAATCTTCTGGTGTATCACCTTTATTAGTTAGGATTTCCCCTTAAAGTTTCCTTCTCCCTTTTCCATGGTAGTCCGCAACATAGAGTAGAGATCCTCATTGATACATCTTACAGGATCTAGCCTTCTCTGGAGGATCTTCTCACCGTTGAGGCACCCACCCTCGTGAAAAGATCCCATTGTTTCAACCGAATAGAGGACTGGCCATTTCATGCACATCTTCGATTCAGGGCGCAGCTCCAAGTTGACAACACTGATTTTCGCAGAGGGATATATTTGGAGCTTTCAAAAAAATTCTATTTTACTCCAAGCCCTAATTCCTTATGATTTTTGAGTTATTCTAAAGTTTCTAGCTAAATTTTATCTTGAGTAGTGTACATTGGTGGTTTTCATTTCTGCTATTTCTATTAGTTAATAGCATTTATTTTTACCATGGGAACTCTTACACCTAATTTCAAGTTAAATTGCCATAACTTTTATTTTTGGAAACAAAAAATAGAGGATTTATTTTGATGTAAAAGTCTCTTGGGTATTGAGAAGAAGAGTGAATTAGAGCCTACAAATGCTAATTTTAAGCCACAGTTCATTCATACAACAATGGAGGCTCGAGATCTTCTTGGAATGGCAATTGAAGATGTGACTTGAAAGCATATCAATACACAATCTTTGCTAAAGCCAATGATGCTCAAATTGTTCAAATTCACCATGAAATGAGCTAGATGTGACCTACAAATTTTGACCACATTGAAGGCTAGCATGGAAAATTTATGGAATCGAAGTTGCAATTGAGTAAAGCAGGTTCAAAGTATGTCAAACCTGACAAAGAGTACATCCATATCATTCTACTAGCTTACCTTCAAAGTATGATGTTTTTATCTCTAGTTACTTTTTAATTTGCAATACTATTTATATTAAAATTGATAAGCATACACTAGAATTTTTTGAGAATATGCTTATTCTAGAGAAAGAAAAGTTAATCAATATGAAAATGCTTAGATCTAGTTGGCATACACTTGTAGCCAAAGGCAAAAACTCTTGGCGAAGGCAGCAGGAATCACCGAAGGGAATGTCCAGCCTAATGATTTGAAGCACTCAAATAAGAGTTGTTGCAACTATTGTGGCAAGCCTGGTCACAACGAGAAGCATTGTTTCAAGAAGAGGCTCCACCTTAATAAGAAAAACAGAAATTCTAATAACGGTAATCAATCTCATGCTTTCTCTACTACCTTTGTTGCTTTGGCTTCTCCATATGTTAAAAAGAATGAACGAATTTTGGATCTTGGCACATCACACCATAGGACAAATAATGCATCTATATTTAAAAGTCTTGATAGTAGCAAAAATTGTGGAGAGAAAATCTATGTGGGAAATAATGATGCACTAGATGTAACAAGGACCGGGTATGTTGAGGTAGAAAATGGATAAATTTATGATGTCTATCGTGTACCTAGTCATAGTACAAATTTTCTTTCAGTGCACCAGATTACTAAAATAGGAAAGAAAGTAAAGTTTTGGTCAGATGAATGTTTGATCAAATATTTTAACCATAGTTAGCATACTTGGACTCAACTCGGACTCAGCAAACTAAAAAAATCAGACTTGGCAAAAACTCAGCAACTTAAAAAAATACTAAAATTTCTTCAAAAAACATAAATTTTATAAAAATACAGTTAAAAATGTATCAAATGAATTTTAAAAGGTTGGGGAAGTGATTACTATTAGATTTGAATACAAATAGAGTATGACATCGCATCGTCATGCGAATACAATAGCTAGTTGATAATTGTTATAACTTATGAATTTATGATGATTGTCATTGAAAATTATCATCATAAATTGCATATCCATACAAGTTACAAATTAAAAGAATTTACAGTTTATTATTCCCCATTTTAGTGAAAATTCGGGGAGACTGAGACGGTCTAGTCCTCACACTCCATTGCAGCTCCTCGCTCCACCTAGAAGGTTGTCCCTGTGGGTCCACCCTAATACTAGATGGTAGTGACTTCTCCTTTGCCTCATGTTCGACATCATCTACAAGGATGTCATGCAATCCAATATCTCTTGCTTTTGTCGTACTGCTACCTACACCCTCCTTAACTTACCTGTCAATATCAACAATTTCATCCTATATGAACAAGGGGATCTCCTGATCCTACACAATCTAGTCACTATAAGGATCAATCTCATACAAATCAACAGGGTCTTGTGATATGTCCACCTTTATTGCACAAAGCCGAAGGTTGTATTGCACAAAAACTAGGTCATTGAGACATCGTTGAGCCAACTTATTGCGCTTCTTCGTGTTAATGGCCTCTACCAAACTCCAGTTCCATTCACATCCATAAGCACTAAAAGGTTGAGATAAAATTTAAAGGGCTCGCTTTTGAAGATTTGGGGTATTTCCAACCCAATCTTCCCACCAAGAACCTACACGCAAGTTATTCAAAATTTTGTAAGTAACTAATAATTGTAAATTTGTAACTTGTAAGATATAAGTAGAGACTCTAATTTTTGTTACTTGACACCTAGGTGGATCTCCCTCAAATAGCTAGTGGCGAAGAAAAAAGCCTCCCCCTCTCCTACTTGTAATTCTACAACTCTGAAAAAATGAGGTTCCTCACCTCAACCTCAGGTGTAATCCTATAAATGCATGTTGAGAGGCCCTCCATAACCTCCCCATTAACATTTGTGAAACCATCGAGAAGAAAAACTTGGAGTTGAGGTAGTATTCCGCTGCATGAATGGGTTGGTGGGATTGATTGTTCCACCTCTAATCTTTTATCTCCTAAATGGAAAGAAATTTATCTCTATCCCCCCTATAATAGTTTTGGATGGCCTTATAGGCCCTACATAGCCTCATAAATAAATCTCATTTAGTTTTGCTCCCCATCTACCAAGCGCAAAACCCTCACCAAAGGATTCAACACCTACAAACAAATTAAATTTACAAAGTTACAATTTTTTATTAATTTGATAGGGTTAAAACATGGGTTTTAAAAAGTCTCGTAACCTTGAACAAATGGAGGAGAAAGATAAGACCTTAGATTTCACATGGAACACCTCTGTCGGCAGCAAAAGAAACAAAAACCAACAAACAACAAAGTAAGTTGTTGAAACAACCACAAAAAGTTCAGCCAACATCTATGAAACTTTTGCACATCCTCCTTAAGACTAAGGCCCTTCCGAGTGAAGGGTCAACCATAATTCTTCCTTTTTTCTTTTTTTCACTTTGGTCAACTCCCTTTTGTCTTCCACAAACTCCGAGGAGAAGGGTATAGAGATTTCAATAGAATTAAAGGGCTGAGATTTGTCTTTTGAGTGCTCCTTTGGTTCCTCCCTTGAGATAGGTATTTTGATCTCTAATGCCGCCTCACTAGAGATATATTGTTCAGAGGCTTCCGAAGTTGAGTCCGGAGCCTCCCTCTTAGTGTCAACTCTATTCACGGTAACATTTGAAGCTGAAACAACCTGGGCCTTAGCTTCTTCCAAAGCTCCTGCCTCCATATTTCTTCCAACTACAACAATTTTGGGACTAAGGTCCCTGAGTTCTGCACTTGGGGCCTGGAGTTCCTCATCCTCCTTTACAAGTGGACCTTCCTCTTCTGAGTCAGAGGAATCACTATCGGAATAATTAGGTCCAACCACTATCAGAAGACCAAAGGAGGAATTCTTCCACCAAGTTGATACCTTTCTTTTGTTATGGTTGCTACACTCAATAGTCAAGTGTCCAGTGTTAAAACACCAGCAACACCAAAAAACACAAACCTTCATAGTCCAGGGATTGAGTCCACACACGATCCTCAACAATGAGGTCAATAGAGGCCGGAAGATCAATGGAAGTATCAATGATTACTAGGATTCTAGCAAAAGTGGTGTGGGAGAGCGTTTCAGTGGCATTATCAATCTATTGGAAGTTACTAGTAAGTTCCCTATTGCCCTGAAGCAGGGATCAACCCAAAAATGAAGGGGGAGATGAGGTAGGCGAACCCAAACGGGTCTGGTGGAAAAAGATTCAATGAGTGGGTTGAAACTTGGAAACCAAGGTTTCATTAATAGCTGATGTTGATCCCAACTCCACTGTTTGTCTTGAATCAGCGCTTTAACTAAAATAAGACGAAAAACAACTATAAAAAAAAAAATTTGCACTAGGATACGGATCCAACTTACCTTTCAGGAGAGGCTTCCACAGCTTAGAGATCCATGCATTGAGATTTGGGAGATTTGGCCAAAGATTATCAAAGTGACAAATAACTCCCCTACCTAAATAATAGTTTTTGTTAGCCAGAACTGATTTTAAAGCTTCTTTGTCTAGAGAAATGGAGGGGTTTGATGGAGATGGGTTGAGAGGCTTCAACTTTTGCTTTCCCAGTTGTGTAAAAGGAGCTTGTTGTTTAGATCTGACTGCACCCGTGAAAGTTTTGTGCTGAGACTGAGAAGACCCCAGGGCCACCTCCTCTTGCTTAGTTGCTTCTTGGGAGCGCACAAATTGTCCATTAGTCCCAGTCGGACTGTACTCAAGCACAGTCTTTGGTGAGCCAACATTCTGATTGTTGGTTTCCACTTGGTCGCTTCATTCCACTAGGAACCAAGATCCACCATTCTGTCGATCACTATTGCAGCCATTGTGGCCGTTTACCGTGCAAGGTTCAAAACAGGGTTGTCGGCCAAGGGGAGAGCAGGGAGAGCGGGAGGCATTTCAAAATCATTCAAAACCAACCACGCCATATCTATGTTGTGAATCACACCAATTTAGAAAGGAAAAAAGTAAAATACTTACAATTGAAATAAATACTTTTGAAAAATTGAAAATACATAAATCGACTTGAAATTTAAATTGAAGTTTGAAATTTGAAGTTACCTTGATGATCTTTGCAGTTCTCTTTGCAAGGGCATCATAAAAAAGTGTCTTTGTGGTCCTCTCACCATCAACTTTCAATGAATATTGCAAGTCTAGCCATGCTTGACTCGAAAACATATGCTTCAATGGTGTCAATAAACTACAAATACTTTGCAACATTACAAAGTTAGTTGTAAACCTTGTGACACTTGCTCGCACAAACTGTGAACTATTTTGTGATATTCTTAACATTTTCTACAACCAATCTAACCCAATCAATTTTTCCTCCTCCAAAATAAGGTCAAGGCAATGGGCCATGCAAGGGGTCTAAAAGAGTGATGGATGACGCTCCTTAAGCAGTCTCCCAGCCGCCAAATACATTGTTGCATTGTCAGTGACAACTTGCACAACATTCTCGATTCCCACTTCTAAGACTACCTCCTCCAACATCAAGCTCAAAGTTTTTGCATTCTTTACTTTGGTAGAGGCATAGATTGACTTCAAGAAAACCATCTCACCATTTGAAGCTGCAAAAATTTGATAAGGGTGCAGTTCCTTCCATCCATCCACCCATCTGAAAGAATGGTGCATCTCAACTTTTAGCACTGCTTTTTTTGTTCTTCCAGAATTGACTTTGCATCTCCAACAACATTATGGAGCAACCTTCCACTTAAGTCTTTTGGAGAGGGTGTCTTGTACCCTTTCCTTGCAACTATCAATGATGTCACCAAATACTCCCAGTACAGGCTCTTTGCCACGTTGAAGGGAAGGTTGTAATACCATAAATTCGCACATCTCTTATTTACTTCTTGGTACACCTCTTTGTTCCACCTTGTACCTTGCAACAAAGGTTGTGCCCTAGGTATGTTTCTAAGTACAAAAATTCTATGTAATTGGACTTTGCTCGAACTGGATGAGGTGGATGTGCCTTGTATGCGTGGACCACGAGTAGATCCCACAATCTCTGCCATATCCACCTCCATTTCCGCTACTGAGTTGGGATTAATTGTTGCTACTCTGTATGTTTGTACCCTTACCCTCTCTAGTTTTTTCTCATCCAACAATGCAAGCACTTCCTGCATCTCTCGTTTTGCCTCTTCCATGGTATAGGGACATGGTGTGATGTCATGGCAAAGAATGCACGTGATATGGTACTTGAGGTGATTGATGCCTCCAAAAACATTATTCAATCAAAATGTGCAAATCACACCCTGCTGGGATGGCCCAACTACAACATACTTCCAAGTGGCAAAATGACTTCCACTCATTGATGATGAGCTTGATGATGAGCTGGATGCCATTGTATGCTAACTAATAGCATGTTCAAATACAAAACATAATTTAAAAAAAACTAAACTGTAAACCCTCTATACAAGAAAAAACAACAAATTCATTCATAAATTATAAAAAACTAGTGTAAATCAAGAATAAAAATTATGGGAATTGAATGGAACACATGTAAATTTGTAAATCATGATTAGAAACCTAACACTAATGTTTTCAAAAGATTTCACATGCTTGGAAAAAAAAGCAACTTAGAAATCAAAATTCCTCAAATCTGCGCTACAAATCCTCTATAAACTCCCTCCGATTTGCTCAAAGAATGCTCAAATGTTGTGTGATGAAAATGTAATGACCCCTTCTAGAATCTGATCTCCTAATGACCGTTGGCCTATTCTCGGAAATCCGTAGACTACTCGGAAAGTGCAATTGAGGGTTTCCTATTTTTTAGGATGACTTTGATCAGAGTTTTGATGGCTAATTCCTTCTGGGTTTTTCAAGAGCTTCGCAGAGGTATGTTCGTTTCAGTTTTATGAGCATTCTCAAGAATTTACTATTTTTAGTAAATTCTATTTTTGGCAGCTAGCAGGATTGTCGAAGGAGTTAACTTCCCCTTTTTTAGTTGATTCATTCAGTTTTGGGCTTCAGATTTCAGTCTTGGCGAAATAAGTGAATTTCACTTAAAATAAAATAAAATAATAAAAAAACGTTATATTTTAACGTTGACCTTGGCCTAGACTTGATAACTTAATGTTATTTTAAAAGAGGGGGACTTGAAGGGGGGGGCGCCACATTGCATGGAAAGGGGGCGCCACTCTTAAGGAAAAGCTTCTAGAAGATGCCAATTGAAGCCTATAAAAGAAGGCATTGGGCTACCATTTGAGTATCTTGGTTTTAATGCATTGTTATGCTGCAGCTTTGGCTCTGGAACTGCTTCGGGGAATGAAGGCCTCCTAGCAAAGGCATCTCTTCATGCTTGAAAGACAGCATCTAGCGGTGAATTAGTTATTGATATTTGTATTTGCTTACGTATTGCTTCAGTTATTTCATTGTCAGTTCGTTGATAATATTAGAGTTCCAGATATTGTAGTTCTGTATGAGATAAACCTAGGGTTTTCATTCATAAAGGAAAAAATACAAAAAAATTAGTTCTGGGTATCAACCCATTGTTTTAGTTTGGCTTAGGCGCCCCTCTTCTCAAATTTTCAGAATTAATAAAGCTTGCATTCATTTCCTAGAGCAAATCGCCCTTCTCCCACTTGGACGCCCCTCTGGGGTTTGCATTGGTTTTCGTGTAACTCATTTGGATGCAGATTTCACCAGTTTATGGATGCTAACTTGGGCGCCCCATCCAGGGAGAGTATTCGCAACAAAAATCAAGAAGATTGGTTAAGTTTTGCCAGAGTTATGAATATCTGAAGAAATTAATAAGGGCTGGTTTTTTCTTCTTTCTAAAGGCAAATTTCAATTAATTTTGTAACTGACAGTAGTACTGGCAGCCTTCTCTATTAGTTCAATTTTCTTTAAAGTATTGTAATAGATTTCAGCTCCGCCTTATGGTAGCTACTAGCCCTATTGGGTTAGCAAGCACATTCTTGGTGTAGAGCATCCGCCCTATGGTAGCTACTTACCCTTTTGGGTAAGCAAGCACATGCTGGGTGTGGAGTAGTTTCATTTCAGTATTTCCATTAAAGCATTGTTGTTAAGCTCACTCCGTCATATGGTAGCCCCTTACGGGTAGCACATACTTGACGTAGAGTTCTTTATTGTAATTACTCCGTCTTATGGTTGCCCCTACTCCGCCATGGATTGGGTAGCACATACTGGACGTTGAGTTCATTTCTTGCATCCTAGTGGCAAAGTATTTCAGTTTATTTGAGATTAACTTTAATCTGGACGGAACTTGCTTGTAATGTTGTAATCCAAATATTAAAAGTTGAAAAAATTTGGCTCGGGATATTTCAGTGGTTTCAGAGCCACGTATCCTGCCATCCTGTGGACAAACCATCTATGAGTGACCGCGAAAAGAGATATATTGCGAGAGAGGATAAGAAAATAGTAAAACAGTTCCAGTGGTATCAGGTTCCTGAAGGTCAGACTGCTTCAGAAATCTTGAGGGCTCATTGGGAGTCTTCTCAAGAAACAAATATGGCAGAAGGTGAAAGATCAGTAGGGGGTAACGAGAGGTTTACCAATCCTAGAAATGATAGTGGGAAGGGTAGAGAAAGATCCCTAAGTCCAGAAAAGAGATTTGAAAGGAAAATGGATGCCTTAATGGATATGGTATCCCTCATGTTGGGAAAAGTGGGTCAGAATCCAAATCTCCAAACCAATTCCTGCTATAGAGGAGAGCCTAGTGCCTCGAATCAATTTGATGGAAGTGTTGCTCAACCTGCTGCAAACAACACTTACATTTCGTCAAGGCCTTTCAAACCCACCGTTTTAGCCCCAGTCAATACCCAACCTGATCCTGAAGAGAATTCTTCATTTGTGGAACAATTGAGGCGTGGTCATGCGGAATATGACTCTCTCCCTGAAGAAATCAAAATGGACATGTCCTATAATGAATTCATTGATCATAAGAGAAAAAGTAAGGGTCAAGGGAGAAATTTTGATCACAGAAGAACTCCAGCACAAGGAGACTTGCACCAAGCTATCAACAAGCTAATGCTTTCCCACTTTGATGGAAGTGATCAAAGTTCTGCTCGAGCCTGGATTCAAAAATTGGACAACTATTTGGCCCTTAGGCCGATGGCTGAAGAAGATGCGATTAAATTCGCTACGCTACACCTAGATGGGGTAGCGCATGAGTGGTGGTACCATGGCCTAGTCACCTTGGGTCATGGATCAATCATTAGCTATGATGAATTCACCACTAGACTCATAGAGAGGTTCGAGAAGAAGGATCCCGAAGTGCATTTTAGGGAGTTGGCGCAATTGAAGCAATATGGCACTGTTGATGCCTACATAGCTGAGTTTCAAAGACTTTCAGTGATGGTCACTGGAATCACAGAAAGAAGATTAGTGATCTTATTCAGCGAAGGGTTGATGGAACCACTCAAGGGATGGATCAAAGCTTTTGATCCACCATCCTTACAAGAAGCAATGAAAAAGGCTAGAAACATGGAGTGGGCAGCTCCTAAAACTAAGTTCCATCCTAAACCACCCTTCCATAAGAAGGATCGAGGGAGAAGGTTTCAACAAAAACCTTACCAAAAGGAGTTTAACCAGCAGAAACCTCTTGGCAAAAGATTGGATCCGGAAACTGTCAATGAACTCCGAAGGAAGGGGCTTTGTTTCAGATGCAAAGATAAATGGTCTCCAGACCATGTTTGCCCAAAAGGAGTCAAATTCCATCAGATTGAGTATTACTCCGCTGGTGAGAGTAACTCTGATTCTTCGGACCAGCAATCTGATTCCGAAGATAGTGAAGTTGAAAGAGTCCCTGAAGAGCCTGAAAGCGAGAAAGAAAGTGGCGGCACGTTGGCTCAACTTTCAAGCTTCCAAAGGAATGAGTCCTTCAAAATCCGTGGGATGATCAAAGGGCAGCGTATCGTTGCTCTAATTGATACTGGAGCAACCCATAACTTCATAGATGAAGCTGTGGTGGCAAAGAAGGAGTTGCAAACAGAAGATTTTGAAGGGTTCAAAGTCATGGTGGCGGATGGATTCCACATTTCTTGTACCAAAAGGGTGCCCAACTTATCAATGCAATTGGGCAACTATGAGGTCAAAGATGACTTCTATGTGGTGAATATTGGAGATACGGATGCTGTTCTTGGCATTCAGTGGTTGCGTTCTCTTGGAGACATCTCTCTAAATCTGCAAACCATGGAACTCAGGTTTCAATCCGATGGAAAGAAGGTGGTGTTGAGAGGGATGTCAAATGGTGGCCCTCGAATAGTATCATTCAAAAGGATGGCGAAATTGATAAGACATGATCAAGTGGATTGGGCCGCTGAATTCATGGTTCTTCCGACTAGTCCTGTGGAAACAAAAATAGAGCATCCTCCCGATATTCAATCTTTACTCACCAAGAAGAGTAAAGTGTTTGCTGATTTGCCTCCTGGACCACCTCCCGATAGAGGATCAGAACACATCATTGAGCTCAAAGAGGGAGCGAAACCGGTAATCATAACTCCATACCGGTATCCGAAGCGGCAAAAGGACGAGATCGAGAAGAATATTCAAGAACTCTTGAAGATGGGTTTCATCCGTCCAAGCAAGAGCCCCTTTGCTTCTGCAGTGGTTCTTGTGAAAAAGAAGGATGGTACTATGCGCATGTGCGTGGATTATCGTGCTTTAAATCAAAGCACCATCAAAAACAGATATCCCATACCCAGGATAGATGAGCTCATTGATGAGCTACACGGTGCCAAGTTCTTCTCAAAAATTGATCTAAGATCGGGTTACCATCAGATTCGAATGAGGGGATCTGATGTTGAGAAGACAGCCTTCAGATGCCACTATGGCCATTTTGAGTTCTTAGTCATGCCATTTGGATTGACTAACGCCCCGGCTACCTTTCAGTCTTGCATGAATCGTGTCTTTCAGAATCATTTAAGGAGGTTTGTGTTAGTATTTTTTGATGACATTCTGATTTACAGCAAGACTTGGAGAGAACATCTTAAGCATTTGGAGGAAGTGCTTAGTATTATGGAATCTGAGAGTTTGTTTGCAAAAGCTTCCAAATGTGAATTTGGGATGAATGAGTTACTATACCTTGGCCACATAATCAGTGCTGAGGGAGTAAAGGTGGACCCCGAAAAGATCAAGGCGGTAATTGATTGGCCGCCTCCTGAGAGCTTAACTCAGTTGAAAGGTTTTTTGGGTCTATGTGGGTTCTATCGGAGATTCGTAAAGGGGTATTCACAGAATGCTGCTCCCCTTACCGATCTTACCAAAAAGGGAGCCTTTGTTTGGTCAGAAAAGGCTCAAAGTGTTTTTGACAAGTTCAAGAAGATCATGAGTTCATGCCCGGTTTTGGCAATACCGGATTTTTCCAAGCCCTTCGAGCTGCAATGTGATGCATCAGGTGAAGGTGTGGGGGCTGTCCTGATGCAAGACAAACACCCTATCGTGTTTGAAAGCAGAAAATTACGAGGAGTTGAAAGAACATATTCAATTTATGACAAAGAAATGCTTGCTATTATGCATGCATTAGCCAAGTTCAGACAATACTTGGTGGGGAATAAGTTCGTGGTTAAGACTGACCACAATAGCCTCAAACATTTCATGCACCAAAAGGATTTAAATGAGAGGCAACAGAAATGGGTGAGTAAGCTTCAAGCTTACGACTTTGATATTGAATATGTCAAAGGGAAAAATAATATAGTGGCCGATGCTCTTTCCAGGAGACCTCACCTTAGTTCATTGAGTGAGCTTACTTCAGATTGGAGAGACATGTTGCTTGCTGATTATGCTAAAAATCAGTTTGCAACTAGCATTCTTGAGGGTACTTTTCATGATGAAAGGTACAAGGTGGTTGAAGGATTGATACACTATAAGGGAAGAATCTTTCTAGTGAATGATTCTAAGTTGAAGAAGAAAATTCTTTTGAATTTTCATGATATTCCAGTTGCGGGCCACCAAGGTTTTTTCAAAACCTATCGACAGATCCGAGAAAGGTTTTCTTGGAAGGGATTGAAAGGAGAGATTCAACGCTACATTCAGGAGTGTCCTGTTTGTCAAGCAAATAAAAATGAGCATACATTACCAGCTGGGTTGCTACAACCACTCCCTATTCCCAATCAAAAATGGGAAAGTATTTCGATGGACTTCATCACAGGGTTACCCAAAGCCCAAGGGAAAGATTGCATCTATGTAGTGGTGGATCGGCTAACTAAATTTGCTCACTTCTTCGCCATCACCAGTACCTTTTCTGCAGCTCAAGTTGCAGATCTCTTTTTTCAAGAAGTGTTCAAATTGCATGGATTGCCAAAGAACATCGTGAGTGATAGGGACAGCAAGTTCCTAAGTAAGTTTTGGCAAGAAGTTTTCAGAATGAGTGGCACGGTGCTTACACCAAGTACTAGCTACCATCCGCAAACTGATGGACAGACCGAAGTGGTGAACAAGTGGTTGGAAGGCTACTTGCGAAATTATGTGTCCGAACAACAGAGAACCTGGGTCAAGTGGCTGCATATTGGTGAGTATTGCTACAATTCTACTTTCCATATGTCTATTAAGATGTCTCCTTTCTTAGCACTTTATGGATATGAGGCACCTAGTTTTGCAGACTTAGTGTTTGGTGACAGCAAGGCACCCCTAGCTAAGGATTTGTTGCAAAATAGCCAGGATATAATGAAGTCCTTGAAGGATAATTTGCAGATTGCACAGAATCAACAAAAGTTGTATGCGGATCAGAAACGTGTTGAGCGTTCCTTCGAGGTTGGAGATATGGTATATTTGAGATTACAACCATATAGACAATCTACTCTCAAGAAGAGTGGAGCTGAGAAGCTCAAACCTCGCTTCTATGGGCCCTTTAGGGTCATCAGAAAAGTCGGAGCTGTAGGTTATCAATTAGAGCTACCAATTGATAGCAAAGTGCACAACGTCTTCCATGTGTCTCGCCTCAAGAAGGCACTTGGACATAATGTGATTGCATCATCACAGCTACCCCCTTTGGATGAAGAGGGACAATTGGCACTAATTCCAGAAGAGATACTTGATGTTCGAGAACGTTCTTTGAGGAAAAGAACCATCCGAGAGTACCTGGTAAAGTGGAAGGACTTACCTATGGAGGATGCAACTTGGGAAAATGATGAGATTTTGCATCATCCTAGATTTCAATTGCTTGAGGACAAGCAATTTTGGGAAGGGCGGACTGTAATGACCCCTTCTAGAATCTGATCTCCTAATGACCGTTGGCCTATTCTCGGAAATCCGTAGACTACTCGGAAAGTGCAATTGAGGGTTTCCTATTTTTTAGGATGACTTTGATCAGAGTTTTGATGGCTAATTCCTTCTGGGTTTTTCAAGAGCTTCGCAGAGGTATGTTCGTTTCAGTTTTCTGAGCATTCTCAAGAATTTACTATTTTTAGTAAATTCTATTTTTGGCAGCTAGCAGGATTGTCGAAGGAGTTAACTTCCCCTTTTTTAGTTGATTCATTCAGTTTTGGGCTTCAGATTTCAGTCTTGGCGAAATAAGTGAATTTCACTTAAAATAAAATAAAATAATAAAAAAACGTTATATTTTAACGTTGACCTTGGCCTAGACTTGATAACTTAATGTTATTTTAAAAGAGGGGGACTTGAAGGGGGGGCGCCACATTGCATGGAAAGGGGGCGCCACTCTTAAGGAAAAGCTTCTAGAAGATGCCAATTGAAGCCTATAAAAGAAGGCATTGGGCTACCATTTGAGTATCTTGGTTTTAATGCATTGTTATGCTGCAGCTTTGGCTCTGGAACTGCTTCGGGGAATGAAGGCCTCCTAGCAAAGGCATCTCTTCATGCTTGAAAGACAGCATCTAGCGGTGAATTAGTTATTGATATTTGTATTTGCTTACGTATTGCTTCAGTTATTTCATTGTCAGTTCGTTGATAATATTAGAGTTCCAGATATTGTAGTTCTGTATGAGATAAACCTAGGGTTTTCATTCATAAAGGAAAAAATACAAAAAAATTAGTTCTGGGTATCAACCCATTGTTTTAGTTTGGCTTAGGCGCCCCTCTTCTCAAATTTTCAGAATTAATAAAGCTTGCATTCATTTCCTAGAGCAAATCGCCCTTCTCCCACTTGGACGCCCCTCTGGGGTTTGCATTGGTTTTCGTGTAACTCATTTGGATGCAGATTTCACCAGTTTATGGATGCTAACTTGGGCGCCCCATCCAGGAAGAGTATTCGCAACAAAAATCAAGAAGATTGGTTAAGTTTTGCCAGAGTTATGAATATCTGAAGAAATTAATAAGGGCTGGTTTTTTCTTCTTTCTAAAGGCAAATTTCAATTAATTTTGTAACTGACAGTAGTACTGGCAGCCTTCTCTATTAGTTCAATTTTCTTTAAAGTATTGTAATAGATTTCAGCTCCGCCTTATGGTAGCTACTAGCCCTATTGGGTTAGCAAGCACATTCTTGGTGTAGAGCATCCGCCCTATGGTAGCTACTTACCCTTTTGGGTAAGCAAGCACATGCTGGGTGTGGAGTAGTTTCATTTCAGTATTTCCATTAAAGCATTGTTGTTAAGCTCACTCCGTCATATGGTAGCCCCTTACGGGTAGCACATACTTGACGTAGAGTTCTTTATTGTAATTACTCCGTCTTATGGTCGCCCCTACTCCGCCATGGATTGGGTAGCACATACTGGACGTTGAGTTCATTTCTTGCATCCTAGTGGCAAAGTATTTCAGTTTATTTGAGATTAACTTTAATCTGGACGGAACTTGCTTGTAATGTTGTAATCCAAATATTAAAAGTTGAAAAAATTTGGCTCGGGATATTTCAGAAAATGTGTGGGTGTGTCAGCTTAAATAGAAGCAAATGCAGCATCCAAACCATGTCCACAGTCCCAAACTACATACAACGAGTTCAGGCTTTGACTCACCAGGTACTCACGAGTTTTGCATTGAAACTCGCCAAAACTCGCCCAAGCAGATTCATGAGTTTAAGCACAATCAAGGCTTGTGCAACTGCTTCTACCTATTGACGTTGTGGATTGCACCCTCTGAAAGGATACTCAACACCCTTCATCCAAGTGGCACAATGGAGACATTTATCTTGCTGTGGGTGGCAAATTTGAGGAATGAATCTCTAGATTAAGGGCTCGCTCCTTTTGATACACCTTGAGGCCCTGAATTTCTACTACTAACAATGGGGGGGTGAAAAGAGAGAGAGATACTATAAAACAGAATCTAACTAAAGTGGTGATGCACCAAAACTGATTGGTCTACTCAGCTTTCACCTACACTTTGCACCAAAAGAAGCGAACAAACACTTCATTTGAATGAGAAACTAACTGCCTCAATGCTTCAACAAGGGGTTCTATGGAGGTATAAGGAGAAAGAACCTACCAGAGGTGTTCTAGAGACACACTGTTGGACAGTTGCTCACCTGCGCCTATACATCAATCTAGACACTTCTTGTTGACCTGCAGAAAAAAAAATTCAATACACTAGATATACTAGTATAGACTTATGAAAGCATTAGAATAAATAACTGAACATAAGACAAGACCGCAGGTATATGCAAAAGTGCACGCTCAAATGGAGGTAAAACACTTCTTTTGATTAAAGGTAAATTTCTTCAGGGCTTCGCCATACAATGCTGAGAGATCCTTTCTCAGAATGAGAAGTTACAATACATAGAGAACTTGGAAAAAAGGTCATTGACTAGTCAAGGGAATGAGGCCCATGCTGTATTAAACACTCTTGCAGCGAAGAATTAGCCCATGCTGCAGTCGTCTCTACTTAAAACCGTCTGTGAAAGCCATGTTGTAGGTGGTTTAGATGTTGACTTTGTTGTCCGGACCTGGAAGACCATGGGTCGCTTCTCTTAGCAACCGACAAGGCCATCCCTCCTCGTGTTCTGGGCCATGCTCTCTTGAATGCTCGTGCAACTGGCTAGTTATTAATGTCAAAACGAGGAAACGCGGGCCACTCCCTTCAATGTTTGCAACCAACTCTTTTAAAGGTTCTTCGGTGGAGACTATTCCACCCAAAAGCATTTACTTCTCCCGCTGAAGACACCTGTGCCACCTGCCCTAGTCTGGTTCGTCCCTTTGCTTGACTTGCTACGCCACCTGGAGCGTTTTGAGCGTTTGTCTTATATGTGTGTGGCCATATTCTGGGCTACCCGCTCTGCTTTTCTCTTTTCTTGCTATTTTTTGTCTTTTCCTGGCAATTCAGGTTCTCGGGACTTACGAAATTTCTCTTGGACTCCTTTGGCGGGTCGTTGAGTCTTCTTTCGAACTTTTGGGCTTTTTCAATTCCTTCGAACAAAATGTCCAAAGGAATTCTTCCTTTGGGCTTTTCACTTTTGAAAACCCTCCTTTGACGAGCCTTTAGCCTTTCGATTATGAGCTCCTTCGGACAAAATGTCTGAAGGAATTCTTTTCAATGGCTAGCCCATCACCTTAAATTTGACGTCCGCAACCTGTCACCCCATTTGAAAACCAACGGCTATTTCACTACCCTGAATTTGACATTCACAGACCTGTCACCAGACATTTGAATTCCAACGCTAGCTTATTACCTTTAAATTTGTTGGTTGATTATTTTGTCGATCAGCGTACTGATAAACAAAATAGCTCTGATCAACCAAAGTAGGAAGATTGGTCATCCAAATGTGTAGGTTTACCACATCAAAAGGGGACTAATCTCTCCTCTCATCAAGGGGAGGTTCCCTATATATATATATATATATATATATATATATATATATAGAAAATAATACTCAAGGGTAGGATAAACCATCCATCTCTCTTTCTTCAGAGATGATGCGTGCAAATCAAAAGAAAAGTCTCAAGGAAAATGACAGAAAGCACTCCTCTTCTTTCGGAAGTACTATTCAGCAAACCACAAGAATAATCCTAGTAGTAAATGCAAAATGTAACCAAGGACGTAGTAACCAGCAAATTGAGATGTAGCACAAAGTCTCCCCCTGAATTGCCCAAGAGTGAGATGCGAAGGACAATGAAGGCACAAAGTCGTCTCAAGGTCCTTTACACAGAAATAAAAAGAAAACACACTAAAAGCAATTATGGGGGCACAAAGTCTCTCCACAGTTGACTTCATGACACCTTCCTGACTACTTTCACTAATTCTGCTTGTTGAATTAAACGAACAGAAAATATAATAAGGAAAAAGACATAAGAACAGTTTCCCCAACAACAAAGATATCACAGCACAAAGTCTGAAATGTCACTTGCTTTCTTATTCCAATAACAAAATATGATCAACAATCTAAGTTCAAAGTCTCAGTAATGCCTTCCAATTTGGACAGAGTTTTGTTTCTGATTGTCAGAGAGAGATCATTTTTACACTAACAAGAGAGTCCCTTATATAGCCTCTTCAAGACGGCTTTGCGAATAGTAACACATCATGTTGCATTGAACTTTGTTAAGAAGACAAGCTGGAATTTAGGGGCATCTACCCATTTGCTTTTCTCAATGCAGAGAAACGAGTCAAGCTATTGAAAGTTTACATCTTTCAATGTCCACCTAGCGATCTACTTCTAGAAACATATTTGATGCGCAAATGTTTCTGATCCTTCCTCATCGTTCCTCCTTTTCTGGTTAATTGAATCGGTCCTTGATTCAATTCGATGTTCTATTCCTTAGTCGCTTCCTGTTGGTCTTGGCCTTAAAGCCTTTGAATGCATTCGGGTCCGCGCTTTACAAGGATCAACGGCTATTTCATTGTTGCGACTTTGACGTCCGCGGGCACGTCACTTTCCTCGGCAATTCCTTCGGCTTTGTCGTTTGATCTTTCCCGGAGGGGACCTGCCCTTCGGGCCTTGAGAAATGATCCATTTTGGGTCGGGAAGAGCCCCCCACAAGGGTATTTGCCCTTCGGGCGGTCTTCAGATGGCCTTCGGGCTTCTTTCTTCCGGTAGGTCGCTAAGTTCTTTGGTTCTTCTTTAAGGCTTTTCAAAAATCAACGGCTACTTTACGAACCTTGAAATTGACGTTCGCGCACCCATCACTTCGGTTGAATTTCGAACGGCTAGTTTGTCGTTCCTGACTTTGACGTCTTCGAGCGCGTCACCCCTTGAGATTTCTTCGGCTTTCTTGTTTTGCATCCTCCCGAAGGGAAGGTGACCCTTCGGCTTTGGGAAGTGTCCTTTAATTTGGCAGCCGAGAGTCCCCCGCAAGGGTACCTGCCCTTCGGGGTCCTTCGGCGGCCTTTTATCTTTGGAATCCTTCGAAGCTTTTCCGCGGACATTTTCCCACGGACTTTTTCCGCGGACATTTTCTTGCGGACAAAAAGTCCGCAAGAATTATTGCTTTGTCTTTGGCCTTCAGAAATTCCTTCGGGCTTTCCTCCCGCAACCTTTCCGAATTCCTTCTGACTTTTTGTTCGAAGGAATTATGCCTTTGTCTTTCGACTGCCTTAAACAAAATTCCGAAAGAACTTACCTTTGCGGTTTCCTTGAAAAACGACCCTTCCAAAGGGTGCTTTTGTCGACCAAGTGCCCTCCGCAAGGGCACTTGTCCTTCGGGAGGCTCTCTTGAACTTTTGCATTGAACCGCTCTTTTGAACCAAGCTTTAAAACCAAAATGGTTCAAGCCGATGAACCATTTGATTGAACCAAATGCCATTAAACCGTTTGATGAACCAACTGAGTGAACCGAAGCAATGAACCAACTTTGGTTCAATGGTTCATCGGTTCATTCTATTTGATTTGGCGAAGTCCTTTTGATCCTCGTTGAACCAAACGCGTTGAACCTGTTGAACCTTGAACCCGAGTGGTTCAATGGTTCAACGGTTCAATGGTTCAAGCCTCGAAAACTTGTTCTTTTGATTGAACCTGCTTGTAGAAGCCTTTGAACCTGGAAGCGGTTGAACTCTTGCTCCTAATGTTGAGCCTTTGAACCTGTTGAGCCTGTTGAACCAAAATGGTTCAAGGTTAAACGGTTCAATCCTTGCTTAGAAGTTTGCCGATGAACTCTTTTGGTTTTACCTGGTCATTGAACTAACTTTGAGATCGCCTAAGTGTTGAAAGCTTGCTTCTTTCCTGCAAAGTCCATAGAAATCACCCTGTGAAACCCGTTGAACTTGCCCTACAGAGTCCGTAGATTTTCTTTTCCTACAGAGTCCGTAGATTTCTCTTCCTGCAGAGTCCGTAGATTTAAGCCTGCAGAGTCTGTAGATTTTTGAGAAGCTTGAAAAATGAGGAAGTTGAATGCCCAGGGCAAATTTCGAAAAGAGGAGAGACAATTTTGGTCTGTAGGACCAAAATAGTTCAAATGTTGTCCCAAAAATGAGTGATATTTTTGGGGGACAACAGCTAGCTCCAGTTGGGGAACTTCTATCAATTATAAAAAGAATTGAAGGGAGTAGAATCCAGAATCTCAAGTGTCTTCATGTGTACCATTAGGCTACGGAGTCATGTTACCCAGAAATGGAAGGCATCAAAAATGAAAACAAACAAAACAAAACAGAATTAAAAACTATACAAATATACATATGTACAGATGCAATAATCTGATACTTCAAGAGTTGAAGTGTTTCAGATGTTGCTTCCTAAGAGGCAGTGAAAATAGTGTGCCATCTTGGTAAACCAACAGGAAACCATTTTGCCCCCAGAAACGGTGACGGGTGAATGGAGCTCTCCACCAGGGAACCAATTTTTTGCGTCTTCCTCTTGGCCTTTTCTTCTCTTGCTCCATGGCAGGACGTGGTCTTCAAACTGAAAACCATAACTCCTTGCTCTCCCTGCGAAGAGTTCCTATTGCTGACTTTGAAATACAGCAGTATGGTCCACCACCATAGCTTGTTCTGTTGGTCCAGTCCAGCACATGTTTTGATTATCAGCATTAGACCCCTGACAATCTATCAGCTCAACACCTTTGGTGTGAAGGAGTTTGATCTCTTTATCTTGAGCAGTCTTCAATTCGAGCAACAGAGATCCGTATGTAGCTGTGGAAGAATTGCTGCCATCGGATTCCAAGATCCAAGCATCATCAGAAGCTGATCTTCTGTCAGATTTCTCTTCATTGGAGATGGAAGATCCTTCTTGATTTGTATTGCGCCCTACCAATTTTTCTGATGCCTTGTTTGGATGAAATTCTAGATTGACAACTATGGTACTTTCATTAGCTGAGACATGAGCATTCTCTGTGGTCAAAAAGTAATTACCCCTGTCTGAAGGCTCAAACAGAATTTGCGCTGCAGGGGTTGACGTTTGGGTAACCACAATTTTTGCCTCAGACAGGTCCACACTTGGTTCTTCACCAATGTTTAATTGCTCAGGGTTGGCTCGTAGGGATTCAAACTCAGTCATCTGAATTTTGGTTTTCTTGACATGATCAATCATGGCAAATGACTGGAATGGACTTGGAAGAGAGGATGGGAGTTCATCCTTTTGGTTTTTGGGAGGGGGAGGACTGATCTGCGAATTTGAAGTAGGTGCAGAGATGTTCGATGTACTTACTTTTTCGGCAATCACCGGGTCCTGTGACTGGAAAGAAAGGGGGGTTCTCTGATCAACAATTGAAATTGTTGTTTGGGGTCGCTCCTCTGTCTTCTCTTTGTCGGCCTGCTAGGCTGACTGATTTTCGGACCTGGTGAATACTGCGTATGATCCTTCGACTGCTTAACCTTCACTTCTGGGTTCATCCTGGAAATTCAGGAAACCAATGTGGGAGTTGCCAGCTGATTCTTCTAGATCCTCCCTGAAGAGATCAGCGACATTTTCTTGCTCGAACTCAGGTTGAAAATAGGAAACATGCTCTGTTTCCAGATACCCAACTACTGAGTTGGTTGGAGGTGCTTCAAGGGCAAGGTTTCTCTGTGGGCGAGGAAGACGATTTTGTTGCCCTTGACTTCTCGCAACATTGCCTTGATATGGTTGATTAGGGAATGTCCTCCTTGGTATATCTTTATATAGAGGAGCAAAAGACATACCTTGTGCCATATGTCTTTTCAAGACTAGCAATTCATTTGCCAGCATTTGTACCATTGGGTCAGTGGTGACTGTGGATGAGTATTCAGAAAATGAAGAGGGTTTGCCTTTGTTTGGGTCTCTCATTATCTTTCCTGTCAAGATAAGGTCATCTTCTACCTCAGTAGCCAAGTCTTGAGCAACATCAAGGTCTATGTGGCCAGCTCGTCTCAGCAGAAAACTCACTTCAGGCAGTTGTGAATTGAAAAAGAAGCATTTGAGGTTCTGAGGTGTCGGCTGGGCGACCATAGGAATCCTATGCCTCAGCTTGTCAAACCTGGCAATAAAATCCCTCATAGGCTCATGAGGCTCTTTCTTCATCTGAGTGAGCTGGGCCAGCAAGGCTGTGCATCTTCTGCGGGCTTGAACCTTGCTTCGATCTTGGCTTTGAGTGTATCCCAGTCAATCACTGTTCCAGCTTGCAGATGGTAGAACCAGTCTGCAGCAGCACCTTGTAGTGTCTCCACAAAAACCCTGACTGCCACGTCTTCGAATTCCACCCTTATAACACCACAGGGTATGCTGAAGGCTGCAATGTGTTCATCAGGGTGAACTATCCCATCACCAAAAAATTTGAGAAAATTCTTTCTTGAACTACGTGGGAGTTCATGCAGAGGTAGAGTCAAGTTAAGTGGGCCAAAAGAGTTACCCCAGGGGCCTCGAACTGCCATGACTTAATTAAAAAAATAGAGATAACAAATCTAGACGGAGTGGCCAGATTACAGAACAAAAATGGAAAAAGACTAGCTTAGCTTCAGCTTGAGGCTTGAGGCTTCAAACTGTGCACTCTTTCCCAGTAGCTCTGGTTTTGCAGACCAAATAAAATAACGGAGGTGGAGGAAGATGGTAAGGCTATAAATGGATAATGGGTAACAAATGAAACGGAGTCGCCAAAGTCTGTAATGGATAAGGGTTATAATGATAATGGGTTATATCCCCAGCAGAGTCACCAAAAACTGTTGGTTGATTATTTTGTCGATCAGCGTACTAATAAACAAAATAGGTCTGATCAGCCAAAGTGGGAAGATTGGTCGTCCAAATGTGTAGGTTTACCACATCAAAAGGGGACTAAACTCTCCTCTCATCAAGGGGAGGTTCCCTATAGATATGTTATATATATATATATATATATAAACAGAAAATAATACTCAAGGGTAGGATAAACCATCCATCTCTCTTTCTTCAGAGATGATGCATGCAAATCAAAGGAAAAGTCTCAAGGGAAATGACAAAAAGCACTCCTCTTCTTTCAGAAGTACTGTCATGTCCCCTTCTAGTTGACATCTTTCAGAGCTGATGATTAGCCTATTATGCGACCCTTGTAGGCTGATAAGATGGATAGAGGGTCTTGATGGAGCTTGGCTTGGCTTCGACTATCAAAATTTTTCCAGTTGGCTTTCGTTTGGGCTCTTTCGGACACTGTTTGCCTGAGTTGCTATTTTTTTAGAGATATTTGGCACTCAGCGGAGCACCCCTACTATGGTCTAGTCATGTGCAGAATCACTCCCTTGTTCGCCAGCTTCAGACGGTTCGAAAATCGAATATGTTTTGAGGGAGATATTAATATTTAATTGATTTAATTAAATATTAATTATTTGGAGCTATATTATAAAGTTATAATATTTAATATTATAACTTAAGGGTTGACTTAAGGGGGCGACCATCATTGAAGGGGGCGTTTTTAATTATATCTTATAATTAAAAATGTGATTTTTAAAACTATGAAAAAGAATTAAAAAGTCCAAATTTTTTTTGAAACCCTAATTAGGGGAAATCGCACTTTTTGAAAATTATAAGGGTTTCTCATT
This sequence comes from Torreya grandis, assembly GCA_037957365.1. NCBI lineage: Eukaryota > Viridiplantae > Streptophyta > Pinopsida > Cupressales > Taxaceae > Torreya > Torreya grandis. The sequence continues at coordinate 3,783,392 of JARHVA010001069.1, read as the reverse complement.
GGGAATCGTGCCATTCATGATTGAAGTCAATTTTTTGCTAAGTATTTTTTCTTGAAGACAGAGCCAAGAGTTCCAATATACAATTTGCATTGGAGAACGTGCAATCTTCAGTGTGTGCAATTTAGAAGTTGTGAAATACCAGCTGATCTATTGTCAGGAAAGATAACTTTACACAGAGGTAATCACAAAGCTTCACAGGGATTTATACCATCAGGGTTTTGATCTGGAAACCGTCCAGAAGGAGATTTTCAATAGAGGCGCACCTTTTATTGAGATCTGCATTCATTCTCGAGGCCGTACTATATTTTATTGATGCTGTTGTAGAGGCCGTATAGTTCTGTACCAGGCCGTACCATCACCAAAAAGGGCATACTTTCTGCTGGGAGCAAAACGCCTTCCTTTTGACTAGTCTGCCGCTTTCAATTGGGGCGCCTATACACCTGGCATCATTCTGGATCTTCAAATGGAGGGAGAAAAGAGTATTTATTGCAGCCATACCATTTCAGGGCAGTTTCAGTCTTGCAGCAAAATCAGGTTTTTTTGAAACAATATTCTATATTATTTTGTATGCATGCAAGAGATCCTCTATTGTAATCATCTGAAATGAATAATAAGATCATAGATTACCCAGTTAAGAGACTATACCGCTCTGTATTTATTTATTTGAATTTATACGAATATTTCTTGCAAAATCTCATTCTTCTTTTATTCATGCAAAAACACCAAAAAAATTCAAAATACACAAAACAGTCCAAAAAACACAGTTTCAAAAATCAGGGGGAAACAGGGGTTTCTACATTGGTATCAGAGCTAAATCCTGCCATCTTGAGGGTTTAGCAATCTTATGCAGCCACAAGAGTTAGGACCACACAGGTATTACACACGCAGAAGAGCCTTGCTTGAAGGCGACCAGGGTTTAGAACAATAGCCGGTTATCATGGGTGACAGGCGTGAGGGTAGCCCACCCAAGGGCCACAAGAATAATGAAGATCAAGACACCAGAGACTTCTTCCGTGCTATGGTTACAAGACAGCAGCAGATGGCGCAGGCATTACAGGGACTTACTACTATGGTAGAAAGGATGAACCCACCTGTTAGACAGAATGAGGAACAAGGAGATAATAGGAGTGCTACAGTTAATCAGAGACCACAGCTGACCCATTCCAGAATAGCTGATAGGCCTACACGTCCTACATTTGTTCAGGAGGAATTAGAAGAAGCTCCAGCAGAGGAGGCGACAAGAGACCCCCTATTTGCAGATACGCTCATGGCTGCAAATGAGGAGTGGGAATTATTAGCTCCTCAGGTTCGGGAGAGGATGTCCTTTGATCGTTTTGTAAATCAGAAGAGAGCATTACAGGTCACTTAGACAGGAAAGGAGGCCTAGAGGTCAGCTTAGTGAGCTGAAGAAAGCTACAGGCAAGCTTTCTTTGACTACTTTTGACGGTAGTGGTAAGATGACAGCTCAAGCTTGGATTCATAAGCTTGACACATTTTTGGCATTAAGGCCAATGACAGAGATAGAAGCTATCAAATACGCCGCTTTGCACTTGGAGGGAGTAGCACATGATTGGTGGTACCATGGTATGGTAACACTTCAGCATAATCAGGTGACAGAGTACCAGGGCTTCGTGGATAGGTTGGTTGAGAGGTTTGACAAGAAAGATCCAGAGGTTTACTTTCGAGATTTGGCACAGTTGAAACAAACAGGTAACTTGGAGTCCTTCATTGGGGAGTTTCAGCGGTTGGCAGTGATGGTGCCAAACATTTCAGAGCGTAGATTGATATTTCTTTTCATCGAGGGCCTATCCGAACCATTGAGAGGTTGGATCAAAGCCTTTGATCCTCCTTCGTTACAGGAAGCTATGAAGAAGGCGCGTAGTATGGAGATGGCAGCCCCATCCAATAAATTCAACTCCAGAGGTACTTCATTCAATGACAATAAGGGCTTCAACAGAAATAAAGAGAAATCAGATTTTAACAAAGACAAATAAGAATTTAAGAATGATTCAAAGGGCAAACCAGCAACACCACCTTTGGATCGAGAGGCTCTTAACGATCTACGCAGAAAGAAGCTTTGCTTCTACTGCAAAGGTCCCTATGATGCCAATCATGATTGTCCCTTGAGGCCTAAGGCCAAGGCAAATCAAGTGATGTGGGCTTATTATGAGGATTTGAAATCAGAAAATTCCGAACAGCAGGAGAGTTATGAGGATTCAGAGTCAGAGGCTTCAGAGCCTAAGGCAGAGGCAGATTCAGAGCTTCAGATTCAGGAGGCACGCCTATCTAGCATCCAGCAGGAGGGTTCATTTAGACTCCGTGGAGTTTTGGCAGGACAGAGGGTCATAACCCTTCTTGACACAGGAGCCACACATAATTTTATTGATGCTAGATTTGTGGAGAAGCATGGACTGATTACTGAGGAGTTTGACGGCATTAGAGTTAAGGTGGCCGACGGTTACACTCTCAGTTGTGAACAGATGATTAGAGATCTCCCCTTTCGCTTGAACAACTATGAGTTCAAGGCTGATTATTACGTGGTGAACATGGGGGATATAGATTTAGTCTTGGGCATGAAGTGGCTTCATTCCCTTGAAGAAGTCACTCTTCGTCTCAAGGACATGGAGATTCGTTTTGATGTTGATGGGATGACACATATTCTGAAGGCAATACGGGACAGCAACATCAAAACTATTTCTTTTAATTGGATGGGGAGGCTCATGCGACACGACATGGTAGAGTGGGCTGCCAAGTGCACATTGGCACCAATACAGGAGGGACAGCAAAAGATTGAGTATCATCCTGACATTCAGCAGTTGAGAGTCAAGCATGATAAGGTATTCAGTGATATTCCACCAGGAAGACCTCCAGACAGGGGCATTGAGCACATTATTGAGCTTGAGGAGGGCGCTAAGCCCGTTATGATTACTCCTTATCGGCATCCTAAGCGGTTGAAAGATGAGATCGAGAAAACAATTAAGGAGTTACTTGCTATGGGTCACATTCGACCTAGCAAATCACCATTCGCTTCTTCAGTTGTTCTGGTGAAGAAGAAGGATGGCACCCTACGCATGTGCATAGACTACAGAGTCTTGAATAAGAGGACTATTAAAAACAGATATCCAATACCTCGTATCGATGAGCTTATTGATGAGCTCCATGGTGCATGCTACTTCACGAAGATAGACTTAAGGTCAGGATATCATCAGATCAGGGTTCGTGAGCAGGACATTGAGAAGACTGCTTTCCGTTGTCATTGTGGACACTGAGTTTGTGGTGATGCCATTTGGGCTGACTAATGCGCCAGCGACATTTCAATCCACCATGAACAGAGTTTTCCATTCACTGCTGAGGAGATTTGTACTAGTTTTCTTCGACGACATTCTTATATACAGCAGGACTTGGCAGGAGCATTTGGCTCATCTGGAGACCGTACTCAGTATTTTGGAGAGGGAGTCCTTGTATGCCAAGGAGTCCAAATGTGATTTGGGGATGACCGAATTGTTATACTTAGGTCATTATCAGTGCAGAGGGAGTGCGGATGGATCCTGAGAAGATCCGCGCTATCATAGACTGGCCTATTCCGACGAATCTTACACAGCTGCGGGGATTTCTAGGTTTGTGTGGGTTTTATCGTAGATTCGTGAATGGTTATTCACGTCATGCAGCCCCTATGACAGATTTGTTGAAAAAAGGTGCATTTTGTTGGACTCCTGAGGCACAGGAGTGTTTTGTGAGGTTTAAGGAGTTGATGACTATGTGCCCCGTGTTGGCACTACCAGATTTTTCGAAGCCTTTTGAGCTTCAGTGCGATGCTTCAGGGAAGGGCATTGAAGCGGTGCTTATGCAGGACAAGCACCCTATAGTGTATGAGAGCCGTAAACTCAGGGGACCAGAGAGACTTTATACCATTTACGATAAAGAGATGCTCGCTATAATGCATGCCTTGACAAAATTTAGGCAATATCTTGTTGGCAGCAAATTTTGCATCAAGATTGACCACAACAGCTTGAGGCATTTCTTGGGGCAGCGAGATCTCAATGATTGTCAGCAGAAGTGGGTGAGCAAATTATAGGCATATGACTTTGACATCTCTTTCATCAAGGGCACCCAGAATGTAGGGGTCGACGCTCTCTCACGCAGGCCTTATTTGAGTTCTACGGTTCACATTACAGAGGATTGGAGACATATGATTGTGGCAGAGTATGCCAAGGATTCATGGGCATCCAGCATTGTTGAGAGATCGACGATTGATACCAGATATACGCTTGTAAATGACTTGATCATTTACAAGAACAGAGATAAAGAACATTATCATGTGAGCCTTTCATGATGTACCTACTGCAGGACATCCCGGGTATTTCAAAACCTATAGACAGATTCGGGAGAGATTCACATGGAAAGGACTTAAGGCAGATGTTCTTCAGTATGTGCGTGAGTGCCCTGTTTGTCAGCAGAACAAGCAGGAGAACACATACCCGGCAGGATTATTGCAGCCACTTCCGATTCCTGACAAGAAGTGGGAATGCCTGTCGATGGATTTCATTATGGGCTTGCCTAAAGCCCAAGGACGAGATTGCATATATGTAGTCATGGATCAATTAATGAAGTATGCCCACTTCTTTTCGATTACCACCACTTACACAGCTACACAGGTAGCAGAGGTCTTCTTCCGAGAGGTACTCAGACTGCATGGGTTGCCTCAGAGCATAGTGAGCGACAGGGATAGTCGGTTCTTGAGTCACTTCTGGCAGGAAGTGTTCAGACTCTGTGGGACCGTGCTTACACCGAGCACCAGTTACTACCCGCAGACCAATGGACAGACAGAGATAGTGAATAAATGGGTGGAAGGTTACCTCAGGAAGCATATTGCAGGGCAGCAAAAGGCATGGGTCAAGTGGATTCATTTGTGCGATATTGCTACAACACGACCTTCCATATGACCATTTAGATGTCCCCTTTTATGGCGTTGTACGGGTATGAGGCGCCGAGTTTTCTGGATTTGCTACTGAGTGACAGTAGAGTGCCGAGTGCTGGAGACTTGTTGCAGGAGAGTCAAGATACTATGAGGGCTCTCAAGGAGAATATTGCCAAGGCACAGAATTAGCAAAAGCAGTACGCAGATCAGAAGAGGACAGAGAGATCTTTTGATGTGGGTGACATGGTTTATCTTATGCTGCAACCTTACCGTCAGTCTAATCTTAGGAAGAGTGGGGCAGAGAAGCTTAAGCCACGTTATTACGGTCCTTTCAGGATCCTGAGGCGTGTTGGGGAGGTGGCTTATGAGTTAGATCTTCTGGCAGAGAGCAGGGTACACAATGTTTTTCATGTGTCACGCCTCAAGAAGGCGTTTGGACACCGTGTGGTACCTTCTATAGTTTTACCTTCCTTAGATGATGAGGGAAAGTTGATTTTAGTACCTGAGTCTATCCTGGAGTACAGAGAGAGACAGTTGCGTAGGAGGACTATCAAGGAATATTTGGTAAAATGGAGAGATTTGCCAGTGGAGGATGCTACATGGGAGAGCGAGGATATTCTGCAACATCCGGAGTTGAGATTGCTTGAGAACAAGCAATTTCAGAAGGGGCGGACTGTCATGTCCCCTTCTAGTTGACATCTTTCAGAGCTGATGATTAGCCTATTATGCGACCCTCGTAGGCTGATAGGATGGATAGAGGGTCTTGATGGAGCTTGGCTTGGCTTCGACTGTCAAAATTTTTCCAGTTGGCTTTCGTTCGGGCTCTTTCAGACACTGTTTGCCTGAGTTGCTATTATTTTAGGGATATTTGGCACTCAGCGGAGCACCCGTGCTATGGTCTAGACATGTGCGAAATCACTCCCTTGTTTGCCAGCTTCAGAGGGTTCGAGAATCGGATATGTTTTGAGGGAGATATTAATATTTAATTGATTTAATTAAATATTAATTATTTGGAGCTATATTATAAAGTTATAATATTTAATATTATAACTTAAGGGTTGACTTAAAGGGGCGACCATCATTGAAGGGGGCGTTTTTAATTATATCTTATAATTAAAAATGTGATTTTTAAAACTATGAAAAAGAATTAAAAAGTCCGAATTTTTTTTGAAACCCTAATTAGGGGAATCGCACTTTTTGAAGATTATAAGGGTTTTTCATTGGGAATCGTGCCATTCATGATTGAAGTCAATTTTTTGCTAATTATTTTTTCTTGAAGACAAAGCCAAGGGTTCCAGTATATAATTTGCATTGGAGAACGTGCAATCTTCAGTGTGTGCAATTCAGAGGTTGTGAAATACCAGTTGACTTATTGCCAGGCAGAGAGATAACTTTACATAGAGGTTATCACAGAGCTTCACAGGTATTTATTCAGAGATAACTTTTCAATAGAGGCGCACCTTTTATTGAGATCTACATTCATTCCCAAGGCTGTACTATATTTTATTGCTGCTGTTGTAGAGGCCGTACAGTTCTGTACCAAGACGTACCATCCCCAGAAAGGGCGTACTTTCTGCTGGGAGCAAAACGCCTTCCTTTTGACCAATCTGTCGCTTTCAATTGGGGCACCTATACACCTGGCATCATTCTGGATCTTCAGACGGAGGGAGAAAGGAGTATTTATTGCAGCCGTACCATTCCAGGGCAGTTTCAGTCTTGCAACAAAATCAAGGTTTTTTTGAAACAATATTCTATATTATTTTGTATGCATGCAAGAGATCCTCTATTGTAATCATCTGAAATGAATAATAAGATCATAGATTAGCCAGTTAAGAGACTATACCGCTCTGTATTTATTTATTTGAATTTATACAAATATTTCTTGCAAAATCGCATTCTTCTTTTATTCATGCAAAAACACCAAAAAAATTCAAAATACACAAAACAGTCCAAAAAACACAATTTCAGAAATCAGGGGGAAACAGGGGTTTCTACAAGTACTATTCAGCAAACCACAAAAATAATCCTGGTAGTAAATGCAAAATGTAACCAAGGACGTAGTAACCAGCAAATTGAGATGTAGCACAAAGTCTCCACCTGAATTGCCCAACAGTGAGATACGAAGGACAATGAGGGCACAAAGTCGTCCCAAGGTCCTTTACACAGAAACAAAAAAAAAACACACTAAAGGCAATTATGGGGGCACAAAGTCTCTCCACAGTTGACTTCAGAACACCTTCCTGACTACTTTCACTAATTCTGCTTGTTGAATTAAACGAACAGAAAATATATTAAGGAAAAAGACATAAGAACAGTTTTCCCAACATCAAAGATATCACAACACAAAGTCTGAAAAGTCACTTGCTTTCTTATTCCAATAACAAAATATGATCAACAATCTGAGCTCAAAGTCTCAGTAATGCCCTCCAATTTGGGCAGAGTTTTGTTTCTGATTGTCAAAGAAAGATCATTTTTACACTAACAAGAGAGTCCCTTATATAGCCTCTTCAAGACAAACTTGGGAATAGTAACACATCATGTTGCATTGAACGTTGTTAAGAAGACAGGCTGGAATTTAGGGGCATCTACCCATTTGTTTTTCTCAATGCAGAGAAACGAGTCAAGCTATTGAAAGTTTACATCTTTCAATGTCCACTTGGCGATCTACTTCTAGAAACATATTTGATGCGCAAATGTTTCTGATCCTTCCTCATCGTTCCTCCTTTTCTGGTTAATTGAATTGGGTCCTTGATTCAATTCGATGTTCTGTTCCTTAGTCGCTCCCTGCTAGTCTTGGCCTTAAAGCCTTTGAATGCATTCAGGTCCGCGCTTTACAAGGATCAACGGCTATTTTATTGTTGCGACTTTGACGTCCGTGGGCACATCACTTTCCTCGGCAATTCCTTCGGCTTTGTCGTTTGAGCTTTCCCGGAGGGGACCTGCCCTTCGGGCCTTGAGAAATGATCCATTTTGGGTCGGGAAGAGCCCCACGCAAGGGTATCTGCCCTTCGGGCGGTCTTCTGATGGCCTTCGGGCTTCTTTCTTCTGGAGGGTCGCTAAGTTCTTTGGCTCTTTTTTAAGGCTTTTCAAAAATCAACGGCTATTTTACGAACCTTGAAATTAACGTTCGTGCACCCGTCACTACGCTTGAATTTCCAATAGCTAGTTCGTCGTTCTTGACTTTGACGTCTTCGGGCGCGTCAACCCTTGGGCTTTCTTCGGCTTTCTTGTTTTGCATCCTCCCGAACGGAAGGTGACCCTTCGGCTTTGGGAAGTGTCCTTTAATTTGGCAGTCGAGAGTCCCCCGCAAGGGTGCCTGCCCTTCGGGGTCCTTCAGCGGCGTTTTATCTTTGTAATCCTTCGGAGCTTTCTCGCGGACATTTTTCCGCAGACATTTTCCCGTGGACAAAAAGTCTGCAAGAATTATTGCTTTGTCTTTGGCCTTCGGAAATTCCTTCGGGCTTTCCTCCCGCATCCAAAGGAATTCCTTCGGACAAAAAGTCCGAAGGAATTATGCCTTTGTCTTTCAACTGCCTTAAACAAAATTTCGAAAGAACTTACCTTTGCGGCTTCCTTGAAAAACGACCCTTCCGAAAGGTGCTTTTGTCGACTAAGTGCCCTCTGCAAGGGCACTTGTCCTTCAAGAGGCTCTCTTGAACTTTTGCATTGAACCGCTCCTTTGAACCAACCGTTGAACCAAGTTTTGAACCAAAATGGTTCAAGCCGATGAACCCTTTGATTGAACCAAAAGCCATTAAACCATTTGATGAACCGACTAAGTGAACCGAAGCATTGAACCAACTTTGGTTCAATGGTTCATCGGTTCATTCTCTTTGATTTGTCTAAGTCCTTTTGATCCTCGTTGAACCAAACACGTTCAACCTATTGAACCTTGAACCCGAGTGGTTCAATGGCTCAACGGTTCAATGGTTCAAGCCTCGAAAACTTGTTCTTTTGATATAACCTGCTTGTAGAAGCCTTTGAACCTAGAAGCGGTTGAACTCTTGCTGCTGATGTTGAACCTTTGAACCTGTTGAGCCCGTTGAACCAAAATGGTTCAAGGTTCAACGGTTCAATCCTTGCTTAGAAGTTTGCCGATGAACTCTTTTGGTTGAACCTGGTCATTGAACCAACTTTGCGATCGCCTAAGTGTTGAAAGCTTGCTTCTTTCCTGCAGAGTCCGTAGAAATCAACCTGTGAAGCCCGTTGAACTTGGCCTGCAGAGTCCGTAGATTTCTTTTCTTGCAGAGTCTGTAGATTTCTCTTCCTGCAGAGTCTGTAGATTGAAGCCTGCAGAGTCCGTAGATTCAAACCTGCAGAGTTCGTAGATTTCTGAGAAGCTTGAAAAATGAGAAATTTGAATGCCCAAGACAAATTTCAAAAAGGGGAGAGACAATTTTGGTCTGTAGGACCAAAATAGTTCAAATGTCCCAAAAATGAGTGATATTTTTGGGGGACAACAAAATTGACGTCTACGGGCCTATCACCCCTTTTGCAATTCCTTCGGCTTTTTTGCAAGCGGACTTTTCCGAAGGGAAAGTGACCCTTCGAAAAAAATGAAAAGGTCCTCTTTTCAAGGTCAAGTGCCCTCCACAAGGGCACCTACCCTTCGGACTTTTGCCTTCCGAATTTCTTCGGACTTCCTTCACTTGTCGAATTTCTTCGGACAAAATGTCCAAAAGAATTCGCTCTTTAGGTGTTCCTCTTTAGATTTTCTTCGAACAAAATGTCTGAAGGAATTCTCTCTTTGGCTTGTCAACTTTCCCAAAAGGCAAGTCCCTTTCGAGATTTTTGCCTTGACCCTTTTGCTTTGACCATCTGCCCTCTGCAAGGACTCCCTGATCCCAAAGTTGCCCTTTGGGCTTTTTGAAAAGGTCAATTTTGCTAATTCCCTACCTCCTGCAAGGGCTTTTTGAAAAGGTCCATTTTGCTAATTCCTTGCCTCCCGCAAGGGCTTCTTGGCCCTAAGTCGCCTTTCGGAAGAATTGCAAAGGTCTTGTTTGGCACCTATGTGCCCTCCGCAAGGGTACCTACCCTTCGGACTTTTTGTAAACAACCCCTCACCCCTTGAACTTGGTCCGTTTTGCTGATAAAAAGCCCTCCGAAGTAACCTACTTGCCCTGTTAAGCATCCAAAATCAAAAATGAGTTTCAAAATCGACTCATGCTTGCCAGCCCCAAAGCACTTGGTAACCAGAAGAAGAAAACACTTGGTTTTTTCATGAAAAAAAGGCTTGTCAAAGAAAGGCCCACAAGGCAGCTAGGGGATGAACTTGTCAGACCCTGGGCTAAAAGACCCTACAAGGAAAAGGAAAAAGGGGTGCCCAATTTTGGCCTGCAAGACCAAAATTGGTTAACACTACCCTCCTCCTCAGCAAGGCAGTTGGAGTCCTCAACCGCACAAAAAAGCCTATGTCAGATGGATGTTATGATGCCTCCATTTCTTAAGTGGGGCATTATGATCTCATTAAAGACTGGAGGCAAATCTCATTAAATGTTATGATGCCTATCTCACAGTGATTGATATCTGCACCCTCCAATCCGTCTTCCGCAAGTGACGCATTTCTATTATAGAACCGTCAAACCCTTCAAGATATTGGTTCTTATGTCAATGATGTGGTTGATGCTAGGAAGACACGGAGAAAAGTTTTCCAATTTTTCACTCATGGTACGAGTTATGGACAGTTGTGATCCCCAAACCAATGAAAAAGATCATGGCAAGCAAGAGTGGGACAATGCTATGTAAAATGAATTCAACTCATTGAATAATGGAACTTGGGAGTTGGCTACTGATGCAAACAAGAATGAGGGGACCAAGTGAAAGGCTGCCTTACTCCCCAACAAGTGTTACACTCACTCTCTCTCAAGGACACACATACAAACACGAGCTCAAAATGGAAACCAAAATGCTTTCTTTATTAATGTCCAGCTTTGTTACAAAGATTTCATACAAACATACACTTACCCTTCCCCTATGACTATGAATAAGACTCTCCTCAGTCCAATGGCTAGGTTACATGAACTTACATCTATCTTGTGGGCTCTTGCCTTTGCGCTCTCTCTCTAAGCTAAAACTTGATCTCTCTCCTTCTCTAGAGTTGGAACTCTCTCTCCAACTTGCTTTTCTCCTCCAATTGACCTCCAACTCTCCTTCCAAAACTCCTTTGAATCTTCCCTGTCTAACATTGACATCTTGCAGGTTCTTTTGAGCTCCCTCTATCTTGGAAAACAGTCCACACATCATGTTTTCTTGATCTAGGTAGCTACTTCTCTTTTGCCTTCAAAGCGGGCAAAACCGTCGATTCCTACATACCAGCAATTGCATAACCAATTGTTAATGTATATTGGCGGTTTCGAAACCATAGCCTACAAAAGGTCATTATGACCAATGGGAGATGAACGAAACCATCCTTCCTTCATTTGCTTCCCTTATGGAACTCTTGATGATGTTCTTTGGTGTAATGTCCCCAAATTGGAACAGCAACAAAAAAAGAGGGTTTTCCAACAAACTCTAACCAAAACAAGCACCAAATTGAATTCTGAAATTTATAACCAGCCAAACCCTAGCTTCAATAATTTATGATATTCAACCCGTAAAGCATCCAAATAAATCCACAAGAATCTGAAAATTATCTAGAAAATTGAGTACCTTTTTGGAGTCCAATAATATGGCAAATTGTCGAAAATACCTCACCAAATTATTCTGATTTTTCCTTGATATTACAGCTGTGTTTTCTAGCCCGTGAATGCCTTGAAAAGCTCCCCAAGATGTTCGCCACACCCAATAAAAATAATGTAAATAAATATGGAATTTATTACTTGATTTCCTCTCACCGAAACACCTCCCAAATCTCGCCACACAAGTCGCCCAAGGGCCAAATTTGCATGAATAATTTTAGGAATATTTTGGACCTTGAATGATCTCTTATGCATGCCAAATGTTACCAAACAATTCACCAAAAATCTGAAATAAAATAGAAACATTACCTTAACCTCCGAATGGAGTTCCGAAGATCAAATTCTTCACTTATGAAGGGTCGCCACCCTCCCAAAGGGAGTTGCCATACCTTGCAAGCCCTCAATTGGTCTTAGGGCTTCTCTATGGGGTTTGCCAACTTTCCTTTCTTCTTGCAAATTGAAGAATTCCAACTTTTTGAAGGGTAGTACCAATTCCTTGATGTAGGTAGCATCAAAATACACCTTTGTAGAATTTTCTGCATACAATTATGCACAATTATGGTGCAAATATAGCCCTTGAGTAGAGCTGCCTTAGTAGAGTATTGGAGGTTTTCGTCCCCAAACCCTCGGTGCACTTAAAAGGTTTCATCCTCAAGTCACTTGTTCAAGCTCGACATACTTGCACAAAAGTTTCAATATTAAAGTTCCACAACTTTCAAATGAATCCTTACTTGCCTTTATATACTACTCCTCCAAGTGTAGCGCCCAAGTTGGAGGGTTGTATCCTTTCAAGCATAAGCACTTTATCTTTTTAAAACTCACTTTATTGAGGGTTTAGGCTCCCATGACCCCAACTTAAGTGAACATAAGATAAAAAGTACCTTTTTGCAAACTCAACTGAAAACTAGAACACTTAAGTACTTTTTACCTTTCTTGTTCATAGATTAGCCCCCCTCCATGTTCCCTTTTCTTCCTTCCCTTACCTTTGTGGGAACAACCAAGCCAAGGTCTCCAAAAACAAGCTATGTCAAAAAGGGGGGCATTACATTTGGCTTGACATTGATCTTCCTCCATGCGTGCAACATTGTCACAAGAAATGACAAGATGCACAACACAAAATGAATATGCACCAGTGTGCACAACAACCCAAACCCATGTTTTTGGATGATGCAACATTGTTTGTGAACCCAGATGCTCCTGCATCAAATGCCTAGGGTAAATGAAATTGTCCATGAGCTCCCCAACGGTTTGAACATGTTTGGCAACTTTAGATGCACTTATCCAAGTTGCTTCTTTGGCGGCTCTAATCTTCCACTTCACCAAGTAATCTTTGTACTCTCTGTCCCTGTTCTTTATCCTAATCATTGTATCCAATGCTATCTCTACTTCCTCTCTTGCCTTCTCCCACAATTGTTGCTTCCAATATACAATAGAAGAATCTGAACTTGATCCTTCTCCACTACCTTGTCCCTCAAAGTAAGTGTTCAAATCTGCTATATTTAAGATAGGTGATATATCCACTCCATCTGGTACCTCTATCTCATATGCATTCATTGAGAATCTTTTCAATACTTTTCAAGGCCAAATCTTCTCCCACTTGAGCTTGTTATATATCCCCTTGGGAAACCTCTCACACAAATGTGCCAAAACCAAGTCACCAACTTGTAAAATCATGTTTTTTTCTTGTCTGATTAGCATGCTTATTGTAGTTCATGTTACTCTCTTCCAACCTTCTCTTCACCACTTGATGCACATCATACATACTGCAAAATCCTCCGCTTCAGCACAACTTCTCAAATCTATTGTGCTTCTCAACTCAAAAACTCCTCCAAGGCTGCAACCATATACAACTCGAAACGGACTCATTGTTGTACTTCCGTTCACTGTGTTATTGTATATAAACTCAGTTTATCCCATTGTTTTGGCTTGTCTCTGACTAAGCATCTCAGAAAATTACCAAGACTCCGATTCACCACTTCCATTTTCCCAACCATTTGAGAATGATAGGCTAAACTGAAATCTAATCGTGTACCTAGTTTCCTCCACAAAGTCCTCCGAAAATGCCCCATAAACCTTGTATCTCTATCCGATTCTACGCCTCTTGGCAACCCATGTAGTCTCACTACTTCTTTGGAAAATAATATTACACCATTTGTGGCATTATTTGTCTTCGTACATGCTATGAAGTCTGTCGTCTATGGAAAATCTATCCACAACAACTAAAATGGAAACATTACCTATTTGAGTTCTTGGAAGCTCGAGAACAAAATCCATGCTTATCTCTTCCCATAACCTCTCTAGAATTGGTAAAAGCTCATACAAACTGAATTCTGACTTTTGCCCTTAGCATACTGGAAAACTCTACATCCCTGCAAGAATTTCTTGACATCTACACTCATCCTCAGCCAATAGTAACTCTCATGTGCTAATGTTTTATCAACACCAAAGTTGACCAGCTAGGCCTCCACTATGATTATCTTTCAACAAAATTTCCTTCATTGATCCTTGAGGTATGCACAACTACTTTCCTTTGAGCAATAGCCCATCTTGTAATAGATACTCCAGCCATGGAGTTCTATCATGCTTGTTGGATTTATGAATGTTGCCCATGCATCTCGGAAAGTCAAATCCTCTTCATATAATTCCTTCATTGAGTCAAACCCAATGACTTCTACTCTCATATCATTTACTATGATAATTCTTCTACTCAATGCATCTACTACCTTATTGGATTGACCACTCCTATGCTTCAAAACAAATGAATCACTTTGAAGAAATTCAATCCACTTCATGTGTTTCTAATTCAACTTACCTTGGTTGTTGATGAATTGCAATGCTTGATAAACCACGTACAACACGAACTCCTTGGGCAACAAATAATGCCTCCACTTCTTGAGATCTTGTACCACAACATAGAACTCTTGATCATAAATTGAATACTTGTGCTTTGCTTTATTCAACTTCTCACTAAAGTAAGCAATGGCTTACCTTCTTGACTCAATATTGTTCCTATGGCTGTCCCACTAGCATCACAATCAACCTGAAACACTTCACTGAAATCTGGCAATGCCAACAACAACTTTTCCATCACTCTTTTCTTAGAAATATGAAAACTATCCTCTACTACAACAGTCCATCCAAACTTATTTTTATCACCTATCATTGTTTCCCTAATGGGTGCACATATACCACTGTAGTGTCTAATACATTCCCTAGAAAAACTTGCTAACCCATAAAAATTTCTAGCCTCAAACATACTTCTAGGTGATGGCCATTGAACTATTGTTCTTACATTTCCGGGATCCATTTTTAACACTTCTCTTGAGATCACAAATCCCAAATAGCTGAGCTCTTCCTTCATGAAGCTACACTTCAAGTTTACCGACAACTTCTCCTCCTTCAATCTTTGCAACACTAACCTCAAATGCATAAAATGTTATTCCTTTAAATGAATGAAAATCAAAATGTTATCAAGATAAACAATGACAAACTTACCCAAATAAGGTTTTGGCACTTCATTCATGAGTCTCATAAATGTATTAGGTGCATTTGACAATCTGATTGGCATAACAAGCCACTCATATAAACCATCATTCATCTTGAAACTCTATTTCTGATTTGGTGATACCCACTCTTCAAATCTATCTTCGTGAAGTACCTTGATCCACTCAAAAAATCCATCCCAGTCATCCATCCTTGATCATGGAAATCTATACTTGATAGTAATCTTGTTTATCGCTCTAAAATACATACACGTCCTCCAATCTCCACCCTTCATAGGTGCCAATACTACTAAAACCACGCATGGGCTTAAACTTTCCCTTATTAAATCCTTCTCCAACAACTCATTCACTTGTCTCTTCACTTCCTCACTTTACATAGGTGTTAGCTTACATACTGCCTTGTTTGGCAAACTCGATCTAGGCACTAGATCCATATGATGACTATTGCTTCTTATGGGTAGAAATCCATCTAGAAAATATTTTGAATACATCATCAAGCCCTTCTAACAAATTTTGAACTTCAAAAGGAATATCACCCATCTTGTTTTCGATCACTCAATTTGGGGATGAAAGCAAAACATGCCTTCTCCTCCTTTGCTTCCTTCAAGAATTGATTACCAGAAACCATTAAAACTTTAGGACTGTTGTTCAACTCTTCTCCTCTTTCCTTCAATGGGCTCAATGTGAACCTCTTACCATTCATCACAAGCATGTAGGTGTTTGTTCAACCATCATGCAAGGCCTTTCTATCAAACTGTCATGGTCTTCCCAACAACACATGAAATACATCCATGGGAATTATGGCACACAACACTTCATCCTTATATGACCCAATTTGGAAATGAACCATATTTTGTTCATTTACCAACACTTGATAGCCCTTAAGCAATCAAGAAACCTTGTATGGATTGGGATGCACCAACATTTTCAGCCCAAGCTTTTCTACCATTTCCTTTGAAACCAAATTATCTGTGCTACCATTATCAACAATGAACTTACAATGCTTACCTCCCGCTTTGCAAATAGTTTGTAATAAGTCCTCCTTTTGCACCGGTTCATCTTTTTCCATGGCTGATTTCAACAACACTCTCTTCATCATAAGAGCTTCACCACGTTCTGGTTATTCTGTATGACTTTGAGATGCAACAATTTTCTAATCCGCATGAGCAAGATGAATGCTTGTTTCATGTCACCTACTGCAGTTTTGAAATGCCTTTGGACATTCAAAATCTCTATGCCCAACTTCTCCACAATCAAAGCACTTACCCATGAATCTTCTACCTCTTCCTCTTCTAAAGTAACCTCTACCTCTAGAAGAAAATCGTCTTCCTCCTTGGGTCTAATTCTGATTTTGTAAAGGACATGCTTTACCTTCATGAGTGTGCTGTCCTCTTCCATTATTTGTTTGTTCTCTTCCTCTTGAGAACCTTCCTCTACCTCTAGCATTCAACTGTTATCTTCTAGATAACTTTTCCTCCGCCTTCAATGAACATTGATAGGCTTCCTCTATAGACTTCGACTTCATCACTCCAAACTCATCTTGAATGAAAATACAAAGTCCATTTACATACCTTGATATCTTCTCTTGATCATCTTCCATATGAATCACTCGAATAGTCAGCGTGGAGAACTCCTCCATGTATTCTGTCACACTCAACTCCTTTTGCCTCAAGTTTTGTAAGTTTTTTAACAAACTCAGTCAATAATCAGAAGGCAAGAACTTACCTTTCAACTTCGTGACCATTCTCTCCCAAGTTTTGATTCTATTTTCCTCCTCCCCGATTCTAGTTGCATTTGATCCCACCACAAGGGTGCATGACCTTTCAGCTTGGAATAGGCAAACTTCACCTTCTTGGGGTCCTCCATTGACTCATAGTCAAAGTATTTCTCCATCTCCGTGATCCAACCTCTAAGCTCCTCAAGGCTCAAATTTCCTCCATAACAAGGGGTGTCCAATTTTGGTTTGCTTCCCATCTTTGCAATAGCTTTCAAAAATCTACTTTCAGTTTTGTCCACTTGAATCTCTTAAGATGTTGCCTCTTCATCATCAATAATAGTTCCTCTTCTTTGTGTTGTCTCCACTACATCCAATCTTAGTTGGATTCCTCTCAACATCTCTACCAAGTTTGCAAATCTAGGTGCTCTTCCTCCTCTTCCTCTAAGACAATGTCCTCTGAGTGCCATATCTTCACCACAATGCAGGTTCCTCTTTCACAACCTGCAACTTGACTCAACAAGAGTCTTCGCACACACAGCCCAACAAGGCAAACCTTGCTTTGATACAAATTGATGTAGACAGGAATGAGAGGGTTAAGTGAATGGCTGCCTTACTCCCCAGTGAGTGTTACACTCACTCTCTCTCAATGACACACATATAGACACAAACTTAAAATGGAAACCAAAAGGCTTTTTTTAATCATGTTCAATTGTGTTACAAATATTTCTTATACACACATACACTTACCCTTCCCGATATGACTATGAAGAAGACTCTCCTCAGCCCAATGATTGGGTTACATGAACCTAAATCTATCTTGCAAGTTCTTGGCTCTGATCTCTATCTCTCTCTACGCTGAAACTCAATCTCTTTCCTTCTCTAGAGTTGGAACTCTCTCTTCAACTTGCTTTTCTCCTCCAACTCACCTTCCAAAACTCGTCTAATTCTCGCCTTCTTGGCACTGACATCCTACAGGGTCTTTCAAGATCCCTCTTTCTTGGAAGACAGTCCACACATCATTTCTTTTTGATCTGGGAAGTTACTTCTCTATTGCCTCCAACACTGGCAAAACCTTCGGTTTCTGCAGACCAACATTTACGTAACCGCCAGTTAATATATGGGCGGTTTCGAAACTATCGCCTACATTAAGCAACGGTTTCTTCATGCTCCCAAGAAAAATTCATTATGGGCAATGGGAGATGACCGAAACCATCCTTCCTTCACTCGCTTGCCCTATGGGACCCTTGAAGATGTTTTATGCCTTGGTGTTGATCTTCCTCTGTGCGTGCAACGTTGTCGCAAGAGATAACAAGTGACACAACACAAAACAAATGTGCCCCAGTGTGCACAAAAACCCAAACCCGTGTTTTTGGATGATGCAAGATTGTTTGTGAACCCAGATGCTCCTCCATCAATAACTTTTCCTACAAGGAATAACCTTGTAGATTGCAAATGGATCTACAAGAAAAAGTCTACATCTGATGGTGTGATCGAGAAACACAAAGCCCATCATATTGCGAAAGGCTTCAACCAATAAGAAGGCATTGATTACAATGAAACCTTTTCTTCAGTTGCTAAGCTTGATACCAATCAGATTTTTATTTCTATTGTTGCCACATTTAAATGGGAATTCAATCAAATTGATGTTAAAAGTGTTTTTCTTCACGGTGATTTAAACGAACAACTATATGTATGAAACAAATCAGAGGTTTTTCAAAGCGTGGACAAGAGAATCTTTTTTGCAAATTGAACAAGTCTTTACACAACCTCAAACGAGCTCCCAGTGACCCATCATAACTGTCATGCGGGTTGCACACTTCTCACTTTGGTTCCCCACATGCATAGTATCTCGTAACATGCATGTAGCTTTGCATTATCTATCTAAGTTGATGCATCACTCTACAACTTGTCATGCAGAATTCCAACACCACACAAGCACATTTGAACTCTGCATATAGCACATCCACCTACGGCATGCATGCATTAGTTGACTCGCCTCAATGTACCTCTGCATACCATGACAATGTCGAGCAAATCCCTTGTGTGCGCAAGCACATGCACACTCAACATCCATGTGTCAGGTTTCCTTGCCACATCGTATGCCAACTAGAAGATCAAGCCATCAAATTGGATCGCGACAATAAGTTCCATGCTCTTTCTCCGGAATCGCAAGTATTTTGCTTTCTTACCCTTTTTCAAACCCTTGTTGCTTATTTGATTAGCTAGAGCTACATTCATAGCATCTTCACTTTCACATAGTCCAATAGGGTTGAAATTAAGTTGTCCTATCCTTTCATCTTCATTATCATCATAATAAGATACATTATCATTCCACTCATTTGCATTCAAAAGACAATCATTTGCATCATGCGCACTAGGTTCATCATTTCTTTCCTTAGTAATTGATTTTTGCATAAAAATTGGCACTTCATACTCATGAGGAGTTAAATAAAGACATCTATTAGAAACCTTTCCCTAATCACCATGTTGATTGGGGACAAATTCATCCATCCATGTCATAGAACCTACCTTAACCCTATTCTAATCCAAAAGGAAAACTAAGGTTATGGGTTTCATAGAGGCTAAACTTAATGAAGTGGAGATCAATTTTTAAACAAGCTCCTAGTGACCCATGTGTAACTTTCGTGTGGGTCTGGGCACTTCTCACTTGGACCTTTGATTCCATGTGCGCACAATATCTCATGACACACAGCTTCATAGTACCTCTTCGAGTTGCCACATCACTCTAGGACTTGTCGTGCAAAAGTCCAACACCATGCAAGCACGTCTGAACTCCATGCACAACACAACCACCTGTAGTAAGCATGCATCACTTGACTCGCCTCGTTGTACCTCTACACACCACTGCAATGCCACACAGATCCCTTATGCATGCAATTACACACTTAGCATCCATGTGACAAGTTCCCTTGCCACGTGGCATGCCAAATAGCATTTTCCAAGTCTGCAACATGTCAAAGAATCCGTTAGTGGAACCGCACAACTATAAATCCAACCGCACACGTGTAGGAAGCTCAATTGTCACTCGGCCAAAAGATGAACCACCACCCTTCTCTAACTATCGTTACTTGTAACCACTTCTTGTAATGTAACCACTTCTTGTAATGATGTATTTATTATAACTGTTTGACTCATAATGGATTAAATATGAGAGAGATCATACACAAACCAAATAGGAGGTGTTTAGCATGCTCTGTGTATCTAGCATTCACACACATCTATAGATATCCAATCTTTCATTTAGTCTAGACAAATCTGCAAGGAAGCAATCACATTTTGATCACGTGAACTTGCATTCCTAGTCTTACTGAATCTTGTACACATCTGTACTTTTCTGAATTCTACATATTGAATAGAAGTTGCATTATTCTACATATCAAACTTCGCATTCGAATGTTTATTTGGTTTTCTCTTGTTTAGAATACCTTTTGCGCATTCTACAATCCACAACTTGTTTCCAAAAGTGGGATTGTCCACTATGCTAGCATCTTAGCCTCCATGGTGCAGATTATTGGTATTAGAGCAAGAGCTAGCATATCCCTGTAAACACATGAGCGCGATGTGAGAGAGAAAGACTACCATTCAGTTCTGTTTTAGAGAACAGCATAGCAAGAGTAAGATGGGTGATGCCCAAAACGTCTATGAGGCATCCCCAAACATCTGAAAGCTCATTCAAGATGGCCTCAAGGAACAACACACCAAAATCTTTGGCCAATTCCGTGAACTTGTGTTGCAGCTTGGGCCACAATCCAATCCTTTTGTGTGTCTTGTGTATCCATTGTTTCAGCAACAAACTCCCTTCAAAGTGAAAGCCAATTTTGACATCCCAGTGTTTGAAGGTAAAATCAACACTGCAGCATTGGATGCCTGGATCCGACAACTTGAGGCATACTTCTCAGTCAATCACTTCACTAATGCCAAGAAGATCACATTCGCCATGTTGAAAATGTCCATTTTAGTGTGCCACTAGTGGGAAACTTTCAACACGAGGCATGAACAAGACTGCAAGCCCATAGAGTCTTGGAAGAACTTTGTTGATGCGTTGAAGGATGAGTATTATCCATCAAGCACTACGAAGATAAATACAAGTTCTAGTAGTTGTACCAACATAAGGAACAATCAATTGAAGAAAACACCTACAAGTTCCACAACTACACTGCACATCTACGTGAGAACTTGGTAGAACAACATAAGGTGTTAAAGCACATTAGTAGACTCTCACCTTATATTCACGCAAAGATGGAGTTCTCAACTTCCCTACACACTGGGGCAAGTATACTACAACACCACCAAGGCAAAGATGAAACATAATTTCTCTTCTTCATTCAATGTTGCATGCAAGAATCAGCTCGCATAGAGCTCACCATCTAACCTTGCCACACATAAGCAAAACATGTTGCGCAAGGGGAAGTAGCCTAAGGTTGCACATCAACAAAAGACTTCGGCGTCTTTTGTGCCAGACAAAGGTAAGAAGAACCTAGGTGACAAATGGTGCCATAAACAATGCACAAGCTTACACAACAATTTTGAATGTGATGTGCAAAAAACTCTAATTGTGCAGTCTACATTAGGTCCCGCACATACGGATGACATTGATCTAGATGCCACTTGTATGAGCACCACTACCATGGACACCTCTGAGGAATGAGAGTATCTCTTCCACACCAAGTTTTGGGTGAAGGGTCAACTTCTCCATGTCATCATTGATAGTGGATGCCAAAAGAACATTGATGCACAAGGTATAGCCTAGAACCTTGGCCTTACCACTATCACGCATCCTATACTGTACTCTTTGGGTTGGCTTCAGTAGGGGAAGATATACATGTCCAGCCACAATGCACTTTCTAGTACATAGTCAAGCCCATGAAGGATACATCACTTGTGACATCATGCCACTTGAGGTTTGTGACATTTTGCTTGGAGGGTCATATCTGTATGACCGATGTGCTACATATCAAGACAAACTGCAGCAATGGGCTGTGCATGTCAAAGATCAATTCTTCAACTTTTTGGCATCACCTCCAACAACCAAAATCACTTTGATCTCTACAAATCAATGTTGCAAGTTCATCTCGCAGATTCAGAAATTTGTGCTACTCATGGCCCACCCAGTAGCACCTGCACAAGAGAGCAAGCATGCGTTGGCAACACGATAAGCCACACAAACACCACCACAACAACAATTGCTTTGTAAGTTGCTGCAACAATATGGAGACATCTTTGAAGAGGCAAAGGGTTTGCCAACACATTGTATGGCAAAGCATCGCATTGATTCGGTTTTTGGATCCCCATTCATTTGGGAGAATGATGAAGTACAGTGCCAAATCTAAGGACTTCTTGATCAGGGTAAGATTGAGCCTAGCTCTTCTCCTTGTGGCAACACAATAGTCCTTGTGCCAAAGAAATATGGTTCTTGGTGACTTTGCATTGACTACCATGCGCTGAACAAGATAACGATGAAGAATCAATTCCCAATTCCGTGCATTGACGACCTCTTGGACCAACTCCGAGGTGCACAATACTTCACCAAGCTCGATATGAAGTCAGGTTATCATCAGGTATCTATTCATCCTAGGGATGTTTGGAAGACAAAATTCAAGACATGGGAAAGAACGTACAAATGGTTGGTAATGCCTTTTAGCTTGACCAATGTGCCAACAACATCTATGCACTTGATAGGCGATCTACTAAGGCCCTTCCTCAACTCCTCCGTCATTGTCTACTAGGATGGCATCCTCATCTTCTATAAGACTTGGGAGGAGCATATGGAGCACATCTCGCACATCTTAGACACTTTGTGCCAACACAAGTTGCAAGCCAACTTAACAAAGCGTGCATTTGGCACTGCACAAATTCAATACTTGGGCTACATCATTGACTACACATGCATTCATATAAATTTAGAGAAGATCAAAGTGGTCCAAGAGTGGCCAACTTCACGCAATCTCACTAAATTGAGGAGTTTTCTTGTACTTACTAACTTCTACCATGGGTATTTTCTTGATTTCTTAGGCAACATTTTCTCTCAATCATATCATGCGCACCAAAGCAACATTCCAATAGACCCCTGCACAACAACATCCTTTTGAGAAGATTGAGCAACGCCTCTACATAGCACATGTTTTGGCAATGCCCGGCATTGTCCACTCCTTTGAGATTCACATTGATGCATTTGACTATGCACCCGGCAGGGTACTCACACAAGGACATCCAATTGCCTATCATTCAGAGACATTCAACAACACGGTTCAAGGGTACTCCACCTAAGAGAAAGAGTTGTACACTATTATACAAGCAGTAAAGCAATGGTAGCACTAAATCTTGGGTAAGGAGACAGTCGCTCATTTTGACCAAAAGCCACTTCAATTCCTGCATATGCAAAGCAATCTAGAGAATGTGCATCACATGAAGTAGATGACTTACCCTCTTTCCTAAGAGATATTGCAAAGTTTTGGGTTAGCCTATTCTAGCATTTCCGTAGGCTAACGATGGAGTTAAGGGAATGATTTGCTAGGCAATTATTATTTGTACCATGGAGGAGTTTTATTTTCAACCAGGTGACTTAATGACTTTTTACAAAGCTTTTTTTTATAAAGTTACTTTATGAGAAAAATAGAAATAATCATAAAAGTGATTTTATAAAGTGAAATTATAAAAATAAATAAAGGAAAATCATAAAGTGGAATTAAAAAGTTAAGTGAGAAAATATTAAAAAAGAAATATTTTATTATTTCCCACGAAGTGGGGGGCACCCACTTATGGATGTGAAATAATTTTATATTATTTCCTAATGAAGTGTTGGGTTCCAAAAGTGAATGGAGAATTATAAAAGAACCCTAGTTCTTTCATTTTCTCACTATGTGATATTGTGATATGAAAACTTCTCCATATTTTCAGCTGGTTAAGATTGCCTAGCTTATTTTAAAGATGAAAACCCTTGGAATTAGGTGCATTGGACGAAAACCCAGTTCCAACCTTTGAGAGAAATCCATACAGGGTTTTTATTTGAGCATTCATTGCTGGATTTACATTATGGCAGCCATGAATGAGGGTTTATGTTGCAGATTTTGACAATAGGTGGCAGCTAGGGTTTATGGGTGTTTAATATTATTGCATATTCTTCTATGGCAGCACTTTGGCTTCGATTGGAGACCTATTTTGTGGCATTTTGAGGAAGATTTATTGCTGGACATTTTGAAGCCATTAGGGTTTGAAGGGACATTAGATTTTTTTACCATATTTTAGGTCAACAATTTTTAATAATTTATTTCTAGGTGGGCGCCTAGGTTTGGGAGTATTTGGCATGGTTTGGAAAAGGTTTCAAAATTTTCAGAGCTGCCAATAATTTATTACAGAATTTTCACATATTGGGCAAATGGGTTTTGTGAGAAAAATCATATTTTGAAGGATACCCAAGCTAGGGTTTGATGCATGGTTGTTGTCCCTGATTTTCACTATCACTTTCAGCTCATCTAATTGTAATACTCAGCCATACCTTATTGGAGGAGTGCACCATCATTTGGAGGTGTTCATTGCGCCATTGGATCATCGAAGGACTCTATATTCCATTGCTACATTTTCGGGTATGAATATATTGTAATTGGGTATCTTATTTGACTTATTGTATTGAGTTACCATCTGCTGTTATACTCAGATCAGAACTATATCAGTTCTTATTTTTATTGTAAAAATCCATTTACATGATGAAATGATAGCACTACTCGGTTCTATATTGTGTTACTTATTTGTACTTTCATTTATATGCAATTGTGTTATCATATGCACTTTCAAACATTGAAAACAAGAACCCAAACTCAAACCAAACAAATCAAAAAAAAAGAAAAATCAAGGCAGATTAGGCAAGGGTTCTTACAACATCACATGAAGTAGATGACTTACCTACCACAATTCCAACTCATGATAAAGCACAAGAAGGGAAAGGTCAATGAGGCCACAAATTGCCTTATCAACCGCTAGTACAAGCGCTCATCACATTGCTCGACATGTGCGGCCACAACTTCATTGACTAGGTAACTCTCCACTCAAGAGACAAGGACTTCACAGAAACTTATACAGCCCTTGCACAAGGTGAACAAGTTCGGAAGTTCTACATGTCTGACAAGCTTCTCTAAAAGCTTGGACACATTTGTCTTCCTAATGGCGCACCTTGCCAAAGACTTGTTTGGGAGGTGCACTATGCCAAGACAGCATGACAATTTGGCGTTATCAAAACACTGGAAGCATTATAGCAACACTTCTACTGGCCGCACATGTGCACAGATGTCAAGCGCCACATCAAGTCTTGCATTCCTTGCTGCATCGCCAAGCCCATGAAAAGTTAGGACTTTACAAGCCTCTACAAGTTCCATCCAAGCTATGAGAATCCATCAATGTGGATTTCATAACCGGACTACTATGACAAAGCACGAAAATGACTGTGTTTGTCGTAGTGGATAGGTCCTGTAAGATGGCCATCATGGTTGCTTGCAAAAAGGGCATCAACACAGAGAAAATTGCACGCTTTTTTTTCAACCATGTTTGTGATCATTTGGGTTTACCCACATCCATTGTGTTTGACCATGACCCACAAGTGGTCAACAACTTTTGGCAAGCTTTGTATGATATGATGGATACACAATTGGACCGGTCTACATGTCATCCCTAGACAAATGGACAAATGAAAGTTTTTGTAATGTCCCCAAAAAAGACGATTACTTGAAAATTAGAAATATTTATAAGCCCCACTTCAAATTAGAAAATCTCTGATTTAATTGCAGCAAACCCTAGCTGCCAACAACCTTTCAAATACACCTCAAAATTAACTTAAAATTATGCCAAACCCTAATCAATTAGTGGCTGCTCAAAATACGAAAAGATAGCCCTTCAAAATCAGATTTTCTTCTTCAAACCCTCAACGTTCTTAGCTGTAAAATAAATCTGAAAATTGTATATGTTTCTTGTGCCAAAAATCTTATCGAACCCTCGATAAATTGTATAAAATATATTTGCAATAAAGGCAGAATTTTTTATAAATTTTTTGAATATTTACATGGCTAAAAAAACCCAAATCCCAAATCACCAAAATGAATAAATATGAGAAAATTACAAAATTAAATTCAAGATATTGTATCATTTGCAAGAGGTCCAAAGCTCTCCCAAACCAAATCGCCACTATGCAGAAAATTGTGAATAATTTCAGAGTTGCCCCTAGGGCACAAAATCACCAAAAAGAACAAGATTTCACTCCCAATCAAGTCGCCACTCTCCCAATAGCAAGTCGTCAACCTGAAAATAACCAATTGGTGTCTAAAACACCCTTAAATGACTAGTTGATTCTTATGATAACCCTCGAATGGAGTTACCTCGAAGAAGAAAGAGGGTTTCCATCCCCTAACTTTGTTTGCTTGAAGGATTTTGTCTTCAAAGCAATTGGCTTAGTGTTTGCATGCTAATAGACCAAATTTTCAATATTCAAAACATGACATGCCCTCACCAAATGATTCTTCACTTTTGTAGCCCTCCAAGTATGGTGCCCAAAAAGAGGAAGGGAGGGTAATATAAAAATTGTTTTAAAAGACCTTAGGGTAATATAAAGATTGTTTTAAAAGACCTTTCCTTATGATCTTTTCCTAAAATCACTTAAACCTTTATGACCCTTTAAAGGTCCTTTCTTTAAGTGAAATAAGAAACATAAAGTACTTTTCAAAAAGGTACTTTTACATATATTCAAATAAAACATTTAATACTCACTTTCCTTTATACTTGTCCCTTAGCCCTTGGGAAGGGTTTTAAGGCTAAGAGTCTTCCACGATGTCCATATCAAAAGAGAGACATGACAGTTTTCAACCACACACTTGTTCATCTTCTGCACATTTACAATAGTGTGCATTCGTGCACTTGGGATGACAATGTATTACACATTCAGCATGCCTATAATAGAGTGTTGCGCAGTGCCACGAAGCATAGTCCAGTCTAGACATATCTTGGGTTCCGACCAGTAGAACATCTAGACATATCCTACAGCACACCATCTGGCACAAAATCGCACACACAGGAACAAGAAAGGGCAAGGTAAAATTTTTTTTGCAACACATTCAAAAAACTTATAACTAGGTTCAACAGATACTCTTGCACCAACAATTGAAGTATAAAGAACACCATGATGCACCCTGCACATCTCATGAGTTCAAGGTGGGTGATAAGGTCCAATTGCATCTTCAAAATAAATGCTTCCAGGGTCCACACTACAAGATCAAGCCTCTACGCTATGGTCCATACATCATCCTGCACACAACTAGAGAGAATGCTTTTGATCTTGATATGCCATAATATTTGGGTTTTAATCCAATCTTTAATGTGGAAATCCTCAAGCGATATTTCCCACCTTTGCTTAAGCGAATAGCATTGCAACATCCTTCAGATTTGGATCCTAAACATTTGCGCCCAATAGAGAAGGATTAGATTATTGAAGTGACAATGATGTGCCCCTGTCAAGACACATCAATTGTTCAAAATGGTCAAGGCAGGGCAATGTGTCAATCAGGTTAAGTGGTACAACCTTCAACAACTACAGGTTCAATTTACATAGCTGACCGAAGATGCAATGGGGATAATTGCTTCTCAAGAAAGGGTGAATGATCCGTGCCCAGTTCTGCGTAGGTCTACACACTTCTCACTTGGACCTTTGGTTCCTCATGCATGTAGTATCTCACAATACGCACACAGTTTTGCGATAACTATCCGAGTTGTTGCATGACTCAACATTTGTAATGCAAAAGTGTCATGTCCCTCTTTTGATAAGGACATCATTGAAGATCCTTAGCCTTAAATAATTCTCAAGGGCTAAGGAACAAGTAAGAAGGGAAAGATAATTAAGTGATCCTGATTGAAGATATGTAAAAGGTACCTTTTTGAAAGTTACTTTATGTTTTCTTATTTCACTTAAAAAGACCTTTAAGGGTCATAGATGTTTAAATGATTTTTAAAATGATCATAAGGAAAATGTCTTTTAAATATTTGAGTTACTATCCCTTCCCCTTTTGGGTGCCACACTTGGAAGGCTATAAAGGCAAAAAGAGGAATCATTTGAAAGGGTTCATGTTATGTTTGATATTCAAATCTTGGTCTTTTAGCACAAAAACGCTTAGGCCATTTTGTTGGAAATATTGTCATTGATGTCAAAGGTCTAGCATTATTGGTGATAAAGGCCCCATTGCATTTAATGGTGTTTTTAATATTCATATCTTGGCTAATGTGTGTTAATATTTATTTAATATTAATGAATATATTTTTGGTTGCATATAGGTCCAAAGAGGGCCCATGGAAAAGTCAAAGAGTCACAGGATAAAAGACGAAAGAGGAATGGGATGCATTTTCTCATGAAGAGTCATCTTGAGGAATTCGAAGAGTCACCATGTGAAGACAAAAGAGGGTATGGCGTATTTTTTCATGAAGGGACACTTTGAAGAATACGAAAAGTCACCAAGATAAAGACAAAAAAGGAAAAGACGTTTTTGCTTATGGTCACCATATGACTTTTCAAATGCAAGGATACGAAGGGTCATGCAAGTTTGGCTCCATTTTTCATGAGAATTGAAGGGTCACAAAAAATGAATGTTAAAAGTCATTTGGAAAGCTATAAAAGCTTCAGAAGCCATTTGTAATATGAAAGAGAATATATGGTTTGTATTTATTTTCAAAGAGAAAAGCAGGAAATATTGTAGAGTTCTATCATTTATTGAGTAAGCAACATTGAGAGATAGTTGTTTTTTATACATAAGAGGGGTTGGTGCTCACAAATTTTTGCAAGGGGTTGGTGCCCCTGTGAGTTGGTGCTCACAAATAGTTGTTGTGTTGGTGCTCGGTAAAAGGGTTGGTGCTCCTGCAAGTTGGTGCTTGTGAACTTGTAATTTGGATTGGTACTCATTCATATACTTGAGATTGTTCTCCATGGTTTTTTCTACTATGGGTTTCTTCGTAAAAATTTGGTGTCTCTCTCTATCTTGTGTGGTGCATATTATTGTTTCAATTTTATTGCAAATCTTGAATGTGTGGTTAAGTAGTAAAAGAAAAAGAATTTGATTAAGAAATAAGATATATAATATATTGATTCACCCCCCTCTTAGTATATTTCGTGCTTAACAATTGGTATCATAGTAGGTTCCTTTGAAAAAAATTTACAACTTGAAGGTAGATCGGGAAAGCATGATGGCTAGATCACATGAAGGTTTTTTTACAAATAAAGCACCTTTGTTTGATAGGACAAATTATGTTTTTTAGAGCATAAAGATGAAAACTTATTTGATGACCCTTGGATTCGACATATGACAAGCAATGGTAGAGGAATATGAAGAGCCACAGACACTTGTAACTACTCCGACAGAAAAGAAAACAAGTGAAAATAATGCTAAAGCCTTATATGCTATTTTATGTGGTTTATGTGAATCAGAATTTATTAAAGTTATGCAATGTAAATCTACTCATGAAACTTGGGTAAAACTTGAAAATATTTACAAGGGTGATGGAAAGGTTCAGCAAGCTAAGCTTCAAACTTTCAGAACGCAGTTTGACAGTTTGAAGATGGAAGAGGAAAAAAATATAGCAAGTTATCTTTTACGGATTGATCAAATAGTTAATCAGATTCAAAGTCTTGGAGAAAAGTTAGAAGAATCAATTGTGATTCAAAAAGTTTTGATATCTCTACCATTGTGATATGATGCAAAAGTTTCGACAATTGAAGAGATGAAAAATTTAGCCAAGCTAAAGATGGATGAGTTACATGGTATTCTTACAGTAAATGAGATACAGACCGACCAAGAGAAACTCCAAAGAGAGAAGTTGCTTTCAGGACATCAAAGAAAGAGAAAACTAAGATTCAACAATCAAGTGAGAATTTTAGCGATGATGAAGATGACAACGAAGCTATATTCATTCGTAAGCCGAAAAAAGACAAGTAAATATTTAAAAAAATTACCTTTCAAATGTTTTAATTGTGGAAAGATTGGATATTTTGTAGCTAAGTGCTCAGATAAGGGTAATGATGACAATGAAGAAAGAAAGTCTACATACAAGAAGAATTTCAAAGAAAAATTCAAGAATGGATTCAAGAAGAAGAGTTTGTATTCTAAAGATCCTAGCTCAATCGAAGATAGTGAAGTCAGTGATTCAAAAATAGAAAAAAATTTATTCATGGCCATACATAAAGATGCCTCCGTAAACAAAAGTACAGATGATCAAGAAGAAGACCAAAATGAAGACGAAGTAAATCTGGGAGAACTCGTTTGTAGCTTAAAAGAGTTAAAACCTCTTGAAAAGAAGAATCAAAGATTAAAGCTCCAAATCGAAAAAAATGAAAAAGAGTCAGAAAATAATTGAAGTTATACAAGCACACTTTGAAGAAGCCAAGAAGAATGAAGAAGATCTAATGGCATAGTTGAAAATAGTAAGTAAAGAATGTGAAAGGTATGTTATTGAAATTGTTTCTTTAAAAGCAGATCTTGAAAAAATAAATAAAGCAATCAATGATAGAACAACGAATGATTCAAAATTTGAGAATAGCATTAATATGTTGAATAAGATATTAAAAAAACAAATATCAGTGTCAGATAAGACAGGTATTGGATTTGAGAAAGAAAAAGGGGAGGCCACTACTTTCACAAACAAAAAAATAAAAGAGCTATGTTGAAAGTCTTATAAAAAAAGAAATAAAAATGGAAGTTAAGAATACAGAGGACATCTCAAACAAAGAACGCTGGAGGGAACAAAGCTACAAAAGGCAAGCAGAACAGAGATACAATAACAGGGCCTATTTTTATGGTTACTGTTTTTATTATAATGGATATAGTCATAAGAAAATAGAATGTCAAAAAAAGGCTAACAATTTTAGAAATAAAGAGAAGAAAAATCATGCAAAGTCAAGCAGAAGCCACAACTCTTTTGCTCTTCTATCAGGGTTTAATGAAGAGGCCATAATATGTTACAAGTGCAACAACTTCGGACACATAACCCGATACTGTAGAAATGTGTTCAAGTCAATCAAGAAGGACCAGAGTTTCAAGATTTTATTCATTAAGAAGAAAGTTTGACAGGTTTATGACAGAAAAAATAACCTAAAAAATTTATGTTGGTACAAATAGTTTTGCATGGAAGAAATGAAAAAAAGCCATGGTTCATTGACAGTGGATGTTCGAGGCACATGACACGAGACAAAAACAAGTTCATACCTTTGAAATTCGGAGATAATACTACTACCAGAATTACCGAAAAAGCTACACTGAGTTTAGATAATGGAAGAACTAAAACTAAAAATGTTTTGTATGTAAAAAGTCTTAAGCATAATCTTTTAAGTGTAAGTCAAATGTGTGATCAGGGGCACACACTATAGTTTTATGCAGAAGGTTGTAAAATTAAGAGAAAAAATTCAGATGTATTGATTACAGATGCTCAAGGAACAAGAAATAATTTGTATATGTTATCAGACATCAAAAGTCAAAGATATTGTTTAAGTTAAATTGAAGAAAGTTGGCTATGATACAGGAAATGAGTCACATAAATTTTGACAATCTTGTCAACATCAATAAAAAGCAAGTAGTCAAAAATCTTTCAAAGATTACAAAGCCATCCGACATGATTTGTGAACCTTGTCAACATGAGAAGCAGACCAGAAGGCGGTTCAAAACAAAAGAGTACTCGACCACTCAGATGTTAGAGCTTGTTCACACTGATCTGTGTGAACCAATGAGAAATCAAAGTACTCAAAGTGAGAAATATTTCATGTTGCTTATTGATGATTTTTCACATATGACTTGGATAATGTTTTTAAAGAAAAAATCAGAAGATTTCAGACATTTCAAAGCATTCAAAGCATTAGTTGAGAATGAAATTAGTTTGAAGATTGTCTACGATTAGATCGAGGAGGAGAATTCATGTCAGATCAATTTATTGAATTTTGTGAAGACCATGGAATAAATACATATTATTCAGCAGCGAAAAATTCACAGCAAAATAGAGTAGTTGAACGGAGAAACAAAACAGTTCAAGAGATGGCGAGGGCAATGTTAAATGAATCCAAGATACCAGATAAATATTGGAGAGATGCAGTTGCTACAGCATTGCATATTCAAAATAGAGCATTATTGAGAGTCAATAATGACAAGAATTTTTATGAGATATGGAAAGATAAACCAGCAACAGTTGATTATTTCAGAGTTTTCAACAGCAGAGGTTTCATAAAAAAACCGATAAAAAAATTGGAAAATTTGAATCCAGAGCAGATAAAAGTATATTTCTTGGTTATTCTTGCAAAAATAAAGCTTATGAATGTTATAACAAAAGAATCAAGAAAATTGTTGAAAGTGCAAGTGTCAGGATAGAAGAAGATGAAACACAGAATCAATGATCCAGTAGACATTCTTGAAATCATTGAAGAGAGATTTTGAAGAATCAGATGAAGATGAGAAGAAAAAAAGGACACCAAAACTCCATCCAAATATGTTCAGAGAAATCATAATAAAAGTGACATCATCAGGGATATAAATGAAAAAATTCGCACCAGAAGAATGATGGTAAGTGAATCTGAGCAAGTTAATTTTTCTTTGTTATCCAAAATTCAGCCTAGAACTTTTTCAGAAGCTAGACATGATAAGCATTGAGTTAAGGCTATGGATGAAAAATTAAATCAGATAGAAAATAATGATACTTGAGAATTAGTGCCTAGACCAAAAGATTACAATGTGATAGGAACAAAATAGGTTTATAAAAATAAGTTGAATGAAAATGGAGAGGTAACCAGGAATAAGGCAAAATTAGTATGTAAAAGATATGCTCAAATTGAGGGAATAGATTTTGAAGAAACTTTTGCACCAGTGGAAAGGTTAGAGGCTATTAAAATATTTCTTACATATGTAGTGTTTAAAAATTTTAAAGTGTTTCAGATGGATGTCAACTCTGTCTTCCTGAATGAGAATCTAGAAGAAGAGGTCTACATTGAGCAGCTTGAGGGATTTATTCTCTCAAATATTAGTAGTCAGGTATGCAGATTGAAGAAAGCATTGTATGGATGGAAACAAGCTCCCAGAGTTTGGTATGCAAGACTTGATAAGTACCTGCAGGATAAAGGTTCCAAGAGAGGATTTACTGACAGTAATCTCTACATCAAAACAAAATGTGAGCATCAATTGATTGTTGTGGTATATGTTGATGACAACATTTTTGGAAGAAACATTGAAAAGATGATTAAAAAAAATTTAATCATATGCAAAAAGAATTTGAGATGTCTATGCTTGGAGAATTATCGTTTTTTTAAGATTGCAAATATTTCAGTCAAATAAAGGAATTTTATATCTCAAAGTAAAAATGCCAAAGAAATGTTGAATAAATTTGGTTTTGAGGATTGTGCACCAGTTGGCACACCAATGTGTACAAGAAATAAGGTGAGCAAGGATGAAGATACCCCTATTGCAAATCAATCTTTGTATAGATCTATGATTGGTAGTTTTTTATATTTGATAGGATCAAGGCCAGACATCATGCATGCAGTAGGTATGGTTGCAAGATATAAGTCATCTCCAAATAATAGTCATGTTCAATTGGCGAAGAAAATATTCAGATATATCAAGGGGACATTGGATTATGGATTGTGGTATTCCACACGCAGAGATTTCACTTTGGTTGCTTATACAGATTCAAATTGGACATGTTTGGATGACAAAAAGAGTACAAGTGGAGGAGTTTTCTTCCTTGGTGATAGCTTAGTATCATGGTTAAACAAGAAGCAGAATTCGATATCACTTGCTACAGTTGAAACAGAATATATTGCAATGATATTATATTGTACTCAAGTGCTTTGGATGAAGCAAACTTTGAAAGATATCAAAATAAAATATGATGAACTTATTTTTATTTTTTGTGACAACATAAGTGCTATTAATATTTTAAAGAATACAATGATGCATTCAAGAACAAAATATATTTCCATTAGATATCACTTCTTGAGAGAGTAGGTTGCAGATCAATAGATTAAGATGGAGTCTATCAATACTACAGAGCAGATTGCAGATATTTTCACAAAGACACTACCAAAAGACATATTTGAGTATCTACGAGAGAAGTTGGGAGTAATTTCTTTTACTTCATGTCATTGAGGTTCAACATCAATTGAGGGGGAGCTAAGTGTTAGCTCCAGATAGGCTCTTTGCCATTGATGTCAAAGGGGGAGAATAATAGGTACAAGTACAAGTGCAAAAACAGATACAAAGAACAGGTACAGGGTGCTACAGTAAGAGGGAGTTACTGTGGTGCTACAGTAAGAGAGAGTTACTGTATGTTTTTTAGATGGCAGTATGTGCAAGTTTCAGGATGTGGTAGTTTCAATTTGAAGTTGTCATCAATGACAACGGGAGAGATTGTTGGAAATATTGTCATTGATGTCAAAAGTCTAGCATTATTGGTGATAAAAGCCCCATTGCATTTAATTGTGTTTTTAATATTCATATCTTGGCTAATGTGTGTTAATATTTATTTAATATTAATGAATATATTTTTGGTTTTATATAAGTCAAAAGAGGGCCCATGGAGAAGTCAAAGAGTCACGAGATAAAAGACGAAAGAGAAATGGGATGCATTTTTTCATGAAGAGTCATCTTGAGGAATTTCAAGAGTCAACATGTGAAAACAAAAGAGAGTATGGTGCATTTTTTCATGAAAAGACACTTTGAAGAATACAAAAAGTCACCAAGATAAAGACAAAAGAGAAAAAAATATTTTTGCTTATGAAGGGTTACCATATGACTTTTCAAATACAAGAATACGAAAGGTCATGTAAGTTTGGCGCCATTTTTCATGAGGATTGAAGGATCACAAAAAGTGAATGCCAAAAATCATTTGGAAAGCTATAAATAAAGGCTTAAGAAGCCATTTGTAATATGCAAGAGAGTGCATGGTTTGTATTTATTTTCGAAGAGAGAAAAGCAAGAGATATTGTAGAGTTTTATCATTTGTTGAGTAAGCAACATTGAGAGATAGTTGTGTTTTATACACAAGAAGAGTTGGTGCTTTTGTGGGTTGGTGCTCACAAATCTTTGCAAGAGGTTGGTGCTCCTGGGGTTTTGTGATCACAAATAGTTGTTGTGTTGGTGCTCGGCAAAAGAGTTGGTGCTCCTGCAAATTGGTGCTTGCAAACTTTGTAATTTGAGTTGTTGCTCATTCATATACTTGAGATTGTTTTCCGTGGTTTTTCCCACTTTGAATTTTCACGTAAAAATTTGGTCTCTCTCTCTCTCTCTCTCTCTCTCTCTCTCTCTCTCTCTCGTGTAGTGCCTATTATTGTTTCAATTTTATTGCATATCTTGAATGTATGGTTAAGTGGTTAAAGAAAAGGAATTTGATTAAGAAATAGGATATATAATATACTAATTCATCCCCCCCTCTCAGCATGTTCCATGCTTAACACATTTGCTTTGAAGACGAAACCCTTCAAGCAAAGAATTAAAAGACACAAACCCTCTTTCTTCATTGGTTAGCTTCACTTAGATAAGATAAGATAAATATATTAATGTCCGACAAATGACCACAAAAGGTCAAAGGCACTGTAGAGTACAAAAGTGTCAAAGCAAAGCAAGAAGACCAAACGGTTTCCCAAGTAGAAAACAAAGCTGAAAGAGAAATAATACAACAAATAGCGAGAGTAGCCAGAAAGGAAAGAGGTGAAGAACAACCCGCAGCCAACAACCCCAGCCAAACGGGCGACTTGCTTTTGGAAGTAGGCGACTTGCTTGGTGGATGAATTCTCATGCTTTTGGGTGATTTTATGCCCTAAAGACATTTTTAAAATTTATTCTAATATTCTGCATATTGGCGACTTGCCTTGAATAAGGTTTGGACCTTGTTTGAGAGTCAATATTGTCTTGGAATAATTCTATAATTTTTATATAATATTCTAGCTCGAGCGATTTGGTTTGGGGGGCTTTTTGATCTCAAATACATTCAGAAAATTCATAAAAAAATTGCCTTTCAATTCAATAATATTTGTGCAATTTATTGAAGGTTTTGTAAAGTTTGTTGCATGGTAGAACAGCTGCAATTTTCAATTCATTATTTCAATTTGGGGTGCCTAAGGTTTGGAGGATTAATTCCTCTTTTGAAGGGCCACAATTGTTTGTTTGGATCAGCCAATTGTCGCTTACGGTTTAACATATTTTTGAGCTATTTTTAGAAGTGTTTGGCAGCTAGGATTTGTTGTTACAAAAATTAAAATTTTACATATTTGGTTAGGATTTTTTAATAAATCCAGAATTCAAAAAATTGTCCTATTTGGGGACATTACAGTGGTATCAGAGCCATATCTTAGCTAGTCGTGGGTTTTCAAGGTGATACATGCAAGAGGGTGACAAAGAGGTAAGATATTACTTGAGTAAGAAGAAAGTGGAAGAAATTCCACAAACAGAAACTGTGTCACTTGAATCAACAAAGGGATGAGTTATAAAATAGAGAACAAAGGTTTGACACATACACACAAGCCCAAGAACAAATGACTGTGATGATAGTAGAATTTGTCTGCACTAGGAAGGAGATGAGGGGTGACAAACCATCCAATGGGGATGGTTGTGCTTCGGGAAGTCACAACCTCACGGATCAACCTTCTAAAGGGGTCAGGAGCTCCACATAGGCCTAACCAGCTTACTTTTTTGCAAGAAGTCATTCCGGATGGGGAAGTGCAACCCACATTGAGGAACAATTTGTTGAGAGATTATGATGAATACATGACATATCCAGCGTCTTTTAGGGATCAAATGGATTTTTCAGCTTTCACTTCATAGAAACATGGCCAAATGGGTGGCAATAGGGCTGGCCAAAAGCACAAGGGCAGCCAAGGATGACTCCACCATGCATTGGGAAAGCTCTCACTTTCAAATTTTGATGGTTCCCCCAAGAGTTCAGTTGGGGCTTGGATTCAAAAGGTGGATACATACTTTTCTCTTAGGCCTATGATGGAAAAAGAGGCCATTTAGTTTGTGTAGAATCCCTTGCTAGATCTGATATAAAAATTTTGTTTTTGTACCTTTAAAATTTTTGTCAAACACTTGTCTTGCAAACTGCTGTCAGCTGGTTTGATGATAGTTTGTTTGATCTTCTTTTTGGTACGATGATGAAATGCATTAGAAGACTTCAACTAACTATGGCAAGGACTACAAGTGCAATAAGAATGTAAATGCAAGTATTTATATGATTTTCCAATGCAACTACGCGAGTGATATTCATGTAAATATTTTGTTACGTCATAACATATGTTATGCAAACTCCAAACCCTTGTACTGCTGCCATGAACTTGAGTTCGATTACAATGTAATATTTCCAATGCAATAAGTAAGCTAATATGCATCTACAGCTCATGGACATTTAGACAAACATTTCTCATGCAACATATTTATGCAAAGGAACACATACAGCAAGTAGGCATTTCGACAAACACTTCGTGTGCAAACTCCTTATGCAAATGAGAAGCTACAGCAACTAGTCAATTTGTCGAACACTTTCAATGCAACCCCAAACTCCTCAATATTGATTTTCAAGTGATAATATGACCGATGACTCCAAAGCTAATCACTCTTATGATGGTGCGATTTACTAAGGCAACGACTACAGACTGATATGAAATGTGCAAACTCAAAGGAACCTGGAATCAGAAGATGGCAGCGATTATTGGCTTCAATATTCCTTCTCTCTTGTTGATCAACTTCACTATGATGTTGCACCTCAAGTAAAATGTGCCACAATTTTTCTAGACTTCAGTTGCTGATAAAATGGGCTCACAATAGTCCATAAATTGTTGATGAAAATCCACAATCCCTTCACCAAGGGCAGTGCCCCAAGATGTACAAATTGTTGCGATCTCGATAACAAAGATGCCACGATTTTATCCTCAGCTTTTTCAAGAAAATTGAATTGTTTCCTAGCTGCCAAGAAATCGACTTCTCTATGCCCAACAATGATAACAAATCTGAGATAAATCGAAGTAGTCAAGACTGGAAATTCTTCTTCAAATCAATTTGCTTCAATGCTCCCAAAATTTGGTCCAAGATCATTAAATTTTGACAATAATCGAACTACAAGCAATGAACCCCTCTTTCCAGTGAAGTTGCAGCAATACATCAAGGACTACAACTCAAGAATGTAAAATAATGGTTGCAACAATACCTCAGCTGCTGCAAGTGAAATAATGATGCAATAATAAATCAGCTATTGCACCCAATCAACTTAATACTCAGAATTGCAATAATACAACAGCTATTGCAATTGAAAATCTACTCAATGCAGCACAAAGTAGAAACACTAGATGGATTCCTCAACAACTCCAGCTAGAGTTGATCTCCCACAACCGAATCTGGTACTCTAGAGTCTTCAAACCC
Source organism: Torreya grandis (assembly GCA_037957365.1). Lineage (NCBI taxonomy): Eukaryota > Viridiplantae > Streptophyta > Pinopsida > Cupressales > Taxaceae > Torreya > Torreya grandis. The sequence goes on along the minus strand of JARHVA010001069.1, from coordinate 3,745,152 downwards.
TTGAGCAAACAAAGCATTCAAGCTTTTTTACCAAACTGGTAATAAAAAATGAATTTCAAATTAAGCATGCCCAAATGCTAAGCCAACAGCTCCTTATAAAGATTTCTCAATAACTTTCTAGGAAGCTTCTAGAAATAATATTATTTAGTCCCTTAAGTGACTTTGTGATATAATATTTATTTTAAGTCACTTTATTAAATTAATTAAATATAAAGTCATCTTTTAATTTTATTTTATTGAAAAAACTTTATAAATAATTAATTTAATACTTACTCCCTTATTTCTCCTGTTTAGCCTTCGAGAATAAATAAAGGCTAAATACTCATCAAGATGGCTATCGAAAAAGGGACATGATAGTTTGCTACCTTGCACTTGGAAGAGGCTGCCCATGAATGGTGGTATCATGGTTTGGTCACTTAAGGGCACCAACTCACTTCTTTTTATGAAGATTTCAGTAAGAGGATTATTGAAAGATTTGATAGTGTTAATCCAGAGCTACATTTTAGAGAGTTGGCAAAATTAAAACAAATGGATAATGTAGAGTATGTGACTAAATTTCAGAGGATTTCAGTCATGGTAACAAATATTTCAGAAAGAAGGTTGGTGGTTCTTTTCATGGAGGGCTTGGCTGATTCTATTAGGGATTTGGTCACGGATTTTGACCCTGAACAAAAAACAAATTAAGAATGAAGTTGTGCTTTGATTGTAAAGACCCTTGGACACCGAGTCACCATTGTCGTGGGAAGGGTCAAATGCATTACATTGAGGTGCATTCGGATGAAGAAAATGAAGGTGAAGAAGGGGCAGCCACCTATGAAGAAGAGCACTTGGAGATCCTTGGTGGAGATGACTTGGATGGCACCTTTGCTTCCTTATCGGGGACCCCTAAATGGTATCCCTTTCGTGTGAAAGGTAATTTTAAATGTAAGGATGTCACTATTCTCATTGATAGTGGAGCTACACATAATTTCATTGATAAGAAATTGGTTGTTTTGTGTGGGTTGCCATCTATTGAGTTTAATGGTTTTCGGGTGACCGTGGCAAATGGCTTCACCATCCATTGTACCACTAAAGTCCCCAAGTTGAGCATCATGATGGGAACACATCTCATTGAGGATGATTTCTATGTGGTTGGTATTGGGGAGACCAACCTAGCACTTGATATACAATGGTTTCACTCTCTTGGGGAGTACACACAAAATTATCAAACAATGGAGCTCAAGTTTGATGCAAACGGGAAAGAAGTGATTCTACATGTTTTGCATGATAAGGCACCCAAGGGAGCAACATCCACGAGGATGGAAAGCATGATTCATGAAGAGATTCCGGTGGGGGCAGCAAGACAAGTTTTTTCTGAGTTGGAACAGCCAACTCTCATGAAGGAAATGGGTCACATACATGACTTGTTGAGTGGAGGAAAAATGGAAAAAGGTTACCCTTACAAAAAAATCAATAAATTGGTCATAGGACAGCTTCTAAGGTATGTAAAAAACTTTCAAATTCTTTTTTGAATGAGCCGATTTCTAAGGCATGTTAGAGTGATCAAGGGTTTGTTAAAAGGAGACCATGCTAGTTTGCTACCAAGGCATGGAGGAAATTATTTAACCTCTTTTTCTCTAAGCCCTACCAATTCTGAAAATAAATGCTTGAAATTAGTGTTGAGAAGGATTGAATATCCATATGTAAGGAAGATAAGAAATTCTGAAATTTACAATGGAAAGAGGTTGCAAATGCACTCAGAAAGAGTTTTTTATGTCAATTCAGCTAAGTATATATTCTGCGAATTTGATAAACAAGGTGCGAACCCAGCTAGATAAATGCACCCCAAGGTCTAAAATCAAGGGGACACTTGGTGTTGGTATTAGCAAAGGCACAAATGGGCAACTTCAACTGAGTATATGTAAATGGAACAAGGTGAAAAGGAATGATGAACAACACCTTCTAAAGTCTGAATTCGCAAGGAAGTTTGGGTCTTCCCTTGGTGTCAAAGATTCAATTGATGCACCACTTCCCCAAGATATGCAATTCCAATGTTTGTGGGACTCAACATGTGTTCCCAGGATAGTCAACATGTATATAAGGGGGAGCTCTTTGACATTCCTCAGTTCTGATTTCTTTGATAACTCTCATCCCTTTGGCTTATTGCTTTGATCCATAATGTCTTCCTTATGGGGCTTAGACTTGAAGATCACCTTGCTGGAACGCATTTTCCCAGCCACCTTTGTGATGCCAATTATGGAGTTTTTCTTGTTTTCATCGTCTTATTGGCATTTTTGAAATACATGGACTCAATGGCAAGAGGAAAAACGATATGGTACTGCTGTTTTTTCATTTCCAGCTTACATGAACAGCAAGGAAACTTCATCTACAACAGTAGAAGGCTTCATCAAGAGGGCTCTTTACATTGGGAAGGGCCTAGGTTCGAGTTTTGCACAAGGCCCATGGTGTAGATAGCACTTTGGTTACTTCTATTGTTGAGGACAAGAAATTTTGGGTAGGGAGAATTGTCATGTCCCTCTTTTGATAGAGACATCATTGAAGACCCTTAGAATTAACTAATTCTCGAGAACTAAAGAACAAGTAAGAAGAGAAAGAATTAAATGATTCTGATTGAATATATGTAAGAGATACATTTTTGAAAGTTACTTTATGTTTTCTTATTTCACTTAAAGAGGGGACCTTTAAGGGTCATGGATGTTTAGGTGATTTAAAAAAATATCATAAGGAAAATGTTTTTTAAATATTTAAGTTACTCCCACTTCTTCGGGCACTACACTTAGAAGGCTATAAAGCCAAAAAGAGGAATCATTTGGAGGGGTTCATGCTATGTTTGATATTGAAATCTTGGTCTTTTAGCACGAAAACGTTTAAGCCATTTGCTTTGAAGATGAAACCCTTCAAGCAAAGAGGTAGAGGACGCAAACCCTCTTTCTTCATTGGGTAGCTTCATTTAAAGGCTTCCATTGAGTTATCAATTTCTACAAGGGTGTTTTAAACACCATTCTTGTTATTTTCAGGTGGGCGACTTGCTTTTGGAAGTGGGCGACTTGCTTGGTGGATGAATTCACATGCTTTTGGGTGATTTTATGCTCTAAAAACATTTCTAAAATTTATTCTAATATTTTGCATATTGGCAACTTGCCTCGAAGAAGGTTTGGACCTTGTTTGAGGGTCAATATTGTCTTGGACCAATTCTATAATTTTTCTATAATATTCCACCTTGGGTGATTTGGTTTGGGGGGCTTTTTGGCCTCGTAATACATTTAAAAAATTCATAAAATTTCTACATTTCAATTCAATAATATTTGTTTAATTTATTGAGGTTTTTGTGAAGTTTGTTGCATGGTAGAACAACTGCAATTTTCAATTCATTATTTTAGTTTGGGGCACCTAGAGTTTGGAGGATTAATTCCTCTTTTGAAGGGCCACAATTGCTTGTTTGGATCAATCAACAGTGGCTTCGGGTTTAACATATTTTTGAGCTATTTTTGGAAGTGTTTGGCAGCTAAGCTTTTGTTGTCAACTTGGAACTGTGCCCTGAATCGAAAATGTGCATGAAGTGGCCAATCCTCTATCCGGTTGAAACAATGGGATCTTCTCACGAGGGTGGGTGCCTCAATGGTGAGAAAACCTCTAGAGAAGGCTGGTTCCTGTAAGATGTATCAATGAGGATCTCTTTTCTATGCTGCGGACTACCATGGAAAAGGGAGAAGGAAACTTTAAGGGAAAATCCTACTTAATAAAGATGATACACCAGAAGATTGATCCACTCAACTTGGAACCTTGAACACTAAACAAACAAGGGAAAAGGAAGACCTTTGATTTCAATCAATCACTTATGCATAAATATTTCATGAAGAGATTAGATCCAATGACCAAAACATGAAGGAAAGCGATGGAAAGAGGTCTGATACAAGACACTTTGCAGCCACCTAACATCCACTTACAGCTTCAGCAAAAGACATAAAGAACACTGAACATGCCTTGCATCATGCGATAAGCTAGCAACTAGGTATGAATCAAAATTTGGGAAGGGAGATAAATCTACCACATATGCAAATTGTTGAATGAATATACACTATGCCAACACTTGAAATCTAAAAGTACAGTCCTATTGATCGAAGAGGTTACACGACTCACCAATGGCAGATCTGGTCTAGCCAAGAGAGGTATTATTTTTAATCAACGCTGAAAGACATCTTATAGAAAGTTACAAAAGCCAAAGATTGGCATTAAAAAATTGAAGAGAAGGATTAACTTAGATTAACTCAAGGCTAACTTGGCCTTTCAATAAAATATGTTTTCCCTTTGTCTTTGCATGAAGCTTCTTGCGCTTGAGAAAGTGAACTTGTCTTTTGTTTATTGAAACGCCCACCTCTCTTTGCATGGAAATCCACGCCAATGTCAATTTTAGAAATCTACGTGAGCTGTTGGAACGTTTGAAAGCTTAAGATGATAATATCATGCATGAAATCCAATGCCATGCTAAAATTAGAACTCCAATTGAAACGTTGGAAGCTAAGTTGGAACATTTGAAAGCACACAAGTTGATCTGGAGATGAGCTTGACTTCAACAACCAGTCAACTGAAGCTTTGACTAGTCAATCGAAAATAGCCCTTGCTTGCATGTATTTTCTCCTATTTTGGTCTGCCTGTTCATATCTATTTTTGGCGGGATTATATATTTGGATGTATTTTGTCTATATTAGTCTATATTTCCTTGGATTTCTTGGCTATCTCCTTAGCCTTTATTTATGGGTTTTTCGTTGGTTTTATTTGGCTTCATCTCTGTCTTTTTGATTTCCGTCAGAAATTTTGTTCTCCCTTTCGGATTTTTATTGCTGCGGATCCTTTTGCTAGCTGACTTTTCTTTTTCCACTCATTTCCTGCGGACTTTATTCCTTCGGAATTATGTTCTGTCCCTCTCCCTCAGGCTTATCTCCTTCGGATCTTTTGAAGGAATTCTTCAGGTTTTAGTCAAACTCCTCTTTGAACTTCAACAGTTACTTCCCGCTGTCAAAATTTGACGTCTTGCAGGACGTCACCCTTTGGCATTTTCTCGGGCTTATTTTCTGTCATGCCCCTTTTGTGCTTAACACTTTGACGTCTCGCTTCCTTTGTGACTTTGTTTTCAAACTTTCTAAAAGAATTCTTTCCTTCGGGTCTTTGCTATTTTCTTTTGGGAAACTTGTCTTGCTTATTTCTTTCTTTGTAGGACAATTTTTCCGCGAACATTGTCTTTCAACTTTTTCGAAAGAATCATTCTTTCAGGCTTCCTGTCTCTGTTCTTTTATCCGAATTTCTTCGGACTTTTTGTCCAAAGGAATTCCTTCGGACAAAAAGCCCAAAGGAATTAATCCTTTGTCCTTTGCCTTTGCTCTTTGTTGATTTTGAACTTTGCTCTATCAGCTTTTTTGCACAGGCCTCTCCAAATTTCTTCGGACTTTTTGTCCGAAGGAATTCCTTTGAACAAAAAGCCCGAAGGCATTTTCTCTTGTCTATACATTTACCTTGTTGAGAATGCCCTTCGGAAAATGCCCAAAGGTCCAAGCACCGACCAAGTGCCCTCCGCAAGGGCTTCTATCCTTCATCTGCGCCCTTGTCGGAAAAATTGTAAGGCACCCGGGTTTTTGCAGGGGTCCTGAATTTGACGTGTACCTTCTTGAAGTGTAGGTGCCCTTCGGAATTATTGAAAATGACCTTTCTGAAGGGTACCTTGCCCTTCAGGTTTCTTGTTTTGCCTTTTTCTGCCTTCCAAAGACACCCCTTGCAATTCCATAGACTTATTCCTTTGGATTTCTTTGGACTTTTGTCCGAAGGAATTATTCCTTGGAATTTTCTTACTTTTTGGGCGGACTTTTCTCTTGGATTCTCCGAAGTATTCCTTCAGACAAAAAGTTCGAAGGAATTACTTCCTTTGCTGGAGACCCTTTCCTTTGTTGTTTCCTGCGGACTTATGTCCTTAGCACTTCTCGGAAGTTATGTGACATTTTGCCTTCTTTGATGAACCATTCCTTTGGACAAAAGTCCAAAGGAATTCCTGTTGTAGCAAAGGCCCTCACAAAAGAAAAAACAATGTATTCTTTCTTTCCTTGGATGGAGATGTGAATTTTCCGAATGGCAAGAGACAATCTGTCTTGTGGAAGAATTGTCAACAAGTTTACTATCACAAAAATCATAATTTTACATATTTGGCCAGGGTTTTTCAATAAATCCAGATTTTAGAAAATTGTCCTATTTGGGTGCATTACAAAAAGTCTAACACCACTCAAGCACATGCAGTGCATCAATTGACTCACCTCAATGCACCTCTACGTGCTACCACAATGGCACACAGACTATGGCGCGGGTCCCTTGCATGTGCAAGCACACACACACTCAACATCCACATGTTAGGTTCCTCCTGCCATGCGGCATGCCAACTAGCATATTCCAAGCATGCAACACATCATGAAATCTATCAATGGAACTGTTGTCAACTTGGAGCTACGCCCTGAATCAAAGACGTGCACGAAACGGCCAATCCTCTATCCGGCTAAAACAATGGGATCTTCTCACGAGGGTGGGTGCCTCAACAGTGAGAAGAACCTCCAGAGAAGGTTGGTTCTTGTATGATGTATCAATAAAGATCCCTACTCTACGCTGCGGACTACCATGGAAAAGGGAGAAGGAAACTTGAAGGGGAAATTCTACCTAAAAGGGGTGATACACCAGAAGTTCGATCCACTCAACTTGGAACCTTGAACACTGAACAATCAAGGGAAAAGGAAGACCTTAGACTTCAATCAATCACTTATGCATAAATATTTCATGAAGAGGTTCGATCAATGACTAAAACCTGAGGGAAAATGATGGAGAGAGGTCTGATAAAAGACACTTTGCGGCCACCTAACATCCACTTACAACTTCAGCAAAAGACAATAAAGAACACTTAACATAACCTGTATAAGGATAATCTAGCAACTAGGTATGAATCAGAATTTGGGAAGGGAGAAAAATCTACCACTTATGCAAATTGCTGAAGAAATATACACTATGTCAGCACTTGAAATCTGAAAGTACAGTTTTTCTATTGATTGAAGAGGTTACACAACTCACCAATGGCAGAGTCTGGTCTAACCAAGAGAGAGATTGGATCTTTTTTTATCAAGGCTGAAAGCCATTATATAGAAAATTACAAGAGGCCAAAGATTGGAGCTAAAAATTTGAAGAGAAGGATTCACTTTGGTTAACTCAAGGCTTTACTTGGCCTTTCAATAAAATATGTTTTTTTTTATCTTTGCATGAAGCTTCTTGCGCTTGATGAAGTGAACTTGTCTTTGTTATGAACTGCCCACCTCTCTTTGCATGGGAATCCACGCAAATGTCAATTTTAGAACTTCTTCGTGAGCTGCTTGATGCCGAGTTGTAACGTTTAGACGCTGAGTTAGAAGAAGAGATCATTCTGAGTTGGACGCAGAGATCATTCTCCTTCGCATGGAAAGCTCCTAGTGAATGCGGCGTTTAACAATTAGTCAACTCTAAATCTGGAACAATCAACTTGACATTCGAATTTGGAACTTCAATTGACGCTGAGTTGGACCCTCAGATGCGTGAGATGATCTAGCGATGAGCGGGACTTTAATAACCAGTCAACTGAAGCTTTGGACAGCGTTCGATGCATGTATTTTGTCCTATTCTGGTCTGCCTGTTCATGTCTATTTCTGGCAGGAATCTATATTCGGATGTATTTGTCTATATTTTTTCCCATTTGGCCTTTTCTTTCCGAATTCTAGCTTTACCCCTGTTTCAACAGTTACTTCTCGTGGTCAGAATTTGACGGCTTGCGGGATGTCACCGAAAGTTTTCTTATTTCCTTCGGAACCTCTTCTTTGCATATATTTCCTGCGGCTTTCTTTTCTTCGGCTTTACCTCCGAAGTATTCCTTCGGACAAAAACTCCGAAGGAATTCCTTCAGACTTTTTCCCGAAGGATATCTTCGTTCTCTTTTCCCTTTGCTCGGGCTTTTGTGTTAGTCGGGTTTTTCCCTTAGACATTTTCCCACAGACAAAATGTCCGCAAGAATTATCTCAATCACTTCCTTTGACCTTCGGAATTCTTCTTCGAGTTTATTGGCTTCGCATTTCTTTGGGTTTTTCCCGCTGCTCTTTCTCCGAATTTCTTTGGACTTTTTGTCCGAAGGAATTCCTTCGGACAAAAAGTCCGAAGAAATTCATTCCCTGCCTTTGCCTTTCAATCTTTTTCGAAGCCTTCAGATTTTATTGAAGGGGCCCTGTCCTTCGAAATGTACCCTTCAGAAAAGTGACCGTGGTCCTGTCGCCGACCAAGTGCCCTCCGCAAGGGCTGGTAATCGTCCCTCTGTGCCCTTCGGAAAAATTGGAGGGCACCCGGCCTTTTTGCAAAGGTCCCGAATCTGTTCTCTCACCTTCCCGAAGGGTAGGTGCCCTTCGGAATTCTTGAAGATGACCCTTCCGAATTAATCCTTGGCTTTTCCCTGCCTTTTGTACGGACTTTTGGATTCTTTGAAGGAATTCCGTTGATTTGTCATTTCCTTGGCTTAGCCTTCTTTGATGAACACCATTCCTTCGGACAAAAGTCCGTAGGAATTCATTCTTTTGCAACAAAGGCCCTTAACAAAGAAAAACAATGTATTCTTTCTTCCTTGGCTAGAGACGTGCATTTTTGAATGGCGAGAGACAATCTGACTTGTGGAAGAATTGTCAACAGGAACCACACAACTAGAAGTCCAACCACACATTTGCAGGAAGCTCAACCATCACTCTACCAGAAGATGTACCACCACCCTTCCATAACCATCATCAGTTATAACCACTTCTTGTAATAATATATATTGTAATTGTTTGAACCATAAGGGATCAGAGGTGACACACACAAACCAGATAGAAGATTGTTAGCATGCCTTGTGTAACTAGCATTCACACTCATCTGTAGATCTGCATTCTTTCATCCAGTCTAGACAAATCAACAAGGAAGCATTCGCTTTATGATCACATGAACTTGCATTCCTGGTCTTATTGAATCTTGTATACATCTATAATTTTTCCATTTTGCATATTGAATAGGAGTTGCATTATTTTGCTGCATATCCGACTTCCACATTCGAATGTGTGTTTGGTTTTCTGTTGTTTAGAATATCTTCTGTGCATTCTACAAACCACAGCTTGCTGCCAAGCGCAGTATTGTCCACTACACCAACATCATAGGCCCCATGGTGCAGATTACCTAGAGCTTGGTATGAGAAAAATAATCAGTTTTTCCATAAGAAAGGTGTTGTTCATAGCAATTCGGATCCCAATCTGTATATTCAACATATTGATGCTCACATTTTGATAGTGGACATGTGTGTTGATGACTTAATCATCACTAGCAGCCACACTGGTTTTGTACATGCTGCCAAGCAGAGTTTAAAGAACTTTGACATAACAGACTTAGGACTTCTGCATTACCTTCTTGGAATGCAGTTATGGCAGTTGAAATATAGGATTTTCATCTCTAAGACAATGTATGGCTTGGACCTAGTTAAAAGGTTTCATGGGGATTGCAAGCCAACTTCTACTCCTTTTCAAAAAGGGGTCAAGTTGACTGCCCACTGGGATGAATAAAAATTTGATGCAACTTTGTATCGACAATTGAGTGGAAACCTGCTCTACCTGACGCATATTCGCCTCAATATTGCTTATGTTGTCAATCTCCAAATTCATGCAGGATCCTAAGAAACTTCATTGGATGGCAGATAAGCGTATTCTGAGGTATGTTAAGGCTACCTGCTCTTTTAGCATTGAATATAGAGCAGAGAAGGTGTTCCTTTGCTTGGGTACACTGACTCAATTGGTCAAGTGATAGTGATGTTAGAAAGTCCACTTTTAGATTTGTCTATTATCTTGGCTCTGGGAAAACTGGTTGGCAGAGCAAGAAGCAATCAATCATTGCCCTCTGTACTACTGGCTTAGAGTATAGAGGTGTAGTTAATGTTGCACAAGAAGTAGTTCGGATTCGCCAAATACTTGAAGAGTGGGGTTGCATCAACAACAACCCATTATTCTTAGATGTGACAATCAAAGTGTTATCCAACCAGGGAAGAATCATGTGTTTCATGCACAGACCAAGATTATTGAGTTCCATCATTAATGTATTCAGCAACTAATTCATGGTTGAACAATTCACCCTTAATTTTTCAGGACAAAAGACCAAGTTGCCTACATCTTTACAAAAGCCTTAACGTAAGCCAAATTCATCAAGTTTCAAGACATGCTCAGGCTCCAAGGAGTTTTCATTAGGGGGCACGGTTGTGTAATGTCATCTCCCCGCAATCTCTCTTAGTATTTTTCTTTCACCTAAGTGAACATAATGGGGGAGTGTTGGTGATGATATTTACTTAAGTATTGCATAAGTAGCCAATATAAGGTTTATATGTACCTAATTTGTGTAGAAATTCTTTTTTTCTTTTTCCTCATATAAGGTATCTTCCACGTCTTTGTATGTTCACTTGTGCCTTCGTCCACTTGTTCTTTGCATGCTTTGTGGAATCTTCTACTTGTAACTTGCAAGCTTCGTGCATGCTTCCACCTTTGCTTTTGTAAAATCTTCCACTAGTAACTTGCATGCTTATTGATTCCACCACTTGTGCATGTTCTATGTGCAAGTTTATATGATGAGAGGTCTCCCTCCCATTGTGGTCATCTTGGATTCATGTGTCGTAGCATTACACTCTGTGGATTATTCGAATATTTAGATACCATTGGTACCCACCTTATCTCTTGTGTCCTGATTGTGTCTATGCAATTTTATTAACTGCATTTTCAATTTGTAAGAGTGAACTTAATTTCTACAATGGTAAATACTAGTTGAGTGTCTCATATAAGTTTCTTACCTGCCTCTCTAAAATATTAGAAAGCATGTCACCCTTGCGCTCACATTATGATGCCTAAGCTTATTTCTCTTACATATTTCTAAAATTTCATATTTGACATATTGTAGATCAACAGCTTATGAAGGCTATAAAGAACACGGCCATACCTGCTGCCATCCCAAAGGAGTGAGGCTTGCATCAACAAATTCATAAGACAAGTATGCTTTAAAGTCTTTTTCTCCAGCCACATTGTGGTAGCCCTGTGCATGCCTCACCTAAACACATTTTAAAAACATGCAGATCCATATCAGTACATAGAAACCAGAACTCTAATGTTGATTCTCTTGAGTTTCTTCATTTACCTCATAAAACTCATGTAAGAAAAAGGCAACAAGTCTGAATATAATTTATACTTTGAACAACTTTGAATGGAAAAACAGAAATTTAACATATAAAATAAGACATACCAGGTGAATAGTTTTGCAACGGTGTAAAGGATATAAGCTGGAATCTGGAGTCTTAGACATATCTGCAGAGATGAAATAAACGAAAAAACAATAGTATTGTGTCAATTAAAGAGCCTATATAGTAAATAAAAGAGTCTTTATTAATAACAGCAACCCGTTTCAAATGAAAGAGCCTTCATTTATTTTTGTCTTTCTCAGTTAGTTGGATTGGAAATACTTCATAATCATTAACTTGCCTTCCAACTAAAAAATTCCAAGGATTAATCACTGAATTTAGTCCAATAATCCCATACAAACAACCTGCAAAAGTCAAACAAGGCCATTAAACATTAACCCAAGCTGCTAGAATGTTTGTTGAAGACTCATCACAGTCAAAGTTTATCAAGGAGGCAACAGTGACTAAGAATCGGCTCAAGATTCAAAATGACAATGAAGCCCCACCGACACGAAGGACATACTAGCATGACAGCCATTGCAATATATATGGAAGAAAAGAAGGAATTTAGACAAATGTGATATCTAAAATGTAAGGAGAATATCCACATTTTTACTTGCCACTCTTTCATGCCCTATGGCTAAATTTGCCAGCCATTTGAAAAAAAAATCTCCACCAAAGATATTTATTTTACGGGAACCTGCCATTCTTCATTGATTTTCCCATTTCATTATCTAAAGATTACACGATATGAACTTTTAGACTTTATAATACAAATGAAAGTTCATTGTGATTTTATGTATTGATTTATTTTATTTTTTGCTAGGAAATTCTGAAAATTGAGAGTCAAGATGAATACGGAGTGCTGCAGAATCCCAAATAATTTTAGAGGCAATGCGGTTGGTTTAGAATTTCTATCTTCACACCATATAACTCTGATATTTTAAAGTCTCAAACGTTTGAATGTCTACCCTTTCAAATTTAATATCGAAATCCAATTTGTTTTTATTTAAGTCGCCAAAATTCTATGGATTCCAACAAATTAGTGGTTTTATTCCTCGCTACATGGTGGTTTTATTCCTCACTACATTGTTTGCATATATTTTGGGAGCATAGAGAACTCATAAATTCAAGATAAGGAACCCCAGTAACTCATGCAAATGAACATATTACATTCAGTATAGAACATCTAATGAACTCTCATCTAGTGTGTAACCTTAAATATCATTACAAGAGCTCAAGAAGAGAACCATGAAACTCTCAAAAATAGTATCAATCATAAGATGACACATTGCAGACCTTTATATGGCAACTCTTCCCCAAACAAAACCTCCAGAAACTTGAAACTTCCACAAATAAGATGATGGCCTTTCCATAGTTCATCCAAGGTTTCTGTTACAAAAGGCTCGAGAAGGCAACACATATGGGATGCTCTGCCAAGCCCTAATTCATATTGTCAAAATGTAGATAGAACATTTATTATCTATGTGATGAACTTATAAATGTCAACCCAAGGAATAAAATTGTGTGGCACCTGTTGACAAATCTTCCACAAATCAGATTCTCTCTTGCCACTTGGAAAGTTCTCATCTCTAGCCAAGGAAGAATACATGGTTTTCCTTGACCAAAATACGTCATTTCTACGGACTCTGCAGGCCATTTCTACGGACTCTGCAGGATTTCTACGGACTCTCCCGACACTTAGGCGACAAAAGGGCCTTTGCAACTTTTCCGAAAGCCAATTATAGAGGGCAAACAGCCCTTGCGGAGGGCAGAAAACACAGAAGAGCCGATGACAAAGTCCGAAGAAATTTAGGAAAAGTTGCAAAAGGCAAGGAAGGAAAAGTCAAGGATTAATTCGGAAGGGTCACTTTCAATATCCCCGAAGGGCACCTACCCTTCGGGCAGGCACAAGACCAAATTCGGAGAACCGTTGAAAAAAGCCCGGGTGCCCTCCAATTTTTCCAAAGGGCACGGGCGGAGGACACTTGGAAGGGCAGAAGACACTTGGTCGGTTGCCGAAGGGCACATTTGAAATCCCGAAAGGCACATTTCGGAGGGAAAGGCAACGGAAAGAATCCTTCGGACTTTTTGTCCGAAGGAATTCGGAAATATATATACAGAGAAGACCAAGGACATTTCAAAGAGCAGAGACAAAACAATTGGAATTCTTTCGGACTTTTGTCCAAAGGAATTCCTTCGGACAAAAAGTCCGAAGAAATTCAGAAGTGTCCACAGAGGCTAGAAGACAAAAGACAAAGGCAAAGCAAAGAAAATGAATTCTTTCGGACTTTTGTCCGAAGAAATTCGGAAGCTTAGACAAAACAAAAAGGCTGCAAGAAACGAAGACGAAGGGAACCTTCGGATCTTTCCAGACATTCCTTCGAACAAAAAGTCCGAAGAAATTCGGACAAAAAGCCCGAGGAAAATAAACCCGCGGGAAAGATGCGAAGCCAATAAAGCGAAGGAAAGAAAGCCGCGGAAAGTGACACGACGGAAGTCCGAAGGAAAAAGCTTCGGGTGACGTCCCGCAAGCCGTCAAATTTTGACCGTGTGAAGTAACCATTGAAACCAAGGAGATAACAGGTAATCTGAAATAAATGGAGGCCGACTGTGCAAAAGAGAATAGAAAATAGATAATCCAACGAAAGAGTCGACTACGAAATCCTACCAGAAATAGACACGAACAGGAAGGCCAGAATAGAACGAAATACATGCAAACATCAGAGCTATTTTTGAACATCAGTCAAAGCTTCAATTGACTGATTATTAAAGTCCTGTTCATCTCCAGTCAGCTCATGCATACGAAGGTCTAAATCAGTTTTAGCAGGAGTCCCAAATTCGAACGACGAGTTGACTGATCCAGATTTAGAGTTGACTAATTGATTAAACGCCACATCCACTAGAAGCTTTTCATGCGAAAGAGAATGATCTCTTCATCCAACTCAGCTTAAATAACGTTTAACTCAGCTTTCAAACACTACAACTCGGCATCAAGCAGCTCACGTGGAGTTCTAAAATTGACATCTGCGTGGATTTTCATGCAAAAAAGAGGTGGGCGGTTCATGACAAAGATAACTTCGTTTCATCAAACGAAGAAGCTTCATCAAGGACAAAAAGGAAAATATATTTTATTAAAAGGCCAAGTAAAGCTTGGAGTTAACAAGTGAATCTTTCTCTTCAAGTTCTATGCCAATCTTTGGCTTTTTGTAATTCTCTTTATATAATGGCTTTCAGCCTTGATTAAAAAATAATCCAATCTCTCTTGGTTAGACCAGACTCTGCCATTGGTGAGTTGTGTAACCTCTTCGATCAATAAGGACTGTACTTTCAGATTTCAAGCATTGGCATAGTGTATACTTCTTCAGCAATTTGCATAAGTGGTAGAGTTCTCTCCCTTCCCAAGTTTTGTTTCATACCTAGTTGTTATATTATCCTTGTGCAAGTCATGTTCAATGTTCTTTATTGTCTTTTACTGAAATTGTAAGTGGATGTTAGGTGGCAGCAAAGTGTCTTTTATCAGACCTCTCTCCATCATTTTCCCTCAGGTTTTAGTTACTGGATCAAACCTCTGCATGAAATACTTATGCATAAGTGATTAATTGAAGTCTAAGGTCTTCCTTCTCTCTTGTTCGTTCAGTGTTCAAGGTTCCAAGTTGAGTAGGATCAAAATTGTGGTGTATCACCCCCTTTAGGTAGGATTTCCCCTTTAAGTTTCCTTTCTCCCTTTTCCACGGTAATTCGCAGCGTAGAGTATAAGTCCAAATTGATACATTATACAGGAACCAGCCTTCTCTAGAGGTTCTTCTCACTATTGAGGCACCCACCCTCGTGAGAAGATCCCATTGTTTCAGCCGGATAGAGGATTGGCCGTTTCGTGCACGTCCTCGAATCAATGCGCAGCTCCAGGTTGACAACAGCACCACTATGCAGTATACACACACTAAGAATTGATGAACAAAATTAAAACTATAATTAATGTGCCCTACACTACTTGCAAGAAAGTAAATGCAATTGAAAATTAAAACCCCTGCTTTAATCTATGAAAGCAAACTGAACTTCTACTTACAAGCAATAATTCAAACCTAACTAACGAAAGTTGCTATACCAATCATGCACTGTGGGTGGATCCTACCTCTCAGCTGGCCAATTTTTAATCAAGATTGGTATAGATAACTCTTTCAGTGGCACATGTTGGGAGAACTGCTCTTCACATTAAGTGGCAAAAATGATGGTACAATACAGTCTCACTGAATCGGGCCCACCCTTGTCTCCCTCAAACAATATATAAAGTTCGAGAATAGAGGAGACAAGTCAATCAGGTGGTTCAACTACCTTTTAATTTGTTGGCTTGATATAATTACATTGACAAACCCATATTAAGTCATAAATGACTTAACCTTGCCCACTCAAAAGAATTTACATTACATTTGACCATACAAACAAATAATTAACTCTTGGATACTCAATAAGTAAACAACTTGACTTTACAATTATTAGCATATTATTGTGTTACCTTAGGTTATTTGCTAAGGTATATTTCATATGTTTATGGTTATAGTGGTTTTAACCACTTAGGTAGGTAGGTTTCACGGGCTTAGCTATTTTACGCTACCCGATGCTTATGGTTGTTCCCACCCCCTATTTTCTCGGGTCGTTTTTTTTGCCTATTTAATAGGCCTCTTGTGTATTGTTGTGTACGCTGGTTAATTCCATTTTTTCAATCTCTTTGCTGAATCTAATATGGTAATCAGAGCTTGCGATTTAGAAAGCTTGGGAGGAAGCCTGTGAAGCAAGAGAGGATGGTCTTGTCAGGGAGGAGCGTGAAGTGCTCGGTGGAGAGCTGAGAGTGGAAGAAATTTATTTATTTTTTCCTGTGACCAGCTATTTAACTTGGAGGAAAATTCAAAAAAAAAAAATCATTTGAGCACTATTTTTTATGATTCTTGTTTCTATAAAATTCTCTAGCTCGAAATTCATCTGTTGGATCAGACGGAATTAAATTCCGTTGAGTATTTTGTCCGAAAACTACATTTAAAGTTTTTTGGTTGGACATTTCTATATGGTTTAGGGAAGAGACCAGATTTTCATTCGAGCACTGTTTTTGGCAAGTGAGGGGTCTAAAAAAATTTATTTTTTGAGAGGAGATGATAGGAACTGACGGAATTCAATTTCGCTAAGTATTTCTCCCGAAATCTGCATCAAAGTTTTGCAAGTAGGCCAATTTTTTGATTGGCTGATTTTTGTTATGAAAATTTTAACCTAAAGTTTTATTATTTCAATTAATTTAATTTTTTAATGGAAATAATTCAAAACTTTAGCTTATAAGGGTTATTGGGGACCTACTGGCGACTAATTATCTCAAAAAAGTATTGGAAGGTGAAAATTTCACCATTTTTTGAGTTTTTGATCTGGATGTTGACGAAGAAGGAATTTTTGAAATTGGAGTTGTAGATCTCCCGATTTAATTGTTTTTGTCCATTTTTTGGTTTTTTAAAAACGAAAAAATTAAAATTTCTCAAACGATGTGGTGTTTTTTGCTGAAAACTGGAGGTATTGACCCGTTTGTGATTTGAATCAGTGGATAGGAAGAATTTTGTGTAAAGTCATAATTTTTTTGGTATTTGCCTTTTTTTGGAAAAACTAGGTCAAAATGGTTAGTTTACAACACCTCTTGTTACCAGATTCAGAAAAAATGATAGGCAAAAATTTCAATTTGTGGAGTCACAAGGTTTTGAAGATATGTGAACATCGCAACCTTGATCAAATAGTGCTCAATAAAGAGCAAAGGCCTGCCACTAGTTATGATGACTATGATAAACGCCATCAGGAAGCTCTTATGTTGTTAAAACTATCAGTAGCAGATAATCTAATCTTAGAAGTCAGAAATATGACCATTGCATCAGTTTTATGGACTAGTCTTACTTCTAAATCCTAGGCTTCGAAAGCCGGTAGGGTATTATATTTGAAGAATTTGTTGTTTTGTACTAAGATGCAGGAAGATGGCTCCGTTTTTGAGTTTTTGTTACAAATCAAGGATATCATTGATCAGTTGAAGGCTGTGCAAAACCCTATTGATGGGCAAGATTTGATTACTCTGGTTATGCAGAATCTTCCACCTTCATTTGAATCATTTGTGGAGTCCTTGTACATGATTGCTGAGACACAGACTTTGGACTTTGAAAAATTGTTCACATTGCTATTGCAGAAGGAAAGACGGTAGGAGCAGACAGTGTTGTTGACATCTACTTCTACGGAGAGTGCATTCTTCATCAAGGGAAAGGGTAAGCAGTTTAGTAAAACTACTAGTTCTCCGACAGAAACTTCACAAGTGGTTCTAATAAGAGATCTAAGTGGAAATGTTTTTACTATAAGCAACGTGATCACCTTAAGAAAGATTGCAAGAAAAGATAGCAAGATATGGCTAACCCTAGAAAGAAATCTCATCATGCGAATGTAGTTGAAGGTGAAGGTGAGGAATCATCTCCTAATTTAGATTTCATGGCTTCCAGTGGTAATTCTGCGGTGGATCGAACTTGGTACTTTGATTCAGAGTTCATCTTGCCATTATACATGCCATAAGGACTGGTATGTGGATTTTGTTGAAAATGACAGTAATACTCAATCTGTATCTTTGGGAGATGGTAGGACTCATTTTGTGAAAGGATATGGTAATGTTCAGATCAGATTTGATGGTACTATTCAGTATACATTTAAGAATGTTAGGTATGTGCCAGACCTGAACAAAAATTTGCTTTTCATTAATGAGATCACTAGAAACTCTGATTTTGTTGTAAAGTTTCAAGGACAACAATGTTTAGTCACTACCAACGATAACAAGATTATTGTTGTTGGGATTGGTGAGAAAGGCTTGTATAAGCTCGCATATCCACAGAGAGCAAAGGAAAGTGCACTTGCAGTGGTTGATAACACAAGTTCACTCTGGCATGAAAGGTATGGGCATTTGAATTTCCAGTATTTGACTACATTGAGCAAGACTAAGATGGTTAAGGGGATTCCTTCTATTCAGGATAGTCATCATGTATGTACTAGACATACATGATGTCAGTTGGAGAAGCAAGTTAGACATTCATTTGATGTTGGTAAAGCTTCAAGAGCTAAGGGAGTATTGGATCGGGTACATGCGGATTTGCATGGTCCAATGCAGACACCTACCACTTCTGGAGCCCGTTATTTTCTATTGCTGGTCGATGATTTCTCTAGGAAAAAGTGGGTATACTTTCTAGTGAAGAAATCTGATTGTTTTTCTAACTTCCTTACTAGGAAAGCTATGATTGACAAACAAGCGAGAAGGTCAATGAAATCTCTTAGAATGAATAATGGGGGTGAATTCATCTCAAAACAGTTCAAGGAGTTTTGTGCCACTGAAGGCATACACAGACAATATACTACCCCTTACACTCCACAGCAAAATGGAGTTGTGGAAAGGCGAAATAGGGCGGTGATGGACATGGCTCGTTGTATGGTCCAAAGCAAAAATGTCCCATATAGATATTGGGCAGAAGCAATGAATACGGCGGTGTACATCCTCAATAGAAGTCCTACAAAAGTATTGGAGAATATGAATCCAAAGGAGGCTAGGTCAGGTCGAACTCCAAATGTAAGTGCTTTCCTAATTTTTGGTTGTGTAGCTTGTGCAGTTATTCCTAGTCAAAAGAGAAGTAACTTGGATGCGAACAGCAAAGCATACATGTTTGTTGGGTACAGTGAGCAATCAAATGCCTAAAGATTACTTGATGTTTCTACTAACAAAGTTGTGGTAAATAGAGATGTCATAGTAAATGAACAAATGTCATACTTCACAACAACTAGTACAGTTTCAGATATTGAGTCATTGTTTTCTTCAAATGATTCTATTATAAGTTGTGGTGTGAAAGTTGAGCAAGATTCTAGTTCATCAGTGGAATCACATTCCAGGGAGGGAATTGATGCAGGGCATTGTGAGGTTCCAACAAAACAACGAAAGAAGCCAAAGTGGTATTCTGCCACTGGAAGCACTAAAGGAGGGAGACTTACTAGAGGGTGTGGAAGGAAGAAGATTGAGATCAGGAAAGCAATTTGGTAATAGAGGTGAGCATGACAATTTTGCTCTAACAACTACTATTTCACATGTTTTTGAGCCTAATTCTTTTTCAAAGGCAAAAGGGAAGCATGAGTGGGAATCAGCCATGCAATTGGAATATGATTCCTTGATGAAAAATAAGACTTGGGAGCTCATGGAGCTACCACCAAGAAAGAAATCCATTGGTTGTAAATGGATTTACAAGGTAAAATGCAACGCAGGTGGTGTAGGAATGCTTGCCGTTGCGCCAAAAGGTCGACCTTTTAACGCCCGATACAAACCCCAGATAAGTACCCACGGGAGGCTGTTAGTCCATGTCACGAATCCCTGAGGGGGACGCTGGCGATTAGTCCAACAATCCCCCCCTCAGCGTCACCTGAGGGGATTCGAACCCGTGACCACCGCTCTGATACCAATTGTAGGAATGCTTGCCGTTGCGCCAAAAGGTCGACCTTTTAACGCCCGATACAAACCCCAGATAAGTACCCACGGGAGGCTGTTAGTCCATGTCACGAATCCCTGAGGGGGACGCTGGCGATTAGTCCAACAGGTGGTTCCTTGGACAAACACAAAGCTAGACTTGTTGCAAAAGGTTATGCACAAGAGGAAGGGGTTGATTATAAGGAGACTTTTGCTCCAACTACAAAGATGGTAACTTTTTGTTTAATTGTTGGTATTACTGCTCAGTTTGGATGGCAGGTGCACCAAATGGACATTAAGAGTGCTTTCTTGAATGGAGATCTAGAGGAGGAAGTCTACATGGTTCAGCCACAAGGTTTTCAAGTTCCTGATAAGGAACACCTTGTTTGCAGGTTGATCAATCCCTTGTATGGGCTTAAACAGGCTCCTCGAGCCTGGTATATGAAGATAAATACATACCTTAGGGAGTCTGATTTCAAAAGGTGTAACTCTGAACCAAATCTCTATATAAAGGTGTCTGGTGATGATATCTTTATTCTCATTGTATATGTTGATGATATAGTCATCACTAGGAGTAGTGCTAGTCTCATTCAGCAGATGAAGGCTGATATTTATTGTGCTTTTGACATGACAGACTTAGGACTACTGAAATGTTGTTAAGGTGTTGAGTTTTGGCAAGGTGATTGTGTTGTATTCATGTCACAGAGTAAGTATGCCAAATCATTGCTAGAAAGGTTTAGAATGATGGATTGTAATCCAACTCACACACCTATGAAAGTTGGAGCTAAAATTTCAACTGACACTGATTCACCTTCGATCAATGAAACAGTGTATCGACAGCTAGTGGGCAGTCTCATTTACCTCACTACCATTAGACCGGATATTTGTTTTGCAGTGAGTTTTCTATCTCGCTGCATGTCTAAACCATAGGAAGTACATTGGTTAGTTGCAAAACGGGTATTAAGATATGTCAAAGGTACTCTTGACTTTGGCATATTGTTTAAGAAGTCTATAGATTTTGAGCTTTCAGGATATTCTGACTCTGATTGGGCAGGATCAGTAGATTCAAGAAAATCTACAACAAGTTATGTATTCACTCTTGGTTCAACGGTTTTCTCATGGCAGAGCAAACTACAAACTATAGTGGCATTATCTTCAACAGAGGCAGAGTATAAAGTTGTGGTCAGTGCAGGTTGTGAAACTATGTAGATAAAGAAAATCTTGGAGGATCTTCAATTTGAGTCATCAAAGCCTACTCCGATTTTCTGTGACAACCAGAGTGTTCTGAAGATGGCGAAGAATCCAGTATTCCATGCCAGGACCAAACACATTGAGGTTCACCATCATTACATCCGACAGTTGGTTACAAATGAAGACATCAGTCTCTTCTACTGCCCCACTGCAGAGCAACCAGCTAATATAATGACCAAACCACTTGGTTCAAACAAATTCATAAAATTCAGAGACAAACTTGGTCTTGTTTCTGGTTTAGTTATTAAGGGAGGGTATTAGCATATTATTGTGTTACCTTAGGCTATTTGCTAAGGTATATTTCATATGCTTATGGTTATAGTGGTTTTAACCACTTAGGTAGGTTTCACGGACTTAGCTATTTTACGCTACCCGATGCTTATGGTTACTCCCACCCCCTATTTTCTCAGGTGGCTCTTTTTGCCTAGTTAATAGGCCTGTCATGTATTGTTTTGTACGTTGGTTAATTCCATTTTCTCAATCTTTTTGCTAAATCTAATAACAATTTGTTGGCATATAACAAAATAGAAAATGAAAAAATGAAATCTGGAATCAGAAATAACATCTCTATCATGAAAATCGGAAAATAAATCAATCGATAACTCAAACTAGCAACAAAAAATCCTCCACAAATGATAAAACAAACTCAAAAAAATTGGATACGGAAATCTTCTGAATCTACATGGTTGAATCTTCATATAATAAAAAATAGAACTTATGATGGTTCTCATAACAAACTCATGATGGTTCTCATAAAAAACTCATGAATTATGGAAAGGTCTTAAATATATAGCAATATTCGTATGAAACAAAATCTAGAAAATATCATGCAAATGTGGAGTTATAGGTGTCTTGCACATTTTATCTGTAACTGTATCCTGTAACTTTTATCTGCAGTTTCTCCTGCATTTGGGAAGCTTTAGGAGAAACTATCAAAGCTTATTCGTGCTATCTTCCACATCTCATCTAACACATTAGCCATCGTGACCAATCTAATCCATCAACTACTCCTATCCATTAATTTATTTAAATATGCATGAAATGCTAAAAGAAAATGAAATGAAATACATGAAATGGATTGGATGGAAAATAATGGTATATGAAAGATATATTTCTGTCAATTAAGCATTTCAACTCAGAGTCCTTGTTCAATAAAATATTGAAACTACCCTGATAGCAAAGACCACAAATGCTACTAAACACACCATACCCATGTTCAAGAGGACTACTTTTACCCACCTGGCCTATCAAATATACTTTAAAAAGTGTATAACAAGTACTCAAAATAGGACTCATCGTGATGAAACACTTCTCTTATTGGTTTGCAAGGGTTCTGTGTGACTTCTATTATCTCTTCCCTTCTCTATTGGACTCAATTATTCAAAATTCACAGAAGCGGATAAAGGAGGACTAGCATGGTTTTAATGATCTATTAGCTAAACAACCTACCTTTATAAAAAATAATCACCTCTACCAAAGGTTTTAAACAAGAAAAAATTTAATTGAGTGTTTTAGGAAATCACCCTGCAAGGTTTTTAAATTTTCGGTAGCTTGCTTCTGAGATCATTGTGAAAAAGTTTCTAATTCTCAACGTTTCAAGTCCTTGTAGACCAATCTTGAGGGGAGAAAAAAAATTATCTTTTGCTCCAAAGGAAATAATGTCATACTTTCCCAATAAATATAAAACTATATGATAATCCTTTGACATGTTGCTCTTTCCACATAATTAATATTTCTTTTTAAGTAGAAAGCTTTGCAAAAAACACTTTAAGTTCTATTTATGCTTATATTTCTCTTCGTCAAATTAATCATAGGTCTCCATGATTCACTCAGAATAACATTGTCATTTTCATTGAGATTAATAAAATGTTTTTCTATCTCTATCGCTTCTCTTACTCTCCATTTCAAGTAGTGTTCTCCTTTGAAATGTTTTTGGTCTCTTCAATACAAATATGGTGTTTAGTCTAATGCAATTGTTCAACAAGGGCTGACTTTTCTACTCAATTATGTAGAATGTACTTTGCATGTTCATTGACTCTAACTTGGATTGACCTCCCCATGCCTCCCATGTATGGTATCCCACATGAACAACAAAAACGATAAACACCCTTTTGCAGTTGAGGGTCAACAGGATCCTTTTTTGTATCCAACATGTTTCTCATGGTGTTTGGAGGTGTGGAAGTTGTTCTTATATTTTTCTTCTTTAGAATCCTAGCCAAGTACCTCTCCAATATGCCCTTTATATAAGAGATGAGAATTTGTGGTTCCTCCTTTGTATTGTTTTGTGTCTAAGCACAAGCTTTTTTACCATACTTACAAATGGAATTTTCTATGTCTCTATGTGCAACCATTTTCTTTATGCATCTTGTAGAGTTGAGCCTTTCCCTGTTCATTTTTTTCTTCAATTAAGGTTCTAAATGCATGAGTTGCTATCATTCTAAGAAATGTTTTCTTGTACATAAAGTAGTGGTGGGAATCCGTTTGTAAATATAGATCTTTGTGTTCTCTTTGTATACACCCCATGAGAAAGTAAACCATCTACTTTTCTTAAAACCAAAACATCAAGAAATGGGATGTATCCTTCATTCTCCATCTCCTTCATGAATTATATTTGTTTCAAAAGATTATTTATATGGTCTACAAATCCGCCCAACTCATTCTTACCATGAGGCCAATTTAAGTTGGTGTCATCTACAAATCAGTCCCATCAATTTGTCTTTCATTGGTTAAGAATCTAAAGCTCTCTTCTAAAATTCTTTCATAAAGAGGTTGGCTACAATAGGTGATAAAGGTGATCCCATTGACACTCCCTCAATTTGCTCATATACCTCACCTTTGAAGTCAAAGAAAGTGAAATAAGATACAATTCAGCTAAATTGGGAATTTCATAGTCCATGATTCTCCTTAAAACTTTCATGTAGTGCTCCACTATGTAGCACCCATTTTGTAAGCACACCTAGTGCATATCTAGACCATATTCTTATCATTTTGTCTCCTTACTTGTAGTAGAACTTATTTACTTTGATTAGATTGAGTTGTATAATGGCATTTTCATACTTTCAGATATGATGAGACATGTTATATATGACTTGGACATATTCAAAGACTTATTTGGATCTCAAATATTTTATATGTGGCATTTATCATGATGTGGCTTTGTATCAATTTAGCATATTTTGATTATCCAAAGAACAGTGATGATTTGAATTACTTAAATTATCATGTGACTACTTTAGATTTGATTACACCATGTTACATTTGAGGTACCATCATGCCATCTAGTTTATGAGCAGATCACAAGATCGATACCAAGACTATGCAGGGTTGAAAGGGATCCACAGTTCCATATGAGAGTAATTGAGTCAACCTAACAGCTAGGCAACTCTAGAGATAGACACTTTGAGACATAAATGACTTCAAAAACAAGTTCCCTGTGGAAAAACTTTCTATTGACTAGTCATTCACTATATTTCAAAGATAGTGAGTTTTGATCAAAGTTAGTTTACTGGTTGACTTGGCATGGTGACATGGCATTATGAGCTACTTGGCATGGCAATCAATCACTATAGTGATGCGGATTTATAAAATGGAATATTCTTCATTTAAACCTAGCAGCTAGGCAACTCTAGAGACAGACACTTCGAGACATAAATGACTTCAAAAACAAGTTCCATGTGGAAAACCTTTATGTTGACTAGTCATTCACTATATTTCAAAGATAGTGAGTTTTGGTCAAGGTTAGTTGACTAGTTGACTTGGCATGGTGGCATGGCCTTATGAGCTACTTGGCATGGTGATCAATCACTATAGTGATGTGGATTTATATAAGGGAATATTCCTCATTTAAATATTTAAAATCTTTGGTTAATGAAAAAGTGCGAAAGTGATTTTATTAAAAAAAACCTATGTTTATTTATTTTTAAAAATTGAAAAGTGCCTTCTAATAATCACACAAATAAATACATTGCTAATTTCACAAAAAAATTAAGTGGAATGGAATCACACCCCATAGGAAAATGTCACATCGATCTTGAGGATCGAGAAAGGAGTTCGATTAACATTTGAAAGCTAGCCAAGAGCAATAGTGCAAAAGAAAAATTTATTAAATAATAAAAAGTTTGAAGGAAAGGCGCGACTACAATAAGTTGGTAAAGCTTTTAAGGAAGGCATAACTCCTTGCAAGAAAACTCGGACTTGTGCATTCAATTCAAAAGAAAGCTGAAAGATCAATTATATGCCCATAACTATTTAATAAGAACTTGCAAGTTTTAATACATTTGGCTCGTTTTCAAAGAGAAGGACATGTGGGCATGGTGCGACTATAACTGCCCATCCTCAGTTTTAAGACAAAGGACCAAGTACCAAGTGAGCAGTAAAAGAAAAAAAAGAAACGAACAGAGGGGTAAAACATATAGAGGGAAAAGAGGAGAGGGAGTTGAGGAAAAGAGTCACTTATGAAAGATGGAATTTGCAAAGTTAAAATAAAAGACTTGTAACTAGCATGAAGTAAAGAAAGTTTTCGACCGATACTTTTGATCGGTGGTAGTTGGAGAGTCTCTCCAACTTGTGCCTCAAACATTCCTTTTACCAACCTTTTTCCTCAAAGGTAAGTGTTGTTTTTATTGTTTTAGGCATTGGTGTTGTGATTGGATCACAATTGCTCTTACCTAGGTATGTGAAGCTTGTGTTGTGGTTTCTCTCTTGCCTCTTACTTTATTGTGTTTCCATCCTTGTATGTGTTTTGCAGGGGGGATGAAGCCCAAGCCATAGCCAAATTCTGATTATTTCTTTACTTACTCGGTTTTGGAGGGGGGGATGAAGCCAAAGCCACAACCATATTCTGATTATTACTTTAGTTGTTGGGTTTTGGAGGGGTGTGAAGCCCAAGCCATAGCCATATTATGAATATTGCTTTATTTAATAAGTTTTGGGGGAAGGGGAGGAGGAGGTGAAGCCAAGTCACGACCATATTCTAATTATTGTTTTACTTGTTGGCTTTTGGAGGGGGGTTGGGGGTGCGGCCACAACTATATTCTAATTATTCCTTTACTTGGTGGGTTTTGGAGAGGGGGGGCAGCCCAAGCCACAGCCATATTCTGATTAATGCTTTATATTCTGATTATTGCTTTATTTGTTAGGTTTTGGAGGGGGGTGAATCCCAAACCACAAACATATTCTGATTATTGATTTACTCGATGGATTTCGGAGAACAGATGAACCCCAAGCCATAGCCATGTCCATGATTATTAGTTTACATACTAGATTTTGGAGGGGAATGAAGCCCAAATTGTAACTCGACATTCATTGTGCATTCAGGAGTTCCTATACCTGAAGTGGTAATTAAATTGTGCAATTTTATATAATAATTTTTATTGGAAAATTTTGGGTAAGTGTTTTGCAGCAACCACTTGGTCCATCTAGTGGTTGACTTCTACCAAATCCTTTATGTTTCACTAATTGAATGCATTTATCTTTATATGTTCCATTTGTGAAAACTTCTCTTTTTATTTCATTGTTTGAATGTTCCTTGTGGACTTTCTACTTGTTCCTTTTACATGTCTTATGCTCCTATCCTCTTAGAGCCTCAAGCCGAGATAGAGATCAGCTATGGATAGAGTGATATGCAGAAGTTATTATCGATATGCACACGTGTAAGGGGCAATGATTTGTTGTGGTGATGCGTTATACTTGGACATGATGTATGACACCAGGAGGAGAAGCATCAGTCAAACAAATGAGAGCAAAGAATATTCCTTTTTATCTCTTATGGACACCGTGCACGTGCTATGAGGGTGGTCACTTGTAATGACCCCTTTTTTGGAAATTAAAGTGATATTATTATCAAAATAAGTAGTATTTCTAAATACTTAAAATAAAATAATAATCATCTAATTTTTTTTCACTTAAGTTGGGGCCTTTTAAAAGTCATGAGCAAATTTAAAAAAAAACAAATCTTCCTTATGATTTGAACTTGGGTTCCCTCCCATTTGGGCGTGCCACTTGAGGAAAAATTATAAAATGAGAGAAAGACTTCATTGGAGGATATTCTAATTTTGATAATTGAAATTCTTCACGCTTGAAGATTTTGTTGAACCTGTGTGTTCAATATGAGTGGGCATTGTAACCCACGATTTGTTGTTGATTATACAATAAAAAGGTGTCTCTTGACACCACCTTTGCTAAGGAGATATTGTTCATACCCTAAGGAGTGGGGCAATTTGCCTTGGAAGGATTTGTGTGGAAGTTTGTAAGGGTTTCATGGTCTCATCTTGTATGTTAAGCTTGATGATTATTTATATTATTTTTGCAAGTGGAGCGAACTACTTGGGGAGCTTGGATCTAGAGTTTGGATGCCTCATTTGATCTAAAAATTGCAAATTAAATTTTTTTGATTTTGTTTGCTAAATTTTTTATTATTGGTGTGAAGTTTTGGATGGATTTGTGAAGGGTTTGAAAGAGAAAATTAAATAATAATTTTCAGAATTATTATTTAATTATTTTACAGAAACTAGGGTTTTCATAACTTCGGAGCAATTTTCGGTGACCTCATAGAAGAAAAATTGTGATTTATGTTTCATTGGAAAGCTTATATTTTTAGCTTCATTTTGAGCTATCACTTGATTAGAAATTCCAAGTATTTTCGGAGTTATGGGTTTATTAAGTTTTAGCTGTATTTAGAGCATAAAAATCACAATTTTCAGAATTTTAAAAAAATAATTGGATACTCCTTTTCTCCATATTTTTTTGCATCCACAATAATATTTTCATAATTTTTGGGTGGCTGGAAGTGATAGATATAAAATTGGTGAAGACTTTTTATCCTCCGAACAACAGCAGAAAATTGGTGATTAAAACTCATTTTTTCTTTATCATTTTGTGGCATAAGGAGAGAGAGGTATTTATCTAAGGGATTTAAATCTGAAATTTATTATTTATTTTTAAATTATTTTATTGGCAGAAAATTCCCTATGCAACCCTCACTTTTGGCATCTAGGGTTTCTTGCATTAAATAATGGTTTTGAAGAATTTACTTCTCAAGCTAGGGTTTACTAAATTTCGGATCAGATTTAGGAGAATTTGAGGGAAAGCCCTTATTAGCTAATTGTCCCATTTGGGGACATTACAATGGTATCAAAACACCGATCTTGTGCACTTGTGGGGTTGTATTTAAGATTGGAATGCAAGATAATAATCAGGTTTTTCAGAAGAGAAAAAGAAAATAAGTTTCCTCTTTCTTTTTTTGATGGCACTAATAAAATTTCTGCTAGAGCTTGGTTAAAGGAATTGGAGGCATATTTGCTATGGAATTGTGTGTGGATGCCCTCAAATTTATCTCTTTGTACTTGGATGGAATCGCACGTAAGTGGTGGCATCATTCGCTAAGGACCCAAGGGACCGAATCCATTGCTTACCTTGAAGATTTCAGTGAAAGGTTCCTAGAACGGTTCGATGTGCAAGGATGAGCAAAGTGAAAATATTTCATTAATTGACAATGTTTCCTTATCTTCTAATGATTGCATGCATGTTAGTAATATGACAGAAAAGGGAATCATGGAATCTACAACACAAAGGGAAGAAAATTCAAATATACATATTGAGAAAGAGAGTTTGGTGGATGAAGCACCAATTTCACATGAAGATAGTGGTATGCAGCTAGCTGTCTTTTTCAGAACAGCAGTACATGAGGAGCAAATCAATCATGTTTATAATGCTAGCAAGAGTTATGAAGGTACTCCATTCATGTGCACACAAGATATAGATGAAAGTGAAGCAAAAGGGAAATCTCTTGTGGTAAACAAAGGATCTAAGAGTGAAGATCTTGCACCATCTTTCGGATCTCTATTGGCTGATTTTCAGTTTGTTAGGACAGCCACTAAGGGTAAGCAATTTGACTATTTTCATAGCAAGGATTTGTTGTACCACTTGTTGACGCTGTGGATTGCACCCTTGACAGGAGGCTGAGCTCCTGCCTTCCACGCGGCACAATGGAGACTCCTCTCTTGCCTGTGGGTCTGGCAAAACTGAGAGGAGAATCTCTAGATAAGGGCTAGCTCCCTTTGATGCATCTCTGGGTTATTTCACTACTACTGCTAATATAAAAAAGGGGGGGTTGAAAAGAGAGAAGGATACTGAAAATAGAAACTAACCTAAGATAGTGATGCACCAAACCAGTTTGATCTGCTCATTACTCACACTTTGAACCATAAGAACACATACATACACTTTATCTGATGAAAGGCCAGACTGTAGGGAGCTTAACAAGAAGGCTTAATGAAGACACAGAAAATGAACTTACCACAGGTGTTGTAGAAAAAACACACTGTCTGGTAACCTTCTTCTGTCTCTACGCTCCAGATACTGCTCTTCTAGTTACCTGCAGGAATGGCGCTTTGTCTATACCAGGTGTGTTGGTATCGAGCTTGTGAAAGCATCATGAAAAAATGACTGAACACCAGGTTAATATTCAGGCACACTCAGAGATATATCCAACCAAATAGAGGTAAAAGACGCTTTTTATTGATTCAAGGTGAAAATTTGGTAGGGCTGCGCCATACAAAAATGAGAGATCCTTTTGCAAAATGAAAGATTACAATATATAGCCTTTTGGAAAAGACTTTGGCGCCCTTTTTACAAGTGGCCCTTGTTGCGTTGAGAACATTGGGAAGAGGAAGCCGCTGAAAGAACATGCTGTGTCAGTTGGCAGTTTTGACCCTTGACGTTTAAAATATATTAAACATCATGTGTGAAGACATGGGCTGCGCCATTTGTCTACAAACAAGACACCTTCAAGACATTCCCGCGGTTGTCTGCTCATCAATGCAAAATGAGGAAAAATAGGTCGCGTCGTTTACTATTTGTGCTTCGTGATGACCATTTCATGTGGACTGCTCCAACCGCTGTAATAACTCTCTTGACCACACCTCCATTTTGCCCCCTGGACTGTTTTGTCCATATCTACGCTTCATTCCTCAGGTTCCTTTCTCAGCGAGTCGCCGAGTGAACTCTTGGCTTTTGTCCTTTTCTGGCTTTGTCTTTTCCTGGAATTTGAGCTCTCGGGGCTAACTTCTCATCCTTTGTTGGCTCCTTGGGCTCCTTTCTCAGCGGTCTCTTCCTTTTGGCCCAAAGGCCTTTGAAATCCTTCGGGTTCGCGCTTAATCATTTAAAGACCAATGGTTATTTCATTTCCGTAAAGTTGACGTTCACACGCCCATCGCCATTTCAAAGCCAACGGCTATTCCATTGCCCTGAATTTGACATCTGCAGGGACGTCATCGGATGTCTAGATTCCAACGGCTAGTTCACGATGCTCAATTTTGACGTCTTCGGGCCCGTCTCTCCCTTGGCGATCCCTTTGGCTTCACTTTCCTTTGGCTTTCTCTCCAAAGTGTTCCTTTGACCGGGCTTAGTCTTTGAACCCTCCCGAAGGGAAGGTGTCCCTTCGAGCTTGGAGAAAGGTCCCTTCACGATCGTCGAGAGTCCCCCGCAAGGGCACCTGCCCTTCGGGGTCCTTCAGTCGGGATTTCTTGGTCCTTAAATCCTTCAGACAAAATGTTCGAAGGAATTCGGTCAGGATTTCTTGGTCCTTAAATCCTTCGGACATCTTGCCCAAAGGAAATCTTTCCTTCATTTGGCCGCTTGTTTTCTTTCGGGCGACTTTCTTTCAAGTAAATTCCTTCAGACTTTTTGTTCGAAGGATTTGCCTTGTTCACTTCATGGATTTTCTTTGAACAAAATGTCCGAAGAAATCCTTTGCTATTTCCTTACGAATTTTCTTCAGACAGAAAGTCCAAAGGAATTCTTTGCCTTGGTCTTTCTTTTTGCAGGAAACTCACCTTTCTTTGCCATCTGCAAGGGCACCTTTGCGTCCGGAACTGCCCTCTGCAGCCTGCTAGAATGGTCCAGTTTGTGCTTGACTACCCTCCGCAAGGGTACCTATCCTTCGGGCTTCGTAAAACCCTTTTGAACCTTCCGATTGAACCTTCGGAGTTAAATGGTTCAATGGTTCATCACTATGTCCTACAAAGAGTCGCATTCATTCAATTGACCGCTTGAAACAAACCACTTGAACTGAACAACTTGAACTGACCGATTGAACCAACCAATTGAACCAAACGACTGAACCAACCGACTAAACCAAATGATTGAACCAACTGATTGAACCAAATGATTGAACCAACCAATTGAACCAACAATGGTTCAACAGTTCAACATTGTTTAAGTTCAAAGTTCAAAGCTCTTGGAAAGATCAAGTCATTGAACCCCGACGTTGAACCACTTCTTCCATCTTTAAGGAAAAGTTTCTTGAACATTTTCAGTCTCTTTCCTTGTGCATTTCTTTAGACAAAATGTCCGAAGAGCTTTGTAAGAGCCTTGCATTCTTTGAACTGGTTCATCCTTTTGCTGAAAGACTTTTGCAACCCGAAATTTGAACTGGCTCAGAACAGCAAGTGGAGACCGATTTTGGCCTGCACGGTTAAAAATGGTCAACAAATTGGCGATTCCCAGGGGAAGCATGCCTGCTATGTTTAGAAACCAGTAGCCTCAAAGTCCATTGGGCATGGAGTCAAAATGTAGCTTTGAAAGAGTTAGCAAACAGCCTTGAAATATCCAAGAATCAACCACGAAGGTCTTACCCCAGAAAAGAAAACAAAACACACACAAGTTTAAGAAAACTACTAACATGTGCAAAAGCACTTAGGGAAAGCAAAAAAAAACAAGAAAAATATGTACATGATGGGAGAAGGCTCAGTGACAATGCTTAAGATGTATCCCATTAACTAGGATACACAGTTCTTCACCATCCAACCTGAAGAGTTAGAATGCATTGCGCTGCTTGCACTGAGTGATGACATATGGACGGCTCCATAGGGCATCGAACTTCGTGTGTTTTCCAGGTTTAGCTCGGTCCTCATCCCATTTCAAGACGATGTCTCCTTCAGAGAAACCTTTTGATGAGGATCTCTTGTTGAAATGCTTCTTCGTCTGCTATTGGCAGTTGGTCATAGAAGCCATAGCTTGGTCCCTTGTTTCTTGAAGTTCCATCAATTTACACAGCCTAACCTCCATGCTGTTGCCTTCTTCTAATTGCAGCTGGTTAGCAAGGTCCAACGCTGGCAATTCAAATGAAATAGGAAGTCTAGCTTCCCTCCCATACACGAGCGTGTATGGCGAATTGCCAATTGCCCTCTTTGGAGTGACTCTGTCTACCCACAGGGTTGTTTTCAACTTGGGATGCCAAGTTCTCTAATTTTTTTCCATTGTTCTTTTGATAATCTTGATCAGATTTTTATCGGTGGACTCAGCCAGCCCATTCCCTTGTGGGTAGTAGTTGGAAGAAGTGCTGAGATAGATGCCATATCTCAATGCCCATTCGCTCATTCTGGTCCCCAAGAAAGCCAAAGCATTATCTGAGATGATGGTAGCTGGGACTCCAAACCTTGTCACCAGGCCTTCATAAAAGTCCAGGACTGCAATTTCGTTGGCCTCCTTCAAAGCGACAGCGTCTACCCATCTCGTGAAGTAGTCTGTGGCAGTCAAGACCCATTTGTGGCCAGCACTGGAAGCAGGATTGATCATCCATATGAAGTCTAGGCCCCATTGCATGAATGGTTGTTCCACCTGAATAGGCTATAGAGGCATTGCAGCCAACCGTGCACACACTTCTGGCACTTTCGTACCCAGGCATGGGTGTCTCTAAATAAAGTGGGCCAGAAATAACCAGCTCTCATAATTTTTGCAAATGTAGGCTTAGGAGCAAAGTGACCACCAGCTGGCCCATCATGGAACTCAAACAACACCGGGTCAACCTAACCTGGATCTATGCACCTTAAAAGTATTCCTGAGAAATCCCTTCTGAATAACACTCCATCAATCAGGACATAAGGGAGAGATTGGAGTCTGAAATATCTCCTCCTGCTCCTATCAAGGGCCTGCAGGCACTCACCAGTGGAAAAAAAACGCCTCATGTCTGATGTCCAATCCTTCATGACTGTTGGTTCTTCTATTGTGGCTTCATCATGAATGAGCAAATTGTCCTCTTTCTGTTGTTTAAACTCTGCAGCAAGGTGTTCGCACAGGGCTTTTCCTCTTACCAGCTTGGTGATTTTGATATCCACGTCATATTCCATTACTTTAGTGATCCATCTCGCTCTCTTTTCATTCAAATCAAGGTTGGTCAAGAAATCTTTGATGTTGGGATGTGGAACCATGAGGTGAATCCTGCTGTTGGACAGCATATGTTTGAATTTCTTCAGGGTCCGTATAACGGCAAGGACTTGCTTCTCCACATATGTATACCTAACCTCAAAACCCTCTAGACCTTGGCTAAAAAATGCAAGCGGTTGTTCAAGGTTCTCACCATTCGCTTGGTAGGCATAGCGGAGATTACCTCTTCATTTTCGAAGATTTAGAGGTTGAAATCCTTGGTGAAGTCGAGACTGATCAAAGTAGGAGCCTGGGCGATAGCCTGCTTGATCTCTTCAAAACTATCCTTCCTTTGCGCTGTCCACACGAATTTCTCGTCTTTCTTCAGCATAGAGGCCAATGGCTTGACTATCTCTGCAAAATTTGGGATAAATCTCGTGATGAAATTTATCTTGCCAAAGAAGCTCTGCAAACCTTTCTTATGTTTAGGCAAGGACAGCTCTAGGATGGAATGAACTCTTTCTGGATCAATGGTCAAGCCCTCTTTTGAAACAACGTGGCCAAGGAGTTTACCCTCATGGACAGCTAACACGCATTTCTTTGGGTTGAGAGAGATACCGAACTCTCTACACCTCTCAAAGATTTTTGTCTGAGGTTTTCATGTGTTGGCCCGCCTCCTTAGAGAATACTGTCACATCATCAAGATACACCAGTACAATATTATTTATCAGGCCTTGAAAAGCCATGTCCATGGCTCGTTGAAAAATGGTACCAGCATTGGACAGTCCAAATGGCATTTTCCGATAAGCAAACGTCCCCCACTTGGTAGTGAAGGTTGTCTTGTACTGGTCACAGTCCTGCACCAAAATCTAATTATATCCTGAATACCCATCCAGGAGAGAGAAATGCTCGCTGTCTATCACCATTTGAAGGATCTGTTCCATGCTTGGGAGAGGATAATGGTCTTTCAAAGAGACTATTAAAGTCTCTGAAATCTACACATAATCTGATCTCCCCATTCTTTTTCCGTACAGGAACAAGATAGGCCAGCCAAGAAGAGTGTTTGATTGGAAATATGATCCTGGACTCAATCAGCTTGGTGAGTTCCTTCCGCATGAGAGGCTCAATCTTCAGAATTACATTTGATGGGCTTGGCGCCTTCCTCTAGCTCAATGTTATGTTGTTTCTATTTGATGGGCTTGGCGCCTTCCTCCAGCTCAATGTTATGTTGGGCCCAACTTGGGTCAAAACCCTTCAGGTCACTATACTCCTAAGCAAAGACATCAGCAAATTCTTGGCACAACAAGATGAAGGCTTGCCTTTCATGATCTGTACACACTTTTCCAAATGCAAGTAGCTTATCCTTGAATATCTCCATTTTTTCATAGTTCTCCATTGTGATGCTTGCTTTATCATTTTTTAATTGGTCATCCTCGTTGAAGATACTTTTGAGAGTGACCAAGTCTTTGATAAGTTTATTGTTCTTTACTTGAACAATCTGGCTGCCATACTGCTGCTGTAGCTTAACCTGGTTTCTAGCAGCAAACTCAGCCTCTTCTTGCAAGAAGAGTGTTATTTGCTTATCGTTGTCAAACACCTGCCAATTGGTGATGTTGTCAGGTACGGAGGGTCTGATTACCACTTTCAAATGGTGCGAATTGTTGTTTCGGCCTATCTGCTTCGAGATATCAAACTGAGCACCAACTGTTGCTAGTCTGTTAGCTTTCGTATTCTACTCTCTTGGAATGGAGGTAACATTGAAAGCAAAGAAACTCTCTACTAAGTCCCACACCCTGTACTTGTAAGACTTAAGTAAGGAATTCTTTGTCAAATTTTGGCCTCTCACGTGATTCACAATCAACTCACTGTCACCAAAAACCTGCAGCTCTTTAATTCCTCTTCTCCTCGCCCACTCCAAACCATGGATGAGAGATTCATACTCTGCAACATTGCACGTACAAAAAAATTGGAACCTGAAAGTCGAAAAGTACTTCTCCTGTGAAGGAGAAACTAGCACCACTCCCCCACTAGCTCCCAACTTGCTTCTTGAGCCATCAAAGAAAAGTTGCCATAAACTTGAGCTCTCTTGGCTTGCTTTCATCAAATTTGGTACAAAGGTACCCTTTTCATGCATGCAACAAATCCCAAGACCTGCCTCTTCTATGAACTTGTAAAGGTCATGCTCAAAGTTATCACTTCCCCATTCGTCTAAGAGCAGGTCAGCAACTCCTACAAGGGCAGAGGATGGAGATTGATCCACTTGGAATTCTTCTTGATTAATAATGGCATAGTTGACGTTTGCCGCCTTGAGTGAATATGGTTCCAGATGATCTCTGTGGAGTGGCTCCGACTCAATCTTGACCTTGGTCCCATATTTGATTCTAAAAACCAGGTAAGACCAATTCGCTGCTAGGTACCCGCCTATTTTGGATGTAAAATCCCTAGATAAGCAAATGGCAAAGTAGGGGGAACATCCGCTACTACCACATCGTAGGGAACTAAAAAGGTCGGGTAGGCGTGTAGCGTCAAGTTTAAACCTTTCATCACTCCAACTGTCTTTGTTGGTGATCCATCTAGCTATAGGACTCCCTTAGTCATTTCTTCATATTTGAGCCTCAGTTTATCTGCTATGCATTTGGGCATCACCGAGGTGCTTGCTCCACTGTCAATGATGCAATTGTGCACCAGGAAATCCCCTATGACCAAGGACAAATAGAAAAGGAGAACTTTTTCTTCTTTCTTAATGTGGCATGATGTGGAAGGCTGCCCATTTGTGATTAAAACATTATCGACTTTTGCTGGGACAGCTTGTTTATTTAGCCCGTGCAATTCCTTTTGCCGCATGTCTTTTTGTCCCAGTATTGATAATGAATCCCACAAGGAAATATTCATGTGCAGCTTCTTCAGCTGGTCTACCACATTGATCTGAGGGTTGCTCCCTTTCAAATTTTCTTTGGGATCGCTTGCAGCCTTTTGAGGCGTAGGTCGAGGAGCTGAGGGTACAATTGGCGGCCTGAAATTTGGAAATTTCTGGTTCACCTGTGGTGAAGAAGATGGTGCGGACGTTTGAGCAGTTGCTTGAGCTTATTCCATAGCTCTCCTTTTGGACCTTGTGTTTGCTGCGACATAGTCGCCTTGATTGTCCGCACTGCCCACGTAATTGACTGCATAGAATTCACCTTCCAGGGGATTCATGAGAGTGGAATCGGGTTGAGCCTGATTGTTGCCCATGCCGGGTTGCACTAGAGTCTCAAAGCTTGGGAATTGGGCGGTTCCCTAATTGTTTTGTGCATTCGTGTATTGACTCAGCATCTCATTTGTATAAACACCATGATCTTGACCATATCCCATGGGTGAACAATTTAGATGTTCTTGTATCAAATTATTTTGAGCTGGCGTCAAAGCCTTGGATGATGAACGGGCGCTTGGATTATAGCCTTGATAAGGTCTAGTTTGTGCAAACCGACCTTGTCCTTGATTGTAATTCTGGAAAGGTGGTCTACTTGCTTGCCCAAACTATTGATATCATTGATTTGGCTGATAGTTTTGAGCTTGCTATCTTTTGAGAGCCACCAGTTCATTGGTTACGTTTTGCAACAAGCTTTTAACTTCATGAAGGTCATTGGACGAAGTAGCAGCCGACTTTTTTATGCCAGGGAGAAGAGTTATGGTGGGTGCAGCAGTCTGGACTGGAGGCAGCAATTCAGGGAAGAGCGGCATATGAGGTCTAGGGGCTATCTTTCCTGCTTGTACCAGGGAATTATCAGCGGCTATGGCTGTCATAGGCAGCGGGCAGCACATGTCCTCTCATGGACTGTATCATGACAGCAATGTCACTGTTCAATGCTTTCAAATAATAGAGGAAAGAATAGCTTGGGGTCAGCCTTACCAAAATGGAGATTCTGTCCCATGTCTTCTGAAACCGAGCGTTGAAATCTTGCATGAATTCATATGGAGCTCTCTTCATGGTAGTTAGCTGCTTAGCAAGCGAGAGGTGGTCATTCTTCTCTCCGAATCTGTTTGTTTAGAGGGTACCCAATTCATTCCATGTATCGACTGAATTCATGAGCAAAGTCCCATACCAGTCCAGAACCTTGCCTTTAAAAGACAATGCCAGCAATCTGATAACAATATTTTCTTCAGTGACATTGTAAATATTGCAGAGGTTAACAATATTTTTGATGTGTTCAATAGCAGTAATAGGCCCTTCTCCATTAAAGGGAGGCACACTCTTAAGGGCTGCAACTGGGATTGGGTCATAATGCAGAAGATTCAAAGGACTCTGACCATGAAAAGCCA
Source organism: Torreya grandis (assembly GCA_037957365.1). Classification (NCBI taxonomy): domain Eukaryota; kingdom Viridiplantae; phylum Streptophyta; class Pinopsida; order Cupressales; family Taxaceae; genus Torreya; species Torreya grandis. Next base: position 3,707,683 of record JARHVA010001069.1, on the reverse strand, counting down.
CAAATGGTAAAGCCATAGTTATTACAGGATTCAATCGAGGCCTTCTTGCATAAGTATGACTTATAGTAGGTCTGGAGAAATGACTTGTTAGATTAGGATGAGTCCCTGCAAACCTTAGTCGCCTTGCTGAGTTTAATGGTAGTTCAACGAATTCAAAAGGGACGCCCTTAGCAGTAGATCATGTGGTGACCTTAGGCATAAGGTGTCAGACTGATCTTTAATCAGAAACTGATGCTCTTGATGACAGAGTCGCCAAATGCTGGATTAATGATTGAGTTTTTTACTATAACAGGACCAGCATCAATCTTGGAACTTTTTTGAGTGTTTAAAATAGTCTCACCGAGCATGCCAAAAACTGTTGACGCTATGAATTGCACCCTTACAGGAGGCTGAGCTCCTGCCTTCCACGCAGCACAATGGAGACTCCTCTCTTGCCTGTGGGTCTGGCAAAACTGAGAGGAGAATCTCTAGATAAGGGCTAGCTCCCTTTGATGCATCTCTGGGTTATTTCACTACTACTGCTAATATAAAACAAGGAGGGTTGAAAAGAGAGAAGGATACTGAAAATAGAAACTAACCTAAGATGGTGATGCACCAAACAAGTTTGATCTACTCATTACTCACACTTTGAACCATAAGAACGCATACATACACTTTATCTGATGAAAGGGCCAGACTGTAGGGAGCTTAACAAGAAAGCTTAATGAAGACACACAGAAAATGAACTTACCACAGGTGTTGTAGAAAAAACACACTGTCTGGTAACCTTCTTCTGTCTCTGCGCTCCAAATACTGCTCTTCTTGTTACCTGCAGGAATGGCACTTTGTCTATACCAAGTGTGTTGGTATCGAGCTTGTGAAAGCATCATGAAAGAAATGACCGAACCCCAGATTAATACTCAGGCACACTCAGAGATATATCCAACCAAATAGAGGTAAAAGACGTTTTTTATTGATTCAAAGTGAAAATTTGGCAGGGCTGCACCATATAAAAATGAGAGATCCTTTTGCAAAATGAAAGATTACAATATATAGCCTTTTGGAAAAGACTTTGGCGCCCTTTTTACAAGTGGCCCTTGTTGCGTTGAGAACATTGGAAAGAGGAAGCCGCTGAAAGAACATGCTGTGTCAGTTGGTAGTTTTGACCCTTGACGTTTAAAATATATTAAACATCATGTGTGAAGACATGGGCCGCGCCATTTGTCTACAAACAAGACACCTTCTTCAAGACATTCCCACGGTTGTCTGCTCATCAACGCAAAATGAAGAAAAATAGGTCGCGTCGTTTACTGTTTGTGCTTCGTGATGACCATTTAATAGGGACTGTTCCAACCGCTGTAATAACTCTCCTGACCACACCTCCCTTTTGCCCCCTGGGCTGTTTTGTCCATATTTGCACTTGGCTCCTTGGGTTCCTTTCTCAGCGGGTCGTCGAGTGAACTCTTGGCTTTTGTCCTTTTCTGGCTTTGTCTTTTCCTGAAATTTGAGCTCTCAAGGCTATCTTCTCGTCCTTTGCTGGCTCCTTGGGCTCCTTTCTCAGCGGTCTCTTCCTTTTGGCCCAAAGGCCTTTGAATTCCTTCGGATTCGCGCTCAAGCATTTACAAACCAACGGTTATTTCATTTCTGTAAAGTTGACGTTCGCGCGCCCGTCGCCATTTGAAAGCCAACGGCTATTCCATTGCCCTGAATTTTATGTCTGTGGGGACGTCATCGGACATCTGGATTCCAACGGCTAGTTCGCGATGCTCAATTTTGATGTCTTCGGGCCCGTCACTCCCTTGGCGATCCCTTTGGCTTCACTTTCATTCGGCTTTCTCTCCGAAGTGTTCCTTTGACCAGGCTTAGTCTTTGAACCCTCCCAAAGGGAAAGTGTCCCTTCGAGCTTGGAGAAAGGTCCCTTCACGGTCGCCGAGAGTCCCCCACAAGGGCACCTGCCCTTCGGGGTCCTTCGGTCGGGATTTCTTGGTCCTTAAATCCTTCGGACAAAATGTCTGAAGGAATTCCTTCGAACATCTTGCCCGAAGAAAATCTTTTCTTCATTTGGCCACTTGTTTTCTTTCGGTCGGCTTTCATTCGGGTGAATTCCTTCGAACAAAAGTCTAAAGGAATTCCTTCAGACTTTTTGTCCGAAGGATTTGCCTTGTTCACTTCATGGATTTTCTTCGGACAAAATGTCCGAAGTAATCCTTTGCTATTTCCTTACGAATTTTCTTCAAACAGAAAGTCCAAAGGAATTCTTTGCCTTGGTCTTTCTTTTTGCAGGAAACTCACCTTTCTCTGCCTTCCACAAGGGCACCTTTGGGTCCGAAACTGCCCTCCGCAGCCTGCTAGAATGGTCCAATTTGTGCCTGACTAACCTCCGCAAGGGTACCTGTCCTTCGGGCTTCGTAAAACCCTTCTGAACCTTCCGATTGAACCTGAACCTAAACCCTTTTTCGGAGTTTAATGGTTCAACGGTTCAATGGTTCATCACTGTGTCCTGCAAGGAGTCGCGTTCATTCAATTGACCGCTTGAACCGAACAACTTGAAATGACTGATTGAACCAAATGATTGAACCAACCATTGAACCAACTGATTAAACCAAACGATTGAACCAACCGACTGAACCAAATGATTGAACCAACCATTTGAACCAAATGATTGAACCAACAATGGTTCAATGGTTCAACATTGTTAAAGTTCAAAGTTCAAAGCTCTTGGAAAGATCAAGTCGTTGAACGCCGACGTTGAACCACTTCTTCCAACTTTAAGGAAAAGTGTATTGAACATTTTCGGTCTCTTTCCTTGTGCATTTCTTCGGACAAAATGTCCAAAAAGCTTTGTAAGAGCCTTGTATTCTTTGAACTAGTTCATCCTTTTGCTGAGAGACTTGTGTAACCCGAAATTTGAACTGGCTCAGAACAGCAAGGGAAGGAGACCGATTTTGCCCTACAGGGCCAAAAATGTTCAACACCACTATCATACTTTGTTCTTGCATTGTTTGATCATCATGAGTATTATGCTAACAGAGGAGATTATGAGGATATTTTGCATGGTTTGAATGACACAAAGGCTCCTTTATTTTCATCAATCAATATGATAGAGGGATATTTGAGGAGTATGAGGAAGAAGGATGAAAAGAACCATGATAGGGCTGTTATGAGACATCATAGACAACATTGTGCTTGCAAAAGAAGGGACACTACAACAACAATGGTAAGTTTACCTAGTTCTGATTTGTCATACTAATATTGAGAGAGATGAGATGAGAATTGATTGCCAAGGGGAAGAGCTGAAAAAAGTGGTAAGAAATCTAATTTTTTCTTAGTTCAAATTTTAAGAGTTAACAAAACAAGTCCAGCCACACAAAAGAGAGAAAATTTGGCACGCTAAAGGCACGCTACAGCCCATGTTGGGGAAACATTGTACCAAGGTGCATACTAAAAATTGTCACACAAGAAAAATTGAATTAACATGGCAGGTACAGTTGGGAAAACTTTGTAACAAGGTGCATTCTGAAATTGTCACACAATAAAAATTGAATTAACAAGCAGGTATAGCAGTATATAAAAAGGGATAAAACTCGATATTGGTGGGGTTTGTTTGATGATGCATACATGTGTGAGGAAGTTAACAAAGGGGAGCCAAGAAGAGGACATTCATTTGACATAAGGGGATTCCTACCAATGAGTTTAGGTGATTATGTTACACACTTGCAAGGTATGTTTTCCAATTTGTTAAAGATTGTTTTTTTTCTACAAATGGAATGACTATATTTACAAAATAAAGAAGAATTGATGTGGTATAAAGGTCCTAGCACATCTTGGAATGCACACTATAGGAGCACACATCCTCTAATGTTTTTTCATGAGATGAATTTAATTATGGGCAACCTTGCTAGGCATATTAATTTGGTCCAGTTTTGCAGTTCTGATCTTCATGTAGGGCATAAGTCCATAATGGTTTGTTGGGAAAAACATGAGGTAGATCTTATTGCTTGTGTATGCTACGAATATTTTCAGTTTGCAAACAAAAAGAAGAATGTTGAGCTCACTAATTTCATATTGGGATGTGAACAAAGCAAATTTGATATCACTGCCCCTAATTTGGAAATTCGATTTGGTATGGTTGGCACATGTGCAAATGTCAAAAATTATGAGGGAATGTATTCAATGCAAATCCTTTCAAGGTATGAAGCTGTTGTATTTTTGTTTAATATCATAATTAACACATTAACTGCTGCCCAAAAAACAGGGATTGACATGGAAGAGATCAATTTTTATGTGTTGGTGATATTTATGGCTAAAAATAAGGAATTTTCAGCCCTCTTATTGTGGTCACAAAAAGGTTGTTCAAGGATTTTTTATCATAACTGCTGCAAATTAATTATGACTGTTGATTGCAAAGGGGGCAGCCCTCTTATCACTTCTATTTCAATCATTAAGGGTCGCCCAACCACATGGGAAAAGGAATTTCAGTTTGCTAGTAAATGGGATTTTGTTTTTATTGTTCCAAAGAGGTTTACAATCATTTCCAAGCCATTTTTAGGGAAAAGCAAACAAGATTACAGCAGTATACAAGCCAGCATGTTTGAAGTTTGGAAACTTTTTCAAAAAAATGAAATTCATGAAAGGATTGCAAGCAAAAGAAGAGAGTCTAATGTCATGTCAACAAGCCATGAAGATGAAATCACAAAAGTGTTATTAAACACTATACTTTTCTCTGACATGTTTGTTCTATGTGTAAGTATGGAAAGATCAAGAACAAGAAAGAAGAAGGTTGCAAAAATTTAGGATCAGCCAAAGTACATCAGAAGCATGAGTTTGCATTGGCAAAAAATCTCACATTTGACCAGCATTGGATCAAGACTTTGGGGTCACTACATCATGTCTTCTCTCTTGGACATGGTTCTTAGACATATGAACTTGCATTTGCTTGAAGGCAAGCAAATTTTGGAAGGAAGAATTGTAATGTCCAATTTTTTGGAAATTAAAGTGATATTATTATTAAAATAAAAAGTATTTATAAATACTTAAAATAAAGTAATAATCATCTAATTTGTTTTTCACTTAAGTTGGGGCCCTTTAGGGGTCATGAGCAAATTTAAAAAAAAAACAAATCTTCCTTATGATTTGAATTTGGGTTCCCTACCATTTGGGCATGCCACTTGAGGAAAAATTATAAAAAGAGAGGAAGGCTTCATTGGAGGATATGCTAATTTTGATAATTGAAATTCTTCACGCTTGAAGATTTTGTTGAACCTGCGTGTTTAATAGGAGTGAGCACTGTAACCCATGATTTGTAGTTGATTATACAATAAAAAGGTGTCTCTTGATGCCACCTTTGCTAAAGAGATATTGTTCATGCCCTAAGGAGTGGGGCGATTTGCCTTGGAAGGATTTGTGTGGAAGTTTGTAAGGGTTTCATGGTATTTTCTTGCATGTTAATCTTGTTGATTATTTATATTATTTTTGCAAGTGGAGCGAACTACTTGGGGAGCTTGGATCTAGGATTTGGATGCCTCATTTAATATAGAAATTGCAAATTAAATTTTTTGATTTTGTTTGCTAAATTTCTAATTATTTGTGTGAAGTTTTGAATGGATTTGTGAAGAGTTTGAAAGAAAATTAAATAATAATTTTTAAAATTATTATTTAATTATTTTACATGAAACTAGGGTTTTCAGAACTTTGGAGCAATTTTTGGTGACCTTTCCATGGAAGAAAAATTTTGATTTATGTTTCATTGGAAAGTTTATATTTTTAGCTTCATTTTGAGCTATCACTTGATTAGAAATTCCAAGTATTTTCGGAGTTATGGGTTTATGTAATTTCAGTTGTATTTTGGGCATAAAAATCACAATTTTCAGAATTTCGAAAAAATAATTGTATATTCTTTCTCCATATTTTTGTGCATCTGCAGTAATATTTTCATAATTTTTGAGTGGCTAGAAGTGATAGATCTAAAATTGGTGAAGACTTTTTATCCTCCAAACAACAACCGAAAATTGGTGATTAAAACTGATTTTTCCTTTATCATTTTGTGGCATAAGGAGCGATAGGTATTTATCTAAGGGATTTAAATCTAAAATTTATTATTTATTTTTAGATTATTTTATTGGTAGAAAATTTCCTACAAAAAACTCACTTTTGGCATCTAGGGTTTCTTGCATTAAATAATTGTTTTAAATAATTTAATTCTCAAGCTAGGTTTTACTAATTTTCAAATCAGATTTAGGAGAATTTGGGGAAAATCCCTTATTTGCTAATTCATCCTATTTGGGGACATTACATCACTTGGTAAATAGCACACACCCTTCGCAGTATTGGTATGGATAGAAGAGTGTATCCGCACCTCAAAAGTCAGGTTTTAGTGCACAACTCTCTTTCCCCTAATCCATGTCAAAAAAAATTATTGTTTTTATTAGGAAGAAGGAAATGAAAGATGTTAAAAGTCAAAGTTGTGAATTCTTACTACACTTAAAAAAAGTAATTTAGTGCATGTGTTTTAGGCTTAATAGCTTGGATTACATGAGGAGAATGCCATCTATTCACTTGATTTGTAGCTTGCGAAGGAATGGTCTAGCTCAGTTTATAGCATTAGATGTTTGCCATTTTTTGAATAATTTTACGTTGTTGGTTCACGTACAAAGCCCATGAGAAGAATGCCATCTATTCACTTAATTTTTAGCTTGCAAAGGAATGCCCTGGCTCAGTTTTTAGCATTAAATGTTTGCCATTGTTTGAATAGTTTACTAAATTGTCAGTTCCAATATAGGAATAATTACCAATCCATGGATCGAATACAGCAATATGGTGATTTTTTGGCCCGAATTCAATACGACTGGGTACAGCCACAACCATACCAAAAAAATTAAAATATAACAATTCTAGCCAAATCAGCAAAATTAACCACATAATATGCATAGAATAAACAAAAATAACTGCAAAACATTACTGATAAATTTATAATTGATAATTCAATGTCAAATCTCATGATAAAACATAAATTAAAATAGACTAGTAGTGAGTGGTCAAACTACATAGTGCACATGTAAACTCAAAATTAATCATCATATTGCTCTTCATGTAGTTCATTAGAACCAAAAGTAGCAGGTCGCAGTGCCACTCACACTAGTTGCACAATGCAGGGCCTGCAAAGAAGTCTCTTGCTGCTCTATGTCGACTAATGAAAGTTGGGAAATGGAAGCATTAAAGTCAAGATGCTCTAGCTCTACTTCCCAACGCATCATCACCCCTTCCTTGTACTCGTCTTGCTTGTGTGATAAACAATGCAAGTTGGAATGCATAATGCCCTTTTGTTGCCAACCAATTGTGCTTAACTTAGTGGATAAAGGAGTATGTACTCAAGTTCAACCCGGCTAAAAAAGAACTTGCAACCTAGCAGTTCGTACTTAGCTTGATGGCATTTCAGCTCTTAGCATTCACAAAAAGGTAAGTGTGCAATGACAAGAAAGTGTGTCGGTTTGTTTTTTGCTTTGGCGAAACAATAGACAAGTTAGCTTTCAAGGATTTTTTTTTTTTTTGGTGATGTCAAAGACTGAAAAATCAGTCAGAAAGGGAAAAAAGGAAATAAATCCTATGGGTGCACCACGGGCATCCACTGATGAACTCCAGCAAATCCGAGCCAAACCCAAGAATGGACCAGACCAAGACCAAGACTCGGTCTAGATTGATACTAGACCCCCAAACCTGCAAAACCCAACTTCGTAGATAATTTGTATAAACATATGAAAATGTTAAATTCCTGCTATAAAATATATAAGGAATGCATGCTTATTATGTAACTTTCTGATTCTCCTTCATATGAAAGAAATTGATAGAAATATAGGCACAATTTGATAGCTTGTAGGACTATTAGCAAAATGCAACCTTTCTCAACCGTGTGAACGTGTTATAGCTTCGTTAAAAGTGTGAAATTATTTCAAGTAGATTCTTGTGCATTTGGAACTCATTTTGTATAAAGTTCATAGCCTTTTGCTCTAAGAATTAAGGAAATTGCAAGCTTATAGCTATTTAGAGAATATTATTTCCTCTATGTTTCCATATAATTTGTGATCAAATCTTTATGTTGAAGGAGAAAATGATCTGAGAAAGAAAGCTAAAACTGTTGTCATTATATTGTGTTGAAATTCCTTTTTAATTGCCCCTACAAAATCTTTTAATTTGTATGTCATGTATCAAGCTCTTGGGCACTTGAGGAAAGAGTTGCAGTAAGGCTTGAAAAGTTTTTTAATAAAAAAGGTAAACTTTATATATATGAACAAGATAAGTAGAATGAAAGATGATTGCAACAAATAAGATCATCCAAAACAGAACCATTAAAGAGTACAAAAGAAAAAAGATAACATCAGCACTACATTGCATTATAACACATCGTAATTACAGCATCCAAGGACAAAAAGGAGACCATTTGTGTTGAAAATGTGTGATCAATTATCATGAGCTAGGGTAAACAAGTATCCTTCCCCCTGAGGTAAGCAAGAAGTCCATACTTCAAAGGATGAGGAGGCATAATTGTTAGGACTTGTTGGGCTCCAAGCAAGCTCCTTGTGCTTCTGTTCATTTGGGATGAGATTGTGAAAATATGGCCTGTCACTTTGTCGGGGGGTGTCTGGAGTGGATTCAGTGATTGTAGGCTCCAATCTTCTTTTGGAAGATTCAGAAAGCATTATAGAACTTACTACATCCATGGTTTTCTCGTGTTTGATCACTATTTTACTCAAGTTTTCAATACATGATTAGAGAGAATCAATTCTTGCCTATTGAGACTTAGTGAATTGAAAGAGATTGGCAAGGGTTGTTTCAATGAAATGGTTATGCACTCCTTTGTTCTCGAGGATGTGTCCCAATTGTTGTATCATAACATATATGTTTAGCATGGCTTGCAGGGGATCCTCTGTAATGTCTCCTTTTTGGACCAAATGACCAAATAAGGGTTTTCCCTAAAATCCACAATATTTGAATAATTTTTGAATTCTGAAAATTGAAAAATCAACAAACCCTAGCTGAAATAAAAGCTCCAAATACATGCAAATCACTACCAAACTCTAGGCATTAAAGTGCAATAAATAAAGAGGCAATTTTCAACAATCACTTTGATCAATAACCACCTCAATATAAGCAAATATGAGCAACTGAAAAAGGAAAAATTATACCTTTTCACCCCTTGAATATAGGTGAATTTCTAAATTAAACTTGTTGAAAATTATCCGATTTTATTTAGGAAAACAGCAACTGTTCACTCACCAAAATCCCACTCAAACCCTTGCAAATATCGTAGATAAATTATCAAAAATATCCAAACAATTCTAAGACCCTTCTAGGGCACTCAATGCGACCAAACAACCTCCCAAATGAAGTCGCCCTAGGTCAAAACACTGCAATAAAATCAGAATTAATTGTTCTTCACCAACAGGATTTTTGGCACCCTCAATGACCTTCCACACATGCCAAACCAAGTCACCACACTTCGGAAAAATCATGCAATATTTATTAGCCTCAAATTAGCAATGCATGAAGTCAAATCCACTATAAAATCTGTCAAATAAAATAAATAAATAATTCAAAAATTATTATTTATTTTTCCATTCAATTTACTCTTGGAAACCATGCCACAACTCATAGAAATCCTACGCCACACTTCATCAATTTACATTGAGCAATTGGACATCAAATTGCCCTCAAAACACTCTCCAAGACCTCTCAAAGCAAGTCGCCCCACTCCTAAGAGAAACACCAAATAAACCTTTCTAAGGTGGCATCAAAAGACACCTTTTTGTTAACAAATCAGCTCCAAACCTGCGGTAACAAGTATTGGACATACATCCCAATCATTCTTCAAATATGAAAATTTACAATATCAAATTCAGCATGTCTTCAAATGAGGTCTTCACCTTGTATTTGTACCCTTTAAAGGGGGCGAGCCACCTTGGGAGGATAAAATACCTCATGACTCTCATTGCCGACTTTTTAGGATATCTTTCTTTTCTTTGCTCAACTTCCAAGCCGACATTCCTCTTCAATTATAATATTAAATTAATTGCCTAAATAACAAATAGTAACTAAAATTAATTTTAGGTAATAATCCAATAATTATTTATCTTTTAAATATCATAGTGGTAAAAATCATTTTTTATAAATATTCTATTAATCAACTAGACTTGTCTTATATAGATAAATAATAAAAATCACTATTCGGGCAATCATAATTAATTAATAAAATAAAACCCCAAAAGTAATCCTTTAGTCTATGGAGAGATTCGACTAAAAGTCTTCAGTACCTGCTCATAAGTGATCCGAAAATGGGGACATTACAATCCTCATTTCCCAAAATTGCTTGCCCTCAAGCAATTGCAAACTCATATGTCTAATTACCATGTCCAAGTGGCAAAACCTGTTGTAGTGCTCAAAAAGCCTTTCTCATGTACCTGTTAAGTAGAATATCTTTTGCCAAATAGCATAGTGTGACATTCCCCAAATGGATAAAGAATGCCATACCAAACCTTCTTTAATTCGAAAATGTAATATTTCCATTTGCAAAGAGAAAACAAGCTTAACCCAATTGGAAAACATATCTTGCAAACGCATGTCATCATCAAGTAAATAAATTTGTATGGATCCCCTTATGTGAGATAGGTATCCTTCCATTTCTTGTCTTTTGTTAACTTCCCCAAATATGTATGTACCACTAAAAAAGCCCAACAAATACTCAACTTTATCCACAAAAGAATGTTGTACCTTTGGTGTACCCTTCCAATCTTTATCATGCAAGATGTAATCAATTTTACAAACATTTCCAGAATTTGTTAGTGGTTGTAATTCCTCAAAAATTTCAGAATTTTTTCCTTTGAAATATTGTTGTACCTGCCATGCCAACTCAAAAATTTTGGAGCAAACAATTTCAGAATTCTCCCATGCATAAACTCTTCTCAATGCTAACTGAAACATGCCCCGAAAGTGCAAAATCATGACTATATTTGGTCGCTGGAATTGCCTAGTTGTTTCAGAAATTTCTGGGCAACAAAATTCATATTTTAAACTAATTTTTCCAGCTCTTATCCTTGGCTACCACATGCAAAACAAATTGACTTTTATGCCTAAAAAAGATCGTGAATGTGCCAATTTACTTACAAAATCCTTTGGTGAGGGAGAGAACCAATTTTTATCGAAATTTGTAAGTTGTGAACAGCTGCTCACAACTTGGGCTTGTTCCAACCTCAATAGGGGCCTCATGCCCTTCATAACACCCTCTTTATTACCTTTGCAATGTGGGATAGGGTGCTGCCCAAGACAACTTTGGGGCTTTCCTTGTAAAACAAATTCCTTCTCTTTTCTTCCCAAACAAACATGATCAAAATCGGATTTAACCAAACTTACCAATGGCCTTGTAGAAAATGTTTTCTTTGAAACAAAGTGATGATCATGATGTCTAATGATAACTCTATCTTCAATTCCTCTTTGCCTTATCCTCATGCTCATGAAGTAACCTCTCACCATGCTATTGGATGAAGATGAAAGGGATCCCTTATTACTCAACCCATGCAAAATGACCTCATTCCTAAGGCTGCTCATGATTTGGGTTCTTGCCCAAACTATGGTAGTCCTCAAGTCTTCATCTATGTCTCCATTTTCAACTCTTCCAAAAGGTTGCCCATATATGATGGCCAACTTATTCCTAGCATTGCCCTTTGCAAAGGATCTCAAAATTAATCTTACACATGAAACAAACAAGTTATGAAAAATATGGGTGTTTAATAACACCCTTTTGATCCAATTGTCACTTTCTAGGATCATGAGGTACATCCTTGTGGCCTTGGTCTTTCTTCTTTATCCATTTCAAACAATGGATTGTCCTTTGCACTCCACAACAAGTTGGAATCTTGATCTTCTCCCATATCCATTTTGATTGTATGCAAGTCCATCATGGTGTTCTTTTCCTTCAAACATTCCCTCATCTCATTGCGCATTGATCCATCAAGAAGCCCCCTTGTGCCATCCAACCTTGTCAAGGCTTGCACCCCTTTCACATTTGCGATTAGAAATTGTTCCTTCCAAGCTCTTTCATCAAATCTAGAGTCATGCAACAAATTTGAACAATTATTAGATACCAAACAAAAATCATAATAAAACTCATACCTTTCTATGAATATCTCGGTTTCCTTGGCTTCTTCAAAATCATCTTTTCAAATACCAAAGTTTGGGGTACTTGGCTGCCCCAAAGCACCTAGCATTTCCTCATTTTCATCCATCATTTGCAGCCCTCTTTGCTGCTCCAAAAACTCATATTTTTAATCTTCACAATTTCCTACTCTAGGCTACCCCAAAGTGTCATCTTTTTGTAGCTCACCTTCTTCCCTTCAAATCTGATTTTTTTGTTTCTTTGGCTCCTTCATAGGAACCCTCATGAAGGGCTGTCCCTATATTATTTCCTTCCAACTCTCCATGTAGTTCAATCTTCTCTCCCTCTACATACCCGACTATCAAATAAGGCCTCAAGTTTCCCTCACAATTAATTGCAACATTTTTAAACAGCATATATGCAATTGAAAAAAAATTATTTTCTAGCCTCAAACCTATCAACAAGATAGATAATAATGGCTCGAAAAGATCATCACTCTTATTGAATGTCAAGGTCAAAATTCTCTGCATAGAAGCTACAACATTTTTGATAGGATTCTTACAAGCAATTGTAAGGAAATGTTGAAACATCTTAATAATAAGTTCATCACACTCCATATCTAACATCAAAATACATGACCTAGTTGAAGCCATAGTTTTCAAGATGTTGACCCTTCTAGCCAAGGAGTGTCCTTTGTCCTCTTTAAGACCTTGGAAGCTCTCCACAATCAATGAAAATATCTCCCTCATGATTTTATCACTGTAGGGAACTTCGGGAGCCATTAGTCTTAAAACCTCATTAATACAGCTAGTAACCAAGAGCCTTACCTACTCATCTGTGTCTCAAGAATTCATGTTGAACCAAGTAAGTCATTGACGGTTGTACCACCCATTTCATGGACTCATATTATGATTGACTCAACTTGGATAACCTCCTTTCTACTTCTTTCAAGGTGTTGATTATACCTCCCGCCGGTTGGCATAGGTTCCCTAGCTTTCTTCCTCCATCGTATAGCCTTTCTTTCTCCATTTCTTCCATGGCTTCTTCCTCTTCTCTGCTAACACCAAATCTTTTTATCTGCTTGTAACTAAATTTGCAACACCTAACTTCATAGATGGATAAGATCAGTGCTTTGATACCACTATAATGTCACATTTTTGGGCCAAAAGACCAAATAAAAGTTTTCCCTAAAATCCATAATTTTTGAATTCTGAAAATTGAAAAATCAGCAAACCCTAATTGAAATAAAAGCTCCAAATACATGCAAATCACTACCAAACCCTATGCACCAAGGTGCAAGAAATAAAGAAGCAATTTTCAACAATCACTTTAATCAATAACCACCTCAATATGAGCAACAACTGAAAATAGGAAAATTGTACCTTTTCATCCCTTGAATGTAGGTGAATTTCTAAATTCAACTTGTTGTAAATTATCTGATTTTATTCAAAAAAATAGCAATTGTTCACTCACCAAAATCCCACTCAAACCCTTGCAAATATCATAGATAAATTACTAAAAATATCCAAACAATTTCAGCACCCTTCTAGGGCACTCAAAGTGACCAAACAACCTCCCAAATGAAGTCATCCTAGGTCAAAAGGCTATAATAAAATCAGAATTAATTGTTCTTCACCAACTAGGGTTTTTGGCACCCTCAATGACCTTCCACACATGTCAAACCAAGTCACCACACTCTAGAAAAATCATGCAATATTTATTAGCCTCAAATTAGCAATCCATGAAGTTAAATCCAACATAAAATTTGTCAAATAAAATAAATAAATAATTCATTAATTATTATTTATTTTTCCACTCAATTTACCCTTGGATACCTTGCCACAATTCATAGAAATCCCATGCCACACTTTAGCAATTCAATAATAAATTCCAGCAATTTAAATTGACTAATTGGACATCAAATTCCTTCAAAACACTCTCGAAGGCCTCTCAAAGCAAGTCGCCCCACTCCTAGGACAAGCACCAAATAAACATTTGCAAGGTGGGGTCAAAAGACACTTTTTTATTGACAAATCAGCTGCAAACCTGCAATAACAATTATTGGGCATACATCACAATCATTCTTCAAGCATGAAGATTTACAATATCAAATTCAACATGTCTTCAAATGAGGTCTTCACTTTGTATTTGTCCCCTCTAAAGGGGGGCAAACCATCTTGGAGAGGTAAAATATCTCATGACTCTCCTTGCTGACTTTTTAGGATATCTTTCATTTATTTGATCAACTTTCAATCCGACATTCTTCTTTTTTAAATATAATATTAAATTAATTGCCTAAATGACAAATAGTAATTAAAATTACTTTTAGGTAATAATCCAATAATTATTTATCTTTTAAATATCATAGTGGTAAAAACCACTTTTTAAAAATATTCTATTAATCAACTAGAATTGCCTTATATGGATAAATGATAAAAATCACTATTCGAACAATCATAATTAATTAATAAAATAAAACTCCAAAAATAATTCCTTGGTCTATGGAAAAAGTAGACTAAAGGTCTTCAGTACCTACTCATAAGTGATCCAGAAATGGGGGCATTACATCCTCATTCTTAGATTTGGAGGTGGACTTAGTGAAGGAAGAATAGCCCTAATTATCCATTGTGTGATTGGAATGAAGAGGTTTGTTTAGGACATGGGGTGGAAGGGTAATGGAAATCCCTCCTCCAAGAGCATTATGAGGGTTTACAACTCAACTAGGCACTGACAAGCATATTCCCTATGGATATTTATCATATCTGGATTAAGGCCAAGGCGTCTAAATGAAGGATTCAAAGCAAAAGGTACTCAATGAATTTTTTGGTTGTACAATTCTTCTGGAAATCCTTGCAAGAACTGAGGGGTGAAAGGAGTGTCTGGGGGTTTATTCACAACAGAGAAATGAGCATAAGCAAGGGTAGAATCCAATATCTTGGTGACGTCCATTTCTTGAAGCTAGCGAGACTGAGAGTGAGGGTGTGAACCTGGCTGAGTGTGAACTTTGTTGAGAAGTTATTCCTGCATGTTTGTTGTCTCATCATCCTCAACGTTGATAGGCAACTACTAAGTGGTCTTCATTTTTGTCTTTGGTTGGTGTGGAGCACTTTGTGTGTCTGTTGTTGGAGGATTCTTGGGACATCTTTTTTTCCTTTGATACACTTGAAGCTCTTTGTTGTGAATCATGTTCTTATGCTTTGCATTGTGCTTTCCTTTATTTATAAGCCGTGAAGGTTTCCTTTTCTTGGTACCTAACTTGCTGACAACTACCAGGTTGAGGTGGGTTGTTCTAGGGTGTACTTGAGTAGATTGAATCAGATCATATAGACTTTAACAGATTTCAGAGACTACCTAGTGAGAATTAATTACAGACATAAGGATTGCTTGGTTGAGAGGTTGCTTTGTTATTGTGTCTTGAAGAGTTTTCAAAGGGTATACTGTGAGCAGCTTGATATTTAAACAATGTGTTTTGTTTGATATAGTACCCTTTTCACCAACCCCTCGAATGATGAACAAGTCATCTTTCCCTTGCTCCCACACCTCCAAATGGGCCATATGACAGCTCTGAGTAGATTTCAATCTGGACTTTGTGAAGGAAGCCTTTGTCAAAAGGCAAACAAGAAAAATCGAGATGCAAACATTCTTGTAGTCAGAAAATATATAGATCGCAATTGTGTGTTGTTTGCTAGGGATATGCAATCGCCAAATGGGAGATGACAGTTGCATGGAGGGAGAGGGATGAACCATATGTGTGCTCGATTGTTGTGCACTAATGGTGTCATAGATTTGAACGAAAAATGTGGTTTGAATTTTATTGGAAATATTGTTGTATTTAAGGGGTTTGGTGGGTGTTATAATAAGAGAAAAGGGATGTTGAACAACAATCTTACTATGATGTTGAGGGATTGAAGACAAGACATTTGGGTGACTTAAGCACAATCACAAACAAAGGATCAATAATAAAAATTTTAAAAAAAGGAAAAGGTAGTAATAAATGAAAGTGGTGAAGTGGTAGGGGTTCATAGGGAATGGCATGGGTGTAGGGAAAGCAAAGGGGATCTCGAAGGAGCAAGTGCAGAAAAAGGTGAAATGGAAAAGAGCCCAAATCAAAAGCTCAACAAAAAGACAAAAATAAAAAAGGAAAGGTACCTTTGAAACTAGTGACAGGGCTTGATTATCTTGCAAAGTTCAATGAGATCGTTCAATAAAGGCTGGCTGCACCAAATACCATTTGTGTCATGCATTTGATTGATCTTTTATGGTAGTTTGCTTTAAGTCTACCAGATATGGTCTATGTTGAGGAAGAAGGGCCGGATAGATGAATAGTTGATGTTTGTGTTGCAGATGCAAAGTAATGGTCAATTGGTCTGCCATACCATTGCTCCTCATGGGTTGATGTTGAATGATTATTTGATCAAGCCTTTGAAGATTATTCACTTGACAGACTCTACTCACCATCTCCCAGTTCATAGGGATATAGAGTGGCCCCAAGTGGTTTTGTTGGAATTGAAAAATTTTGGAAATCATATTAGGAATGATTCTCAAGTTACCCTCTTTAATAAGATTTTGAACCAGCAGCAATCTCGCAAGCTCAATTCAATACTGGCAAGCACAAAGTTCTGCATAATTGTTTGTTTGAGCCCCTATGTATTGTGCATAAGCTTGACTGTAATGTCCTGTTGCATTCCTGATGATACCTCTAATCCTTGCATGACTTGATTGTTTTTAGTTGGTCCAAAATGTTGGAGGGTGTTCCCATTTAACTTTGTTTGTGATTGTAATCCATTTGAATTGGAAATGAAACGGAAAATTTATTGGCTGTCCAACAATCTTCCATACTGGATGAGTTCATACTACCATTTTTTTCCCTAGGTAACACAGAGAAGTACTCCAAATGTTGGTTTTCAGTGTTCGAAAGAGGATTGTTGGAGTTCTCTTTTTATTAGCAAAAAAATGAGAGTTTATTTCATGCCACAAATGCCAGATAATATGACTTAAGAAATTTGTGTAAGATGTCTAATTATAGGCATATCTATGAGTATTTTTATCCATTTGTACAAATCCTGATTGATAGTTGTGATTTTCTTTCCCAGTCGATGGAACCAAGAATCCACATGTTCCCAGATTTCATGTGATGAAAAGATGCTGAATTATTCCAGCAACTTGATTGCAGTTAGGACATATTGAGGGCCCAATAAAACCTCTACGTTGAAGATTATCTACCATTAGGATTTTGGTGTGCTAGACCAGCCATAGGAATGCTTTGATTTTTGGCCAATCTATGTTGTCCCAAAGGAGATGCTATTTTGTAATTTGAGTAGTTGGTTCAACATTTGATATGTTGAGGCCACTATTACCTCTCCTATGTTGGTGTATTGCATATTACCTCCACTATTACATGTTAATCTATCTTGTTTGACAATAAGAAAAATGTGGCATTGAAGAAGCTTCATCTAAAGGCTTATATCCTGCCTTGGATAACTCAAAGCAGCTACATCTAATAAAGAATTGATTCATGTTGTGTTCCCATGTTGATTTGACTCATAGCAGTCTGCAACCACTATATAGCCTTGTACTTGGAGTGTAGATTGAAAGGCTTGAGCATTGTCAATGGAGATAGGGGCAGGTCATCCCAGCTGGAATTCCAAAAAGGGGTAGTTCTCTGTTGGAGAATTAACCTTATTTGGGTCTTTTCCTAAGTCCTTAAGAGTGTGTTAGGTTACCCTTTATTTGGGATAATGTTTTATCCTTAAGTTTTATTCATGTGTAAAGAATTTTTATTTATGTGAATTATTAATTCATAAAAAATCGAATTCCATGAGGTGTCACTCACCTCTTTGTCCTACTTAGGTTTTGGGAGTTACTTGTGTAACTCCTCCCTACATGTCACACACATCCTCCCCACTTGTAAGAGGATTAGAGACACATGACACACATGTTGAAACTTGCTCATTAATTGCTTATTGTTTATAACTCTATTTATTGAGCTCTTCTCTCTCGTTATTCATATTGTACAATCTTGATCTTGCTCTTGCTCTTGCTCTTGCTCTTGCATCCTTGTGTTACTCTTTTGGCTTAAGGTCATTCTTTATCTCTCTCTTTTAGCTTCTTGTTATGTACTTAGAGATTCATTGTTGTAAGAATTCTAATAGATTGTAGGGTTTTTCTCCATTTGACGGTTTTCCCACTTGTCAAATCTCTTACTTCAACTTTGCGGTTTGCTTTCACTTCAAGGTAACATTGTTCATTGAGTTTTTTTATTGCTTATTCAATTTTTAAATCGATCTTTGGCAACATTTCTTTCATTGTCCCGTTTTCTATTTGTCAGCTTCAAAGGGGCTGAATTTTTTGAATACCTTCATAAATATGTTTGAAGTTTTCAGCCATTTTCTTGGGAGGCTGAGTTGTGTGGTCACTTTATTTTCTCTGAGTATATCATGCCATGGCATATCCTTTGCTTGATAGAATGCCCATTGCTAATTACATTGTTAGCACTTGGTTGAACATAATGGGGTCTTTGATGTTCAAGACTTTTGTTTCCCCTTGGTGATTGTTAACCAGGCAACAAGAGGATATGTGAATTTTTCCTCATTTCCTTGCCAAAGAAAGTTCCTTAAAATTTATATTAACTAAATTTCCACCATATGAGGGAGGGGGATAACTATGAGCATATATATTGGGACCACTTGTAAAACTGCCTTAATCATTTTAATTATGCCAGCAAAACTGAGCCACTTATTGGTCCGATGGGATAGTTTGGTGCTGATTTTTTAGAGCACCAGATCCCATAATGTATTTGGTTTTTTTTTAGATGAAGCGGGAAACCCAAATAGACAGAGGGAAATTGACCAATGAACAGAAGTGTTTGAAGTATGTCTCCTCTTTTCTTGGCTGATGTGTTGAGAAAGAAAATTATTAGATTTTGCATTGCTTACCTATTGCCCTGATGTTGATTGGTAGGTAACGAGAATGTCCCTAAGTTAAGAAACTTCCTTTGTTAACACTGCTTAGAAAAAGAGGGTATCGTCTGAAAAATGAAAATTGGTATATCTCGTTCCACTCTTGGTGGCTGATATGCCATGAATTTTCTTTTCATTTTTAGCTTGTTGGACAGTGCTACTTAGATTTTCACTCATAAGGGTAAAGAGGGTAGGATCTCCTTGCCTTGTTCCCTGATAGAATGGAAAGGCTGATCTGTGTCACCATTTAGAGCCACTGTAAAGGTTGGAGTACATATACAACTGCTAATCCATTGAATTATCTGATCTCCAAATCCAAATCTAGAGAGTGGCATTTGAATGATTTTCCAAATACATTTGTCAAAGGCCTTTGAGATGTCAAATTTGATCAAAATCCTTGGTCTATTCCAGATATTTAAAGAATATAGTAGTTCTTGGACAGCTATGATGTTATCTGTTATCTGACAGCCTTGAACATGTGCTGATTGGGAATGAGAGATGAGCATTGCGAGAAGAGGTTTGATTCTATTGGCAATAAGCTTTGAGATGATTTTATCAACCATGTTGCAAAGAGCAATTGATTTGTAATAATCAAGCATGTGTCCCTTGTTTGTTTTAGGAATAAGGATCAATTTTGTGCAATTAAATTTCTGAAGCATTTGCTTATTTTTCTGTGATTCCTATACCATTGTCAGCAGATATGATTTGATGATCTCCCAATAAGATTGATAGAACAGTCCTATGAAACCATCCAGCCCCAGTGCTTTACCTAGGTCAAAATAGAAAACAACAACTTTGAGCTCTGCTTTAGTGATGGGTCTCATAAGTGTATCATTGGTTTCTTTGTTTACCAGAGCACATAAATGTTGCAACATTTGTAGTTGAGCAGCTGACCTGCAAGCCTCTTTAGCACACTCATTAAGAAGTTCTTGATAATAGGAAGTGGCACGTGCTAGCATTCCATCCTAGGCTATGATATAATTCCCATTGTTTACTTGAAGCCTTTGGATTATATTCATTTGTTTTCTGCTTCGGGCTGTTGCATGAAAGTACTGAGTATTTGAGCCTCCTGATTTGATCCATTTGTCCCAAGATTTTTGGTGCTAGTGGAACTCTCTTTTTTTTTTTTTTTGGAATTCGGACAAATGCATGAATAGCTTGTTGTTCTTGTTGCTCTAGGTTGTCACTATGCCCGGAATTGAAGTTATATTCCAGCCAGTCGGGCCTGAAGCTGAGAGCTTTGAGTGTGAAGGCTGCTCATCTCATTTTACCTTTGATATGTTTCAATTTACAAATGAATTTGGACATCTTAAATCTTTTGCAGTCCAGGGGTTTTGCCCACCATTCAACCATTATTTGTTAAAAGATCTTATTAATAGTCCAGGTAGAGTCAAACTTGATCTGGGGCTGTTTTTTCAGCGGCTGCTGCAGATAAATGTTTAAGATAATAAGCCAATGGTCAGTCAAAGTAGTGTCAACAACTCTGGCTTCAATCTTCATGTTGAGCACATTCCAATCTTTAGAGAGGAAGATCCTATCCAGTGTTTCTGCTATGTAATTGTTGCCTTTCCTTCTATTCGCCTGTGTCAAAGATCCTTGGGAGAACTTGGGTTCCATGAGATTAGTATCATTCTCTAGATGATCAAGAGCCATGGCTATTCTGCGATTGAAACTGACACTCCCTTCTTTTCATGAGGGTATCGGATGGAGTTGAAATCTCCCATTAGGATGAGATTAGCTTCAATGAAAGCAGTGACCAAAGTTGTCATCATATCCAGCAGTTGGATATGATGATTGCTTCTTGGAGGAATGTATATATTTAATACATGTATCTGATTATGCCATTCATAGGAGTTAAAAGCAGTATAGTGACCAAACAGAAGAAGATGGTAAGAGATAAAAGCATAACTGGCTGGATTCCAATGAAAGAAGGTTCTGGATTTAGTGTGAGTAGATTGTTTGGTTCCCCAAATTCCATTGAAACAAAGTTTTTTTTGTGGATCCAGCACAAGCATACTCTTGAAGGAGAAGCATATCTATGTTTTCTTATAGAAGCAAATCTTTGAGGAAAATGCGTTTATTGGGTATCCCTAGGCCTCTGATATTAAATGAGAGAATCCGCATTATAAGTCAATCATGGGGGTTAGTATTCCCTTTGAGGCTGCTACATTTTCCGCTGCTCTAGGCATCCAAATTTCGATCATTTTTCCCGCTCTTGTTGAGATATTGTTGTCTTCCTCTATATCGATGTTGTCCTTGAATGTTTTCGTTTTTGTTTTGCATCTTGAATGTATTTTGGATCCGATATTTGGAGATTGGAAGGAATAAGATCCTCTTGGGCATTCGTCTGGCTCTTTTTCCCACGATTTCATGTAATAATAGTGGAAGATGGTGAAGAGAATTTGATAGAATGGCCTTCAACCTGGGAAATGTATTTAGCTTTTCCTTTCTTCTCAACCTTTGCCTCACAAGGATGAGTTGCTTGAATGCCTAATGAGTCAAAAATCACCAATGCTTCAGAGGGATTATGGAGGATCAAGGAAGAGGGCTGACCACATCAAAACTTACAACCAAAACACCCTTTTCCACCTTGAGACCTTTGATTTTTCAGCAAAATGTGAGGCTTTTATAAAACATGTTTTCCCAACAAATGGTTTCAGCTTCTTAGCCAAAATCTTAGCAAGCACATACGACAGCAAGCCCCTAGTGCTTAAAATTGGTCTCAAAGGAATCCCATCCATAGGGATTTTTGGTAAGCCATACATCCTTGATATGCTGGGTGAACCAGGTATCAACTATCTTTTATTGTCATCATTAATAGAAAAGTTTTTGATGGTTTTTGTAACCTTTTTAACCACTCTTATGCTAGGATTATCCACACATTTCTTGTACTGCTGTCAGTTGTAAGGTTCTTATACATGTTTAAATAAAAATCACTTCTATTCAACAATACCTTGGTGTTGCATTTATCGACTTCAAGAACTATCATATCTTTGTTTTCCCTTATTTTCTTAAGGGAAGCCAATTCCTCTCTCAAAATATTCCTTCTAGGGGCTCCTCCTCTCCTTAATGCTTGATTTCAATCCATTCTAATCGCCTTCGCTGCCTCTTATGGGACACTCTTCAAACTTGCTTCAATGCTACACATATTCTCTTCAAACCGCAAAGCCCAAACCTCTTTTTAATACACTTCTAGTTCACCTATCAAGAGTTAAGTTGGAAATATTTTAAACTAAGCCAATTCCTCTCTCAAAATATTCCTTCTAAGGAATCCTTCTCCTCTTAGAGCTTGATTGCAATCAATTCTAATCTCCTCCACTACCTCTTATGGGACACTCTTCAAGCCTACGTCAATGCTACACATATTCTCTTCAAATGGAGCCTTATTTGAAACAACTGCAAAGCCCAAACCTCTTTATAATATAGTTCTAGATGCCCTGTCAAGAGTTAAGATGGAAAAATTTTAAACATAAACCTTAATCCTAGCTTGAACTTGTGTGAGAATATAGGAACGACTATCAACAATCCATGACAGAGATTTTGAATATTGGTATGCCCATACATTAGTTCTGAAATTATTTGCCAATGGTTTATATTTTGGCTGCCGCTCATGTGATCATGGGCGTATTGTAGAATGTTGTTAGTTCCTATCTCAACACAATTTGTATTTGTCCCTAAATCGCATTCATCCCCAATTCGCATGACATCATTTCTAATGTAAGGGAAATTTATGTTCTAGCAGGGAGATTTTTAAATATTTTATCATTGCTTTGATCCTTCGATTCATTAATAATTGTGGTGGTGATGTTCATTTGACATTTCTTTACATTCTCTCTAATGTCAACCCTAGAAACTTATTTCTCACTTTGTATCGCTCATGGGACACCGTTATGACTAATACATTCTCCTCCATCCTCATATTTTCCATTTGTGAGATGTTACTTTTACCATGACACTCTCCTTTGTGCTCAAATTCTTTCACTGATAAGATGTTAATTCCAAAACATCTATATTCTCATATAGTGCGAGTTTGTTTATTTCATCATTCCTTTCATTCTTAGGTTCTAATCTGTATCGTTATTCTCCTTTGCGTAACTCCCAAAACGCACTCAACTAATTCCTTCCCTGCAAAATCTTTCGAACATCATGAATCTCCATGCCCTAAATCTCACTCATTGTCTATTTAGCTGAAAAAATCCTTCATCATTACTATCCATGGAATCTCTTTAGGAATTTCTAGCATAAAGTCTCCCAAATTTATTCTCGAGTCTCTCACAAACATTATGAAATTCATTAATTGCCCTTGAAGTTGTCCATGTATCTATATTGGACCAAATATTTAACTAAGAGATATTGCCAACTTTAGATATAGATTCAAGAGATCCTCGAATAACAAATCTAAATATTTCCTTACTTTTTGTATTATAACCTAGGAAATGTTGAAAATGTGTTGTATCTTTCATGATTTAAATGTATTAGCAATGGCGTCTAGGGCGGGCAAGAGCCCTCGAGAAAAATAATTCAGAACAGATGTGCATTTTGGTCAGCGCCTCATTTTTTTTACCTATAATAACGTATGGGTGGTTTCACGAACCATGGCTTTATACCACTTGTATTGTAATACTGCTTAAATGGTTTCCTATTGATTTGCCTACAAATACTCGCACATGCATTAGGGTAAACCAAAACTTGGAAGTACATTATTGTATTGTAAATAGTTGAGTTAATGTAATAAGGAAGAAGGCTACGATGTTAGTTTTTTTCCCGAAAGGATCTTCCCAAAGTGAAAATATTGTGTGTAGTGTGTGTGTGTCATTTTTCCTTTTTGTTATAACCATAGTTTCTAAGAGACGAGCATGAACATAAGTACGGGGAGACATGTACGGGTACCAATACACAAATTTTTAGAAAAATAGGAGACGAGTACGGGGAGATGACACACACACACACACACACACACACACATATATATATAAATATAATAAAAACTAAAAATATAAAAATATAAAAAATAATTTATTAAAATAAATATTGAAACATAAATTAGATTGTATATATAAATTATAAATACTAAAAATTATAAATATCAATAATAGAAAGTAACAAAATTAAAACTAAAAAATTAAAATATAAAAAATAACTTATTAAAATAAATATTGGAATATAAATTAGATTGTATATATAAATTATAAATTATAAATTATAAATAATAAAATATATTAATATTAATAATAAATATAAACTTATACCTGAAAATATAATTAATAATTACAAATTATAATTTAAAAATGATAAAATTTAAATTTAAAACTTAAGTAAAGTCTAATAAAAAATTAAAATTAAAATGGCAATGGCAGAGCGTTGTCGTCCCATTGCCATGACACTAGAACGGCAATGTTGTGTCATTGCCCTTGGAACCTGGCGTCGGGCATATATCTCATGGCCTTCATCTCCCCGGACAGTCTCTCCAAATCTGCGTGGATTATGTGCAAACTGCAAACCTTATTAGGTTTTTGTCTGGGATGGGATATTCTTTCGCTATAGATGCCTTCCAAACGAGTTGGAATGAATCGTCATCGTTCCTACGCTCTAGATCCATTTAGCACACATCATAGACTGCGATTCGTTATCCAATGCGACAGAATCGGTGGAATGGGATTGGGCTATTTCAAGTAGCTTTTTTTACATTAACAAATCAAACATTATCATCGAGAGGCATTTCAAACGGCAATGGCACGACATTGTCGTCCCACTGCCATGGCAATGGAACGACAATGTCATGCCATGAAAAATGAAAAAACATAACAAACTGCTGCGACACCACTGTGAATCTGGCAACAGCGAGGGCGAATCTGACGATGGTGAGTGTTTTCCACTGCAAATCTCGTGATGAGGACAACAAATCCGACGACGTCAAGGGTTTTCAAGGGATATGGCTCAATTTTTTGAAAGGAAACATGGAAGGAGACGTTTAGCGTTTTTAGGATATGTCTTTGGGTACCAAAGACGTCTTGGTAGCTGTCTCCTATACCGAAAATGTGTACCCGTACCCGAAACGCGTCCCAGGTGGTCGGGAACGCATCTCCCTACAACACTGGTTATAACATAAGATTTTGTTGGCATTGGTTCTCTTGCATAAGTTCTTGTTAGAGATTTCAATGCTAGGACAGCGAATTGGCAAGCAAGTATTTTCAGCTCTGAAGTAAATGATAACCCTATTTGGCTCACAGAAGAGAGAAATCAGCAATGGGAAAGAATATCTGAAGATGCTAAACGCTACAATCATTTTGGGGAAGAATTGATCACTTTATGTGGCACATTTGATCTAATAATCTGTAATGGTTTGGCTAGATGGGCTAAGTCGGGCAATTTCACTTGCAACACATACAACGGGGCAAGTGTGGTAGATTATGTAATTTGTTCGCAGAATTTGTATAAAAATATTAAAGAAGTTGAAATTGGAGAGCACGTTTGGGATCTAAAATCAGATCATAGACCGCTGTACATAAATTTGTATTGGGCAAAGGATAGGCGGCTTGGGGCAAAAATCCAAGGCCCTCAACACCCACCTTCTCAGGGCAGAATTTTGTTAACTTCAAAAAACAGTAACACTTTTAGAGCTACTCTTGAGGAACTTTGTATGGGACACCCTATGTATAAGCATGGTGTTAACAGTCATGACTTATCAAATCTGATTCACGAGGCTCTTTCAAAATGCAAGAGAGCAAAAAATAGAAAATTTGAAACTAATTGTTTTCCAACCAATGCATGGTTTGACAAGGAATGTAAGAGGGCCAAGAGGAACCTAAGGGAGTCGAATAAAACTAAACTCGACATTAAGGCCTACAAACAGATCCTAAAGAAGAAAAAAACTGATTTTATGTTCACAAGGAGAGAGGAGCTAATTTTTTTGGGCAGAAATAACCCCAAACGTTTCTGGAAAGAACTCCAACCAAGGAGAAAGCAAAATGAAAAAAATATTACTGCCACCCAATGGTTTGAATATGCTAAGAAACTTTATGAACAAGAGGGTGGAGTGGGACACCCACCTTTGGTCAACGATACTACAAACATTTTCACTGTGCAAGAGGTAGAGACAGGGATTAAGAAGTTGGGTGGAGGTAAAGCAAAAGATCTTGTTGCACTTCAAGCCGAATATTTGAAGTGGGGCATGAAAACTCTTGCACCGTACATCACTGAAATCTTCAACAAAATCTGCCAAGAAGGGTTTCCGAAAGATTGGACAATCAGCGTTGCAATACCACTTTTTAAGAGTGGTGATGTTAACAATCCCTCCAACTACAGGGCTATAATGATCAATCCCCTCTTTGCTAAACTTTTTGGCAGCATGATAGAAACTAGGATCAGCAAATGGGCAGAAGAAAACCATAAACGTGCTAAAGGGCAAGCTGGTTTTAGGCCAAAGCACTCGACAGTGGATCACTGTGTCACTCTGAGACACATTATTGAAAAAGAGTGGGAGAAAAAGGAAGAGGTTTTTTGTTGCTTTGTTGACTTCAAAAAGGCTTTTGATACCGTTCCGAGAGACAAGCTTTGGTTTAGGATGGAAGAATTGGGGATTCCTAGGCATCTCAGAGCTGCTGTTCATAGGATGTACGAAGAGGTGAAAGTGAAAGTCAGAACTTCAGATGGCATTTCAGAATGTTTCAGGAGCGATATCGGGGTCAAACAGGGTTGCCCTTTGTCTCCTACTTTATTTGGTTTATATATTGATAAAATGGAAGAGTGGTTAAACATACAAAAGGGCGAAGGCATTCAGCTAGGTGAATTTGTTATAAAGTTGCTCTTATATGCGGACGATCTCATTTTAATTACCAAATCTCCCTGTGGTTTGCAAGACCATCTATCTTCTCTTGAGCGCTTTTGCAGAATGGTGGGGATGCAAGTCAATATCAGCAAGACTAAGGTTATGATTTTCTCTAATAATAAAAAACATCAACATGAATTTTATTACAATGGAAGTCTTCTCGAAGAGGTTGCGGATTATAAATACCTTGGCATCGATTTCAACAAAAAGCTAAGCTGGTCTAGCTGCAGGTATAAAAGGACACTAGGTGGGTGGAAGGCTTTCTATGCTCTTCAGAATAAGTGCCGTGAAGCGGAGTTGTGGGATTGGAAAACTATTCAAACCTTGTTCGGTCTTCTTGTGCTGCCAGTTGTTCTTTACGGGTGTGAATTATGGGCCAGCAGCACTACTATAACACAATGGAAACAAATTGAAGGAATCCAAAAGCGCTTGATTACAAGCAAGATTAAAATCAAAAGCACGGTTCCATATGACATCATGCTAAGTGAAATGGGAGCTGTTCCTATCGAGGCACTTGCTATGGTTCGCCTTTTAAGCTATTTAAAAAGAATCGAAAAAATGGAAGAGGATAAATGGCCTAAAGTTGTTTTTAGTGATACACTATGTAAGCGAAAAAGGACATGGATCAACAAAATATCACATGGATGAGTAAATGGAATATTCAATTCAATATGTGCCCCACAAATAATAAAGAAATAAAAGTCTTTGTTATGGAGAAATTTTACAAGAGAAATTGGGGAAGCGAGATCGGGAGGAAGAAACTATATTATATAAATGAGTTCAACCCCACTTGTGATCAACTCCAAAAAGCGTATATAGGAGCCAACATTTCTTGGAGGGCTAAAATTCTTATTGCTCAGCTGAGAACCAACTCTCACCAACTTCGTTGTGAGACCGGGCGTTGGAAGAGGCCAAAGGAGGCTTGGGACAGCAAGACAACTCAAGCAGATTTAAGTAGCACTGTTCGCTTCTCGTGTAGGCTGATGATGAGCCCCCCTAATTGCTCAATGTGCTCTTCGTTGAATAGGTTATGCCAAGAACTGTCACATATAGTATCCGCAAATTTATCTCTGCTATCTTTGTAGGCCTCACATTCTAGAATAAAGTGCTGTTCAGTTTCCACTTTCCCAGAATTGCAAAATCTGCAAATTCTCTCTTCCCAAGCCTCCTTTGGCCTCTTCCAACGCCCGGTCTCACAACGAAGTTGGTGAGAGTTGGTTCTTAGCTGAGCAATAAGAATTTATGAGTCTATTTTTTCTTAATTTGGTATCAAAGACATTTTTTCTTAATTCGGTATCAAAGACAGGGTTAGCTTTGTCTAAAGAGATAGGGCATCCTAACCATTTGATAAACTTTTTCTTAAGTGGGAGTTGGGCACAAGAAAATATTTGTGTGAAGGAAAATGATGGGAAGCACAAGTATAGAGATTGAAAAATTTAATAGCCGATATTTTGAGTTATGAAAGCTCAAGATATAAGATTTTCTTGTGGACAGAGATCAATTGGTGGTTGTGTTAGCAAAACAACCTATGGATATGAAGGCAGAAGAATGGGACAAGATGGATTGGAAGGCAAAGAGTTCAATCAAACTATCTTTCAGATTCAGTGTTGTTGATTGTCTCTAAAGAAAAAACCACCAAGTTACTTTGGGATAAATTAGGCACTTTGTATTAGACAAAGTCTCTCATAAACAAATTGTATCTTTGAAAGAAGTTGGATTCCCTAAGAATAAATGATGGCGACTTAGCAACAAAGCATCTAAATGCATCTTAACACATTGGTAAGTCAGTTGCTTTCAATTAAGATTAAAATGGATGAAAAAGAAAAGTATATTACTTTGTTATGTTGTTTGCTCGATTCATAGGATAATCTTGTTATTGGCCATTAGTCGTACTGAATCTACATGAAACCTTGACGATATGATGACAACTATGTTATCAAAGGAAATAAGACGAAAATCCACAAAAAATTATCAAAGGATGCCTTGTTTGTGAGAGATCGTTCCCAAAAGAAAGATAAAAAGAAGACAAGAGGCAGGGAATCGAAGTCTAGAGATAAATCTAAGACTCCAAGAAAAATTCTGAGGAAATGTTGGAACTGTAGGAAAACTGGGTATTTTAAGAAGGATTGCATATCTAAAAAGGTTGAAAATGATAAGTCATATGACGATGCCCCTTTTGCACAAACAAAGACCTCTAGTGAAGACTCAAGGGATCTATTCTTGGTAGCTTCCAGTACACATGCATGCCATGATGAATCGTTGATTGACTCGGGTGCTTCATTTCATATGATTCCCCAGAGGGAGTGGTGCTATGAATATGAAAAGATCAATGGAGGTAATGTATTCTTAGGAGACAAGTCAACTTATAAGATCATAGATCGAGAAAGAGACAAGTTGATGCTCAAAGACAGATGAGTTAAAACCCTTATTGCTGTTTTGCACATTCCAAGTTTGGCTACAAATCTGAATTTTGCAAGAAAAATGAATGACGTGGGTGTACAAGTAATTTTTAATAAGGATAGTTGCAAGATGGTTTGTGGAGCCATGGTATTGGCAAGAGGAGTTTGGATTGGAACGTTGTTCAAGCTTAATGCAAGTGTTGTAAGTGATTAGTGTAATAGCTCTATTGTTCCCGAGATTAAAAATGAATCAAATTGAACCCATGTGTTGCTTGTAGAAAAGACAATGCCTTAGCATCAAAGAATGGGGTATATTGGAGAGAAAGGCCTTTGATTGTTAAAAATTAAAGGTACGGTTGAAGGAATTTTTTGTTGTCCTTTAGATTTCGATTTATGTGAACATTGTGTATATGGGAAGCAGACTCGAGTAAAGTTTTCCAGTTGTGCTACAAGAGCATATGGTATTTAACACTTAATACATAGTGATGTGTTTGGATTTGTGAAGGTTACATCACGAGGAAAATCTTTGTAATATGTTTCTTTTGTAGATGACTACTCAAGGAAAACCTGGGTATAGTGTATCAAAGATAAATTTGAGGTTTTCAATAAATTCAAGGAGTTTAAGGCTCTTGTTGAAACCCAGGCAGAAAATAAGATTAAGGTTTTAAGAAGTGATGGTGTTGGTGCAAATGCATTCAAACAATTTTGTAAGTTGTGTGGAATAAAAAGGCAAAAGACAACCCCATATACACCATAGTAGATTGGAGTTGCAAAAATAATGAATAAGACTATGATGGATAAGGTTAGAAGTATGCTCGTTGGTGCAGGAATAGAAAGAAATTTTTGGGCAAAAGCAATAACAACTGCTTGTTACCTGATCAATAGATTGCCCACATCAGCGCTTGTTGGTAAAACTCCACAAGAAGCATGGACTAGTAAGAAACCTTCGCTCCGACATCTCAGGGTTTTTGGTTGTGTTGCTTATATGCATATTCCAAAAAAAACCAAGCTAAGCTCTAAATCAGCGAAGTGTTTCATTATCTGATATAGTACTGGTGTAAAAGGATATAAGCTTTGGAATCCACAAACAAAGAAGACTATTTACAAACATAATGTAACTTCAAAAAGGTTAAGAGGGGTCCAAAACAGTGACAGCCTAAGGACAAAACGCTAAGTTACTTTGCCATAAATTAGGGACTTTGTATCAAACAAAGTCTCTTGTGAACAAACTATTTCTTTGAAAGAAGTTGTATTCCCTAGGATGAATCATAGCAACTCAATGACAGATCATTTGAATGCATTTTAACATTGTGGTGAGTCAGTTGCTTTCAATTGAAATTAAAATAGATGAAAACGAAAAGTGTATGACTTTGTTATGTTATTTGCTCGATTCATGGGATAATCTTGTTATAGCCATTAGTTGTACTACATCTACATTAAACCTTGAGGATGTAGTCACAACTCTATTATCAGAGGAAATGAGACAAAAATCCATGGAGGATTATCAAACAAAGGATACCTTGTTTGTGAGAGGTCGTTCCCAAGAGAGAATTAAAAAGAAGACAAGGGACAGGTAATCGAAATCTAGAGGTAAATCTAAGACTCCAAGAAAAACTCAAAGGAAATGCTGGAACTATAGTAAAACTAGGCATTTTAATAAGGATTGCAGATCTAAAAGGGTGAAAAGGGTAAGTAATATGACAATGTCCCTTCTGCTCAAATGAAGCCCTGTAGTAAAGACTTACAGCATCTATTCTTGGCAGCTTCCAGTACACATGCATGCCATGATGCATAGTTGATTGACTTGGGTGCCTCATTTTATATGATTTCCCATAAGGAGTGGTGTTATTAATATGAAAAGATCAATGAAGGTAGTGTTCTTAGGAGACAACTAGACATATAAGATCATAGGTTGAGGAAGAGACAAGTTGATGCTCAAACACGAAAGGGTTAAACCCTCCCTGGTGTTCTGCGCATACCAGGTTTGGCTAGAAACATGATTTTTGTAAGCAAAATGAATGATGTAGGTGTGCAAGTAATATTTAATAAGGATAGTTGCAAGATGGCTTGTGGAGCTATGGTATTGGCAAAAGGAGTTTGGACTGGAACGTTGTTGAAGCTTGAAGCGAGTACTATAAGTGATGGGTGTAATAGCTTTGTTGACCTCGATGTTACAAATGAATCAGATCGAAACCCCATGCTTCATGTAGAAAAACTAATGCTTTGACATCAGAGGATGGGGCATATTGGAGAGAAAGGCCTTCCAGCATTAAAAACTAAAGGTATGGTTGAAGGAATTTGTTATTGTCCTTTAGCCTTTGATGTGTATATGGGAAGCAGACTCGAGTAAAGTATTCCAATTGTGCTACAAGAGCAGATGGGATTTACACTTAATACATAGTGATATGTTTGGACCTGTGAAGGTTCCATCACTAGGAATATATTTGTATTATGTTTATTTTGTAGATGACTACTCATGGAAGACCTAGGTATATTGTATCAAGAATAAAATTGAGGTTTTTAGTAAATTCAAAGAGTTTAAGGCTCTTGTTGAAAACCAAGCGGAAAATAAGATTAAACTTTTGAGAAGTGATAGTGGTGGTGAGTATTGCTCAAATGCATTCGAACAATTCTGTAAGTTGTGTGGAATAGAAAGGAAAAAGCCAACCCCATATACACCACAATAGAATGGAGTTGTAGAAAGAATGAATTGGACGCTAATGGATAAGGCTAGAAGTATGCTCAGTGGTGCAAGTTTAGAAAGAAAATTTTGAGTGGAAGCAATAACAATTACTTGGTATCTGATCAATAGATTGACCACATAAACCTTTGTTGATAAAACTCCACGAGAAGCATGGACTGGTAAGAAACCCTTGCCCCGACATCTCAAGGTTTTTGGCTGTAATGTTTATATGCATATTCCAAAAGAAAAATGGACTAAGCTAAGTTATAAATTAGCTAAGTGTATCTTTATTGGATATAGTACCAGTGTAAAAGGATATAAGCTTTGAAACCCAAAAACATAGAAGAGTGTTTACAGTCATAATGTAACTAAAGAGCGGTTAAGAGGGTTCCCAAATAGTAAGGACAGCCAAAGAAAGAACTTGAAAAGGTGCATGTTGAATTAGAAAAGGGAGAATATGTATCTTAATACAACGCAACTGAAGAAGATGAACCAGAAAGGGGGTTGGCTGAGGAAGATTTGGATGAAGCAAATAAGATGAACCAGAAGAGGAAGGATCTCAAAATCCGGTCTTGAGAAAATGAGATCAAATTAAAAAGAAACTAGAAAGGTATAGTCAAACTGATTTCTGTTTTAAATTTGTTTTGTCAATGTTATATGTGACAAATGAATATCCTAAGGCCGTGTGGGAGGCCCTTGATTCAAAGGAAACCAAATTATGGAAGAAGGCCATGGATGAAGAAATGGAGTCCTTGGATAAAAATTTGACATAGGACTTGATGAAATTGCATGCTGGTAGAAATCATGTTGGTTTCAAATGAGTGTTCAAGAAGTACAATTCCGATATCATTTGGAGGAGCCGAACACAGTGTTCAATCAATGCAAATATTAATTAAGTCGAATGCACATAATGAACACATGTATAATTACAATCATTGTATATTATATTGTATATCAAATCACTCAGGACAATACCATTATATAGGAATGTCTTTCCTATAAACAAGGAGAGTCATATCCCTACAATCACTCAATCGCTATTCTAACACAACTATAATCTTTCAAACATAACAATGAACCTATATATGTGAGTTTGTTGCAACTGACAACACAATCTCATGAATATAATATTAGCCAATATTCTAACTAACTAACAAACCATGTGAGTGCTAATATTTCTAACATTTCCCCCTTAGTGCGAACATGGTAAAACAACACCACTCAATGACTAAACAACATGCCCCTCCGAAGCTTGCACATGGTCTTGATACTCACATTGACTGTGGGAACTACATCTACCATGAATAAGAGCCCATAAACCTATTCATGTGAATCCATGTTTTATGAATTGGGAGCCATCAACCAACTCATGCAAATACATCTACCTAACTAGTTGAAATATTGAAAACACTTCCTGCTCAAGTTCTTATGGCTTGTATCTCCATATTTTCATTCCAGCAAGGGAAAATAGGAAATTGATCACTTATTTTCACACATACAACAAGTATAGAAAACTAAAAAGTAAACATATGCGCCACTACAGCAGAAGCGTCCCATCGTTAGTAGCTAACAAGAGGCATTGAATGGCCTCCTTCCTCCAATGCTTCCAACCACCTTTTGTTGTTGCTTATTTAGTGTGCTGGAATTTGAAGTTCAATAGTGTCCATATTGTGTTTATTTTATAACTCCCGCCCCCCAACCCCTCCACAATGTGAAACATAATGGATGTCCGTTTCAACTAAAAATGCATCCAGGTACAAACAATTTTGACACACTTTATTGACATTGATGATGGCATATTGAAAAGCTTAGCAATGACTTCGTCAATATTCTTGACACTAAAAATACTTAATAATATACTTTAAAAACTAATACTTATATTGATCAATCTAAATACTACGGATATTTAGACCAATATACTATTAGATATGACATATTATGTTTGGACACAGGTTTAATTTGACCTAAGCAACTGACTCTTCATTTTCATTGATTAAAAGAAGCATTAATAAACTATAATAATAGACATAACAAAACTCAAATCACCATGCATACTTAAAGACCTCCAATACTATTTTTTTAATCACTAATACCACTTTTGACCTCTAATACCACATAATACCGTGGCTCATCACTTAAGAATTGAAGAATACCTAAATAATAATAAAATCATTTGACTTTGTTTGAGGAATAGAAGGGCAAACAGAGGACAAGTGGGACGGCGTTGTAGGAGAGCTCGAGCAGAGTTTGGTAGGGTCACTTTGAAATGTTGAAACCATGTGCCAATGCAAACATGCCAATAGCACCACATCAGAGGTATAGATTAAAAAAGATGCATATGTAGAGTAATTTGACGTATGTCAGAGGCATACACAGAACTATCATGTAGATCTACATGGGGGGCTGCACACTCAGTATTGATAATGCCATAACTGATTTTATTTGCTCCTTCCCGTTGAATGTTGGTGAATCTTCTTACACGTCTTTTTATACTGCAATTTTTTGCTTGAACAACCTCTAGGAGATGAGATACAAATATCACGTACAGAGAGATCTAGAACCGATCCTTTTTGATGATTCAATGGTCCGAGCCACTATGCCGAGCTTGGATAGGAGCTATTAATAAAAGCGATGTAGTCGAAGTTGAGTAAGATTGATAATTAAAGCCAAGGTTTTTCTAATAAAGATGGTGCTAATGAAAGAGGTCACCAGATGCAAGTGATTCCACTTTATGATTGCACAAGTACGCCTTCATCCACCTGAACTTTGCACAAAATTTGATTCTAAAGCTGAAATAAGTGATCTAATACCAATATTTAGCAAAAAGAACTATTATATATCTAATATACACAAAATATGTTAAATAAGATTGCTCTGCATGCTTTCAAACACCATTAGTCAGGGCAATCAGATGTTGTCGATGCCCCTCACAATGTTTAGAATCCCATATGGCACTCTGATACCAATGATATTATTTGGAGGAGCCAAACTCAATGTTCAGTCAATGCAAATATTCATTAACGCAAATGCACACAATGAACACATGTAGAATGATAATCATTGTATATTGTATTGTATATCAAATCACTCGGGACAATACATATATAGGAATGTCTTTCATAGAAACAAGGAGAGTCATATCCCTACAATCACTCAATAGCTTTTCTAATACAAAGTTATAATCTCTCAAACATAACAACTAACCTATATACGTGAGTTTGTTGGAACTCACAACACACAATCTCACAAATATAGTATTAGCCAATATTCTAACTCACTAACAAACCAAGTGAGTGCAAATATTCCTAACATTTTCTCAGGTGAAGAGAATTGATTTTGCTAATATTTTTTCTCATGTTGCTAAATTAACTTCTATTAGATTTCTTTTGGCTATTGCTACTGCTTTTGATCTGATGTAGAATCGATGGATGTGAAAACATCATTTCTACATGGTGAGCTTGAGGAAGAGATCTATGTGGTGCAGCCAGAAAGTTTTAATTTTAAAGGTAATGAGGACTTAGCATGCAGGTTGA
The DNA here is from genome assembly GCA_037957365.1 of Torreya grandis. NCBI lineage: Eukaryota > Viridiplantae > Streptophyta > Pinopsida > Cupressales > Taxaceae > Torreya > Torreya grandis. Next base: position 3,672,160 of record JARHVA010001069.1, on the reverse strand, counting down.
AGAAGTCATTTTATGGCTTGAAGCAAAATCATAAATTTGACAATTTAGTGTTGGAAATTGTGTTTGTACGAAGCAAAGCTGATCATTGTGTGCATTTTAAACATGTGGATGATAATTATGTTGTCGTAATTCTGTATGTAGATGATATATTGTTAATTGGTAACAACAAAGAATGATCAAGCAAGTGAAATCTTAGTTGCCATCTCAGTTTGATATGAAGGATTTAGGTGCTGCAAAATTTATTTTGGGCATGAAAATTAAAAACGATCGACCAAACAAGAAACTATGGTTGAATTAGAGAATTTATATTGAGATGATCTTACAAAGATTTAGAATGCAAAAATGAAAACCTGTGAGTACCCCCTTTTCTATTGGTCAAAAATTATTTGTTGAATAGTGTCTCAAGGCACAAGAAGAGATTGAGGAAATGTCCCAAGTTCCTTATGCAAGTGTTGTTGGAAGCCTAATGTATGTTATGGGCTGTACTAGACCCGACATTGCCCTTATAATAGGAGTTGTGAGTAGATATATGTCCAACCCAAGAAAGGAACACTAGACTGTTGTGAAGAGAAACTTTATATATCTGCATGGCACTTCAAATTATGCAATCTGCTACCAAGGAGAAACTAAGTAGAATAAAACAATAATCATACAAGGCTTTGTTGATGCTAACTAGGTTGGAGATCTCGATGGTCGAAGATCTACAAGCGATTATGTATTTAACTTGTTTGGTGGAGCAGTCACCTAGATGAGCAAAAGGCAGGCAGTAGTTGCATTATCAACTACAAAAGCTGATATATGGCAACCACTCATGCAAGTAAGGATAGAATAAGCTGTGAGGATAGAATCATAGATATTGATAGTCAAAGTGCAATCTGTTTGGAAAAGAACCTCATTTATCATGCTTAGTCTAAGCATATTGATGTACAGTACCATTTTTTTTAGACACATGGTTGGAGATAAGGAGGTGTTGTTGGAAAAAGTTGATACTTTTGAGAAAGTTGTTGATTTGTTGACAAAGGTTGTGAGTGCTGAGAAATTTTCTTGGTGCAAAAAATCCTTGGGCATGGTTACCCTTAGCTGCTAAAAGTATGTAGTTGTGGCCCCCATATGCAACGCATTCAACAAGTGGGGGAATGTTGGAAATACGTTGTATACTTTGCATGATTAGCATGCATTGGCGATGGAGTCCGGGGGGGTTGGGGGATTGGGTGGTTGGGGGTTAGAGGGGCAGTGGCCCCCAATACGGGGGTTTGGGGGTGACAACCCCCAAGAATTTATTTCCAAAACAAATGAGTATTTTGGTCTATCCGCGGGTTCTTTTACCTATGGTAACATGTGGGTGGTTTCAAGGCCCATGGTTTTATACCCATTGTATTGTATGATGCAAGAGCATCGAAGGGGTACTGGCAATGTTGCCTCAACCAGAAACATGTAGGGGTGTGTTCATGTAGATTAGTCGTTGTGTTTATCAATTTGGCATGGTAGAAGTTGATCCAAGGGAAGCATCAACACCCCAACACTTTAAGGGCATCAAGCTAATCAAAGAAGATTTTTTCAGGCAACAACATGGTTTCAAGTGAGTTATTTGAGTTTCTCAACAATTGATAGAATCCAAGAAGTGGTAGTGTCCGTTGAAGACCTAAAAGTGATAGGATTTGCGGCAGAGGCAAAAAGGGCATGAAGAACACCTCCAAACCAAAATGTGATTACAGATTTGGATTCTCTTCGAAAAGTGATGCACTTTCAAAATAAGGCATCTCATTCTGAGTTTGTATGTAAAAGTTATGGCCTCCGGAAGTTATAGGGTTTTGCAAAGTATGTGCATCATGTGCACGGAAGAACTTGTGCGTGTGCATTTTTGTACGCACAATCCTTTCGTGTGCACAAAAGTTGTGTGTGTGAATTTTGCACACAGGAATTTTGGTGCACGTGAATTTTGCATGTGGAAGTTTGTGCGCGAATCTTTCTTGTGCACAAAAGTTTTTACGTACATGAGTTTTGTGCATGGGAGTTTTTGTGCGCGTGAGTTTTGCATGTGGGAGTTTTTGTGTGTGAGTTTTGTGTGCATGAGTTTTGTGTGTGCGTGAGTTGTGCACAGAAGTGTTACGTGTGCATAGCAGCCCGGACATTCGTGCAAAGGCAATCAAAGATGTGTAACGATAGGAAGTTGAAAAGTCGTGAAAGTCGCGAAAGGAAACTGAAACAATCAGACTTCCATAATGGTTCCTAAAGAAGTGCCCATACAAGGAGATAAGTCCTTTGGAAAAGGGGTTCATTCAATTACGTTTGGAAGGCTCGATTCGAAGTAATTTATTAGTTTGAGATTGAAAAAAGGCACAATTAGTTTTGGGAAGCCATCAGAGAGTTGCAATCAACAACTTGTTGTAGTGTGCAAGTTTGAGTAGCGAGCTTTAGGAAATAACCATGTCCATGATTGGACTAATGTTGGAACTATACACATTGTGTAGTCTAAAATAAATCTGAAAGGGCATTTTGTATGGGTGTGTTGCAATTCCTCATTGAAAACAATAGATAGTGTTTGTTTGTTATGTTTTGTGCAAGGGCAGTATGGGTGTCCATGTGTGAGTGTTGAAACCCTAGGTTGTACGATCTAAGGTGGTGTTCATTCAACTCCCTAACCATGATTGCATGAAGTGGTATCAGAGCAAAGTTTTGCCTTGTTGGGTTGTGTGAGTGAGGCTCGAATGGAGTCAATTACAAGTTTTAAAAGAGAAGCCTGTATTGTTGTCATTGTTGAGAGTGTGAAGACATCTTCCAATAAAGAGTGTTGGGTAGAAGGTGTTAAGAGTGAATGTCCTCCGCTGTGAGAAAAGTGGGTAGAGGGTAAGAGAGAGAGGTGAGAGTTCTCCATCTTGTATGGGTGGGTAGAGAACAAAGCAATGCAACAATGGCTCACAAAAGAGTCCAAAAAGAGAATGAAGGTGGTCAAGAACCACATGTTGAAAAACTAGAATAAATGGGGGATATGTTGATATCCATTCAAGTAAAGATGGATGCCTTGAAGAGAAGACTGCAAATAAAGAGCTGAAAATAGTTATGAAGAAGACACCCATGAAGCAAATAGGAGAAGAACCCAGAAAAGAATAGAGACCAACAAAGGTCATGGTGGAAGAAGAAGGTAAGCACACTAGCAATATCCATTTGTTTTCAAGTAGATAGAGCCAAACAGAGTTCAAGATATGGATAGTGGAGCTAGAATGTTTTTTTGAAGAGAAGTGTAATGAAGACCCCAACAAGGTAAAGGTTGCAAGCACAACATTGTGTGGTAGTGCAGCTGTGTATTGGAAAATTCTCGTAGAGAGCAGATACAAGAAAGGAAAGAAGAAGATAAAGAGTTGGGAACATATGGTTTTCAAGTTGATAGGAAAGTTGTGCACCCAAAATGCAAGTAGAATGGTTGAGGAAGCTTCAAATCCTAAGGCTTGAGAGTGAAGAGAAGAAAATCGCCTAAAGAGACAATGAGAGAGTGAATTTGTCATGTGAGCGTGAGCAACTCAAGTCTGTTTTGAAAAGCAGCGAAGAGAAGGAAGGAGGTGAGCCGCCCGTAGATGAAGGAATCCTCATAAAAGAGGATAGAGATAGAGGAAGGGAAGAGTTTTTGGTATTCCGAAAGCGGGAAGAGTCAGAAATCCCATTGGAAAGTAATGGTAGTGAGTCTTTGTTTCCACCTTTGCAAGGAAGAATGTTTCAGGACAGCCAAGGAGAATTGCAGGTTTCCATGAAGGAAACAATGGAGGTGAATGAAGTGCGAATGAGCGAACATGATGAGAGTACAGTGGAAGACCATCTATGTGAAGTGGAGCTAGCAAAGAAGAGTCTTCAGGAAGAAAGAGAGAGGAAGGGTAAATCAGAATTACCCAAGTCAGAGATTGAGAAGTTGAAAAGGGAGATGAGAAAGGTGCAAGCCATTGTAGGTATCCTCGAGGAATAAATTGTAGCAGCAATAGCGATAAAAGAAGAAGAAGAGTGTGAAGATGAGGAAGAATCCCTCATATATGAAGATGAAGAGAATGAAGGGGATGAGGGGGTAGAGTATTTGTAATGACCCTGCTCAAATCTGGTTGAAAACTTTTGATTTTTGGTCTTGGAAATTTTATCAAACACTTCACATACAAGGGTCATATGACTGATATAACATTTTAGTTTGCTTTAATGGCTCTTTCCTTTACTTAACATCAATAAGAATGCTTGCAAGAAGACTCTAGATTGTCTAAACAATGACCTAGCACGAATGTGCAACTAATTTTGGCAATATTCCATGCATATATATGATCTATGCTTGAGAAATGAACACCTACAGCCAACTGACATTTTTACAAACAGTTGGTATGCAAACTAACTAGCTGATAATAAATGATATCGAAATTCTCAAATGACACCAGCAATTATTATCTCTTTAATTGCAATGAAATTTCTAATACAATGCTCATGAAATATGGCCAAGACTCAATGTTAACAATTTCAAAATGAACCTGATTGGAGACGTCTTCAAATGTTATGAATTTCTAAGTTGTCTTCAGACTGGTATACTTCAGATCAGACTTGCATATCTTCCAAATTCCACCTCCAAATGAATATATGTCAATGCCAAAGTGTTAGGAAATGTTGGGTGCCCCTTTTGGATGATATTTGATATTTTTTTGGACTCCTTTAATGCAAAATCGCCCCACTTCAAAGTTGCAGACCTGCCATGGATAAACCTTCAAATCTGAAATAATCTCCACAACCTTTGGATTCTTTGTCATAAACAAAACGTTCCTTGGACTTGGGCACTCCAAATGGCAATATGCTTGATGTTGAAAACCCTCTTAGGTAACCAAAACGAACTTGGAAGTGTGGCTGTCCTCAGAAATTACAGTCATATATTCCTCCTTATTTACAGCTGTAATGGCCTTCCAAAGGTCTCCAAACTAGTCACAAAAACTTCCCCAAGGAAGGGGAATCCCTTTGGTAACACTATCACTTGCAAACACTTCCTTAAATATTGAAATCGAACCATTCCAATGGGACTGAAACAAAATTACAGTCACCCCTAAATATATGCATATTCACCAAAATAGACCTCCATTGTCTTGAGAATGTTCTCCCAGCTAAGGCGCTTCAATTGGATGTTCTTGTTGCTTCAACAAACACCTAGAATGAAAGATTAGAATTCATTGCCATAGCTGCCATGAAAGTCTTCAGATTATGCAATGTAAACCCTTGACCAAAGCTTGTCGATGATGCCCAAATGAAGAAGCTGAATGCTTCCTCCTCAAAGTGCAACCCTTCAGATGTTATTTCACACCCTCAGTTATGCTTCCAATGGAGGTTTTCGTCTCCAATGGCTATTCTGCAGAAACCCTCGGCTCCACAAGATGAATCAATCAAAATATTATTCATTCAACTGGATGCCGAGAATGAGCTCTTGCCTTTCCTTTTATTCTTTTTTTAAGAGAGCTCAATCACCTTCCTGGCCAATGTGGGATAAAAGATTTATTCCCACATTAAATTATTCACTTAATGCACTTTATTATGTTAAAGTGACTTTATTATTATAAAGTTACTTTATAACTTTATAAGAATATTAAAATATTAAATAAATCACTTAAGTCACTTAAACTTTAATATCTCTCTCATCATTCATCCGATGCACGAGCCGTCTGAAGCTGTCGACTGAGGAAGTGATTCTGAACGCTATCAATCCATACTGCCAAAAATAGCAGGGGTCCCACGCTGAGTGCTGAATACTGCTAAAAATAGCAACTCAGGCTAGAAGTGTCCAAATGAACCTGAACGAAAGCCAACTGATCAAGTACTGACAAACTGAAGCTGAGCCAAGCTCCATCAAGAGACCCTCTAACCATGCATATTAACCTACGAGGGCTAAGAATAGGCTAAATCCACCGAACTCTGATGCTCGCAAAAATGGGGACATTACAGTATTGCTACCTAGAAGGAAGAGAGAGTATTGATGAGTGCCATGGTTAAGAAGATTGTGAGCAGCCCATTGAAGAACGAGATACAGGAATCCTCCTAAGGAAGGATGGAGCAAAGAGAGGAAATGGAGAAGGTTGCAGCCATTTGTTTGAGGTTGCACAAATAGTTGAAAATGTGGGAGCAACCCATATGATGTTAGAAGAAGCTACAATTGAAATGGTGGTCCTTGGAGACCCCATATATGACGAGGGAGGATAAGAGAGAAGGGAGCAGCAGCTGATTCCAATAGCAGCTCATGAATATGAAGAAGAGGAGATGGATGAACTTTTTGAAGACATCTTGAAGACTGAAATTGGAGATGGTGTTGTTGCAGCAGAGATGGTGGATTTGACATTTCAATGAGGCCAGCAAGAAAGGATGACATGAAGACAATTGTAGAGGAAGCATTGGAGGCTATGGGAAATCATTTTAATGCCCAAAGGTATGTTGAGTTCTTTGACAAGCAAACTATGAAGGAAGAAGTAGAGGATGAGGTGTACTCTTGGAAAGGAGTATGTGACAATAGTGTTGAAGACACTTGGTGGAGATGGATGGATAGAAGTGGGTCAAACCCCATAAGAGGATAGAATTGGAAAGAGACTGCTAACTAGATGAGGTGGATGGGCTATGCCCAAGTAGTGGGCAAGGGAAAGAGAAGGGTAATCAGAGCTATGCAGAGGAGGATGGTCTATAGTTCAGCAGGTGGCTGGAAACGGAGGAAGAAATAAACTGATAAACTTCATATGTATCTAACAAGGTGGAAGGGGGCAGTGTGGTCAAGTCAATTGGCCAAAAGAATGGTTCTACCATTCACCTTAACTTTGTGAGCCAAAGCTCACAAATTTTCTACCTTGGGTGTACCCCAAAATTACCCCTTTCACCCCCAACTTCCTCTGCCCCTCCCCTCTCCCCCTTCCTCCATCGCCGCCCCGCCTTGCTTCCCCCCAAAAAAACAAAATGACGCAACACGTGACAAATCTAAAAATATTAAAGGTAAAAACGAAGAATTCTTCACTTTCAACAGGACACAACTCATGTAAATTCAAGTGAAAATAAACCAAAGGTCTAAAATCGATGAAGTCCTTTATTTGGTTTTGACCAAATTACTGATTCTTCTTGATCCAAAAAACACAAAGAAAACAAAGCCACCAATTGGAACACTTCATGAATGCCACATCAATAGAAGAAGACAAAAATATTTTGGCTCTGATGAAAATAGTCTCTTCCATTCATGAAACAAGAGGAAACAAAGAAGACAACCGCAACAATATCATAAATGAAGAATCACGGTTTATTTGTGAAAACGAATAAATATTGTTATAACTTTGCCATAGAGTGTTCATAACTTTGTCATAAGAGTGTTCCTAAATGAATAATTTAAGCAATTGCAAATTATTTTCTAAAGTTTTCTATCCCAATAGAAATCTTCACATTAAATATCGTGTCTTCTATGTGGATGCATGTTTTTTTATTTCTGCTCAATACATTTTTTTATTGTTTTCTTCACACCCAAAAAGTAAAGAAAGGTTCATTATATTTTGTTTGGTGAACTGTACTTATTCATAGAATATCCCACTAAAGATCATCAACATTATTTTCAGTTGTCGAGCTTCTTTAATTTTTCTCCCAATATTCTTACGTACACAATTATTTGCATGATAATCTCTCACCAATGGGTAAACTAGAAACAAAAATTCAACCAAAAATAAAAAAGCATTAAGAGGCTTCAGGCAAGTTGAATGGGATGAGCTATAATGCTAAATCATTGGGTTTTTCATACGGGAGCTCCATATTCAAATCTCCAAGAGACATTTTAAGAGTTGAAATTAGGTTAAGTACCGCATCCAGCTTTGGGTGTGGCGTACCCCAAAGGACAAGAACAAGTGCAAGTCCTAGGTGACTTCAATAAAACAAACACCCCCAAAATGTAGCATGATGCAAAAGGTTGCCCCATGAGGAGAATTTACCAATCAAAAGAAAAGGCTTCAAGCAACAAAGGAAAAAGACAAAACCTTAAGAAGAATCCTTAGAATACACTACAAGCACATGTATTTTGACTTGTACCAGGCAAAATTACAATAAAAAATCCTTTTAGTGACGCAGTGCGCAGCTTTAAAACTTTCCTCTCACACCTATAAAACAGTCTTATCCTGTTTTATTCACACAAAAAAACTTCTACCAAGACTCAACCTAATAATAATTAACCTAATCAAAAATATTAACCGATCCAATTTTTAACCAATTGCCAAAAGATTATTAAATCGTCATAAGATAAGATCTCTGATAACATTAAAATGCCTACTAAAATCCAAATGCACAAGTTCGAACGACATGAACTTGCCACGATAAATACTTAAATCTTATTAAAAAAAATCTCCTGTTCTGATCTTTATAAATGTTTTGAGGTAATTGAAGATTGGCTATTTTTGGAAGGTCAATCTATACTCCGGAAAAAAAATAGAACATGTGAGGGCCGGTAGCTGGCTAGTAAAGTGCCCCAGCTTGCCAATGAGAAGTCTTAGGTTTGTGTCCTATGTGATCCATGCTTTTCAACAAATTTTAATGACCAGTAGCCTGGCTTCTATACAAGGCATAACCTACAACTAGATAAATAAACCAATATAGTTGATTCCCCTGAAAAATCAATGCCTCTAAAACAAGGAAATCCCTAAAAAAGTATTGCTGTATTTGTGCACATTGTAGGTTTGCTTTTAAGGTCACAAAATCTTGAACAACCCGTTCAAATTTAAGATATTTTTTCACGTAAAATGTGAAAGAAAAAAAATAGCATCGAATACGAGAATAAGTAAAGCCTGAAGCGACTAATAAATAACTAACCTTTGATAATGGAGCTGCAATGTGGGAAACTTGAGACAGGATTTGGCTACAGAAGAAGAAGAATACGGAATGAAATTGACATGTTTTTAAAAAATGATTTGAATTCTAAAATAACAGAGGATCCTGGGCGGCTCCGACAGTTGGTGCCAGAATATTCGGTTTTGCACGTTTCATGATGGAAAGTGGAATCAAGTCTTTCCTAAGGAATCTGTGCCATTCCAAAACTGTTTCCAATCAATCCACAATCAAAATGTTAAAAGTTCCCCAAAACCCTATTTACACACATCATGGATTCATGTCCACTTTAGTGTTCTCCATTTCTAAGGTGCATAAATATGTGTATGAGATCATCTTATATTTTTTCATGTTCAATATAAATAGATATATAGAGATTTGACTAATGTTCGAAATTTTAATAATGTATGCGAGATCAAAATAGTTTTTGGGATCTTAAGAACAAAAAGTATAATTAAGAGAGCAAGAATTTATCGAAAAAGAGAATATATGTATAGTTAGATCTTAGTTCAAATATTTATTATTATTCTATTTTTGAAGGTTCATTCTTCTATTGTAGATTTTACTTAGAAGTCCCTGCGTTTTTCAATATTTTCTTCTTCAAATATGATGGACATAGACATCCCTTACAGTTTGTCTAGGTAGTTATGTTGAATGTTATATACAAAGCATTATATTATATAGTGTCATTTTGTCTCATTTGTATCTGATGCGTATATAAGATATGTTATCTCTTCCCACATGTTTCTTTTTGGGATCTTTAACCTGCCCATCTCGTATCTAAGTTGGTGTAATCCATTTCTCAATTGGGCTATGAACATCTTCATTTTCCATTTGATTTTTCGCCCCTGTATAAATTTTTTGGTCATACTCGTAAATGAGGTTAAATTTGGTCATGTATATTGCTTTTATCTCCCAAGTTATTTTGTCCAAGAGCTTAGTTAAAACTTGTCACTTGCACAATTTTTTAACTTTGAATTGGTGACTAGGCATTCATGTAGGTTGATGCCCCATTTATTCATTCATTATTTTGTTTTATCCATATCCTTTTTCTTTTGTTCAAATCTTCTCTCATTACTACCTTTGGCCACCTATCCTCCCTCCTACTCTTTTTTTTAAATATATTATAGCATAGAAGACACATCATAAATGTTTCTTCTATTAGAAAAGTACTTGTTTTTTGCTAAGAGTATCTCATATGGGACCGAAGCTTTAATCTTGAAGTTGTTTGTGATTTAACGTTTATGAGTTCTCTCAGTTTGTCTCCACTTTAGATCCAGTGTATTGTTGGCCCATACTTTGTACCCATAGAGCACCACTAGTATCTAAAACAAGAATATAGTGATCTTCCAATCCCATAAATTAGTATCTTTGCACCTATATTGAAGGGAGCATAACACTCTCCACCTTCCTTGAATTCTCTTCATTGTGCACATTTCCTAGCTGAGCATGTTATTGGAATCAAGCCCTAAGTACTTGTATTCTAATACTATCTCAAGTGGATTTCCCTCAATATGAAGCTTATATGCTTCTCATATTTTCAATGTGAGAAGAATAAAATCATAGTTTTGTTAATGTTGACTTGTATCCCAATTCCCGACCTCAATACAAAAGCATTATAGGGATTTCAAATGATCTCTTAAGCTTTGGGTTGTTATTATGGTCAAAATAGGATCATCTACATATAGAAGGTGTTTTATCACATAATTAGCTACATGGACTCTGCTACCCCCTAGTTTGTTCATCAATTCTTCTAGTTTTTCAATATAAAGTCCAAATAAAGTGGGCGGGAGCAGACATATATTGTTAACACTTATGTCACTATTGAATCATTATAATAATCATGTATATGTTATAATCTTGGCTCTAACATGTTCATAACTTCAATGGGTTGTTGCCCTGTATTTTTTTGGAACCCCAAGTTCCTCTATCCTATCTCATAATTTGTTTATAGGAATTGTGCCAAATGCTTGAACTTTAATTCAACATAAAAACATAATATTTCTTCTCTTTTGTTATCTTGTACATTTTTACTTAAATTCCTAAGATTAATGCAATGATCTATTGTTGAATGCTTATGTCTGAATCATGTTTTTGCTTTGGCCCTCTTTCCTTATTTTTCATCCTAATAACTAAGTAATTGCGCTCAACCATACTTCTAAATAGTTTTTTCATGATAGGTTTGATCAAAATATTTCTATAGTTTGATGGGTTGTTGGTACAAGAACATCTAGGGTCACAAACTATATTACATCATCTAAAAACAAGGATTTAGGTTATTGTGTGCACTCATGCACATTTATTTTAATGTGGTGTGGCATGTCATCTCTTTTGACAACATTACACACATAGAAGAAGATAATCATCAAGCCAAATAACATCATCAATAATCCCATAGGGTAAGGAAGTGAAGGAAGAATGGTTTTAGTCATCTCCCATTGGTCAGAATGACCTTTTCTTAGGAGCATGATACAAGTGATGATTTTGAAACCACCACTTTATGCAAGCGATAATTTTGAAAGGACTACTTTATGCAGGTAGAAGTTTAAAAACCACCACTTTATGTAAGCAGTGGTTTCAAAATTGTCACTTTATGCAAGTGGTGGTTACGTAACCATTGGTCTTCAACAATTGGCAGTTTGACTTACATTCAGAAAATAGATAAATTAATTACCCAAATCAAAAATGCATTATGTGTGAACCATTTTAAATGTAGAGGGAGTTCTAAGAGAGTGGTAAGATGTCAATGTCTAGCCACCAAAATTCAAAAGGAGTTTCAGAAGAGAGCTAGAGAGTCACTTGAGATGATCCAAGGTAGAGAGAAGAAGATCAATCAAGTTGGGGGAGAGAAGATTCCATCTCTAGAAAAGTGCAAAATAAAGAGAGAAATAAAAGAAGCTCAGAGAGTGAGAGAGCAAAGGTTAGAGTTTACTGAGTTGATGTAAGTTCATGTAACCTAGTCATTGGATTGGGGAAGTCTTATTCATATTCATAGGGGAAGGAAGAGTGTACATGTGTCTATAATCTCTATAACATAGTTGAACATCAATAAAGAAGAGTCTTTCAATTTCCATTATGAATCTTGTATCTGTGAGTGTCCTTGAGAGAGAGAAGTATAATACTATTAGGGAGTAAGGCATCCATTCACTTGCCTCCCTCATTCTCATCTCCATCAATTGGTATCAATGCAAGGTTTGCCTTAATGGGTTGTGTGTGAAGAATCTTGTTGAGGACCATTGGTAAGTTATGAAAGAGAAGCTTATAATTTGGTGAAGATATGACATATAAAGATAATCTCGTTGGAAGAGTAGGAAGACCAAGGGCACTTAGATTTTTAGACTTGACAAAGATGATGAGAGGAATCCAATTAATATTGAATGTAATGGAGACAACATAAAGGAGAGGAACTCTTGTTCAAGATGTAAGTGATGATGAAAGAGCATATGCTCAAGAAATTGAAATAGAAGAGAGAGTGGATGAATTTGAGGATAAATTTATCAAAGCTACTACAAAGATGGGAATCAAAACAAAGTTGGACACTCCATGTTCTGGAGGAAGTTTAAGCTCTAAAGAGCTCATAGATTGTACCATTAAGATGGAGAAAGAATTTGACTACGAGTCAATAGAGGACCCCACAAAGTTGAATTTTATATGTACAAAGTCAAAAGGTCATGCATCCTTGTGGTGGGATCATGTGCAACTATATAGAAGGAGAGTAGGCAAAGATATAATCAAAACGTGGGAGAGGATGGGCACAAAGTTGAAAGGTAAATTCTTGCTTTCAAATTCTCATTTGAGTTTATTGAAAAAACTATAAAACTTGAGGAAAAAAGAATTGTGTGAAAGAATACACGAAGAAGTTCTACAAGATAACTATTAGAGTTGTTCGTATTGAAGATGATAATGAAAATATATCAAGGTATGTAAATGGACTTTATATTTCCATTCAGGATGAATTTGGAATGTTTAGGGTTAAGTTGGTGGAATAAGCCTATCAATGTGCATTGAAGGTGGAATGATTTTTTTCTAGAAGAAAAAAAATTAACTCTAGAGGTAAAGGAAGGTTCTCAAGACAAAGAGGATAAAATAATGGTAGAAGAGGATAACATACTCTTGAACAGAATCGTACCTCAAGAGGAAGAGGTTTTTCTTATGGAGTAAGAGGATATTTCAAAAGAGGAAGAGGTAGAGGATTCATGGGTAAGTTCTTAAAATGTGGAGATTTTGGGCATAGAGCATTTGAATGCCTCAAATCATTATATAATAACAACAAAATGATTGAATCAATAAATCATATTTCTCATGTAAATGAAGAGATTGTTACATCTCCAAAACATACAAAAGACTTGGAGCGTGAGGAAATTCTTATGATGAAAAGAGTGTTTTTGAAACTATCCATGGAAGAAGATGAATTGATAAAATGAAAAAAAAAACATTTCAGACTATTTTCAAAGTAGGAGGTAAGTGTTGTAAATTCATTTGTTGATAGTGATAGCACAAATAACTTAGTTTCAAAGGAATTGGTTGAAAAGCTTGGGCTGAAAATAAGCATCCAAACCCACACAAATTTTCTTGGTTGCTTAAGGGTCATCAAATGTTGGTGAATGACAAATGTATGGTTATTTTTTTGCTTAGTTCATATAAGGATGAAGTATTGTGTGATATTATGCCCATGGATGTATATCATGTGTTGTTGGGAAGACCATCATAGCTTGGTATAAGAGTCATGTATGATGGTAGATTTTACACCTACATGCTTTTAAAGGATGGCAAGAGGCATAAATTGAACACATTGAAGAAAATAGGAAAAGAGGTGGATAATAGTCCTAAGGTTTTATTAGTTTTTGGTAAGGAATTATTGAAGGAGACAAAGAAAGAGAATGCATGTCATGATTTTATCCCAAAGCTAATGCAAGTTGTGTTTGCAAACAAGGTGAGTGATATTTATTTTAAAGTTTAGAATTTATTAGAAGAGTTTATTGATAAAATTTCAAAGAATTTTCCATAAAAACTATAGCCTATGAGAAGCATTATCCATCACATGAATCTAGTACCTAAAGCAAGTTTTCCAAACAAAATAACATATAGGCTAACACTTATGGAGAATGAAGAATTGAAGATCAATTAACTGAGTGGATGGAGAAGGGTTAATAAGATAAATTTTAAGCCCATGTGTGGTTCCAGTAGTAGTGGCACCTAATAAGGGTGGAGATTGGAGAATGTGTAGGAATTATAGATCAATAAAAAAATATTACTGTAAATTATTTATTTCCATTGTCATGGATGGATGACTTGATGGCCTATTCGAGTGGAACAAGGTACTTCACAAAGTTAGATTTGAGGAGTTGGTATCACCAAGTTCAAATTAGAGAAGGTGATGAGAGGAAGGCCATACTCAAGATGAATGATTAGTTGTATGAGTTACTTGTCATGCCACTTGGATTGTCAAATGCACATGGCACATTCATGAGACTCGTGAATGGAGTGCTAAATCCATATTTGGTTAAGTTTGTCATTATTTATCTTGTTGAAATTTTAATTTTTAGTCATTCAAAGGAATAAAATTTGTTGCATTTGAGGTTGGTTTTTTTTAAAATGAAGGAGAATTATTGTTCTACTTAAAGAAGTGTACCATCATGAAGGAGGAGTTGATATATTTTGGATTCATAATATCAAAAGAGGGTTTTAAAATGGACCCCGGAAAGGTAATAACAATAGTTGAGTGACCATCACTAAAAACATGTTTGAGGCTAGATGCTTTCATGGGTGTTTAGATAAAATTAGATTTTGTGAAGAATTAAATAAATAATTTGCACAATGTAGATAAATAATATGATAATATAGAACATCATTTAATTAAATAAATTGTAGCTACTAAAAAGAAACTATCAAAAATAATGAGAAATTTAAAATATGCTAAACTATGTAAAGAAAGTACAAAAGTTAAGTAAAGTCAGATCTTAATGGAATTCTAAATTTCATACTGTAGAACCAAACTATACAGGGATGTGATCATGTGTGTCAAATCTAATATTCCAACTTTATTGGGATGGGACCAATGCTTACATTAATCATGCCCAAGGTTGGATCGTTCATCACCTATTTAGATTGATAATTATGTCTTGTAGTGTAGAGCCTACCCTGTGTGCACTTTCAAATTCTGAATTCTTGTATTCATGTGTGCCACTGGATGTCTTCCCCTCATGTACCTGCACTTTTATGGATTGATGGACATAATTTTCTGATTTTCTCTTCAAATTTTTTTACCTATCTTACCAAATTATGTTGGAGAAAAAGATAATGGAAGAAGTATTTGGGTCAAGCAACCACAATAGAGTTGTAACTATGTATCTTGAACAATAAAATCAAACCCATGTATTTATTATGCAATGTAAATCGATAAATTGAGTAAGATACTGAGTCCCCTCTTCCTAAGTCGAGATGCAACTACATGAAAATTTGCATATCCTTATTTTCGTAAAAGATGCAATAAATTTTGAATACAATCCTTATGAGAATAAATATCTTTAGAGTGTAACTAGATTGATTTTCTCTTCAAAAATGATAGAAATGATATTGTAAAATTGTGAAAAACTTGTGGATTGAATACCTTTACAAAACTTGTATATATAGCCTTCTCAATTTTGAACCAGGGACCTATTAGCATACATGCCAAAACAATGAGTAGAAAAGAAGATGACAAAATAGGCCCAAACAAGTAAAAGAAGAGGGAGGAAGAGCAAAGGGATTGTAAAAACACAATGGATAAGATTTGGGATTATACAATGACAGGATCAACAAGATTGTTTATTTCATTTCAAAGATTAAAAAAAACATAAGAGTAGAGGAAGGAAAATTAAGAGGGAGAAACAAAAGGGAGGGGATCCAAGAAGATAAAAAACACATAAAAAATAAAAATCAAAAGAACGAGGAAAACATAGGGTTGTATAAATAATAAAGAGATAAATAAGAACACATAAAACGTGCAAATAATACACTAACTCAAGTTGATGGATTTATACACAAGACAACACTAAAATTATTATAGTAAGAAGCCTTATTCCAAAATTAGGTGTCTGCATAATGGCCCTAATTTAATGTGTGTATGTGAGTAGATGCATACATGCCTAAAAGTTAGTACATAATTTGAAACATGTACCTTCCTTCACTTAGGAAAGAAGAATGAAGCCTCTTTTGGTGTACATTTACACCTTGTCATTTTACAAACTTTATAATACTTGTGAGTAATGGTCATATGCATGCATATAATCAACATAATATCCACCCAATGTGATAATTTGGAGATTTGAATTTTACAACATTGAAATTGAACTTAAAAACTGACAAGGGCATATGAATGAATATGCCTACTCTATATTAAACCAAATGTTTTTATAATGTGAAAAAAATGCTCCTATTTTGATTATTCCAATTGAAATTTTTTATGACAAGTGCTAGACATAGTCATCACTACTTTTGGAGTCTTTTTAACCCTCCTCTCACTTATTGATCAAGGAAGAGGATTATGTTTTAGTCCAAGGAGAGCTACCTGAATTCACTTTGAAAGTACTCTGAAAACATGCCCATGCCTAACCTTCACTTGGAGGTACTTTGAAAAATTACCCATGCCTAAATTTCATTATGAAAGTACTTTGAACATACTCTGAGATATGTCCCCCTTTTGAGGTGTCAAATTTGTAGACATGTTTTTGCAAATCACTCTTGTTCGAAGAAATATTCAAATGTATCATATGTTAACAGTAAAAATAGTTGAAGCTACTAATATCATGAGAAAATGCTAAAGATATGTATGTCAATCATGTACACTTAATAACAATAAAATGACTCAAATGAGACCCTAATGAGGGAAACTATAATGCCCCAACCTTAGTAGTAATATAAATATGTGTCATGTTATAATAATATCAATGTAATTGTAATGAGTATTGTTATCGTATTGTGTCTAACTAAATATGTGTGTGCATAGTCTTACGAGTATGCAAAATGAGAAAACTCTATAAATCATGGGATAATAAGTTGTGTGTCATTTCATAAATAGAGGCAATGACAATTACATTAGAGTTATGTCCATATGGGTAAGAAATGTGTTTTAATAGGATAAAGTAGTGTTATGCTAGTTCATGAAAATAAATGGCCCTTTCATTAGTGTGATTTAATAGACATCCCCAAAATAGGTAAAACACATCAATGGCAAGTGTCAAAATTATGCATAATTTTTCATTATAGCCATAATTATGATAATAGTCAATATCAGCGAAAATGCCTTTCGGGAGTAATACATACTTAAAAGGTCCAAGAAATGCCCTAAAAGGCATAATAATTGTAGTGAGATTATCTATAGTAATCGTTGTATTTAATTTTTTTGAAAATCAAATACAAATTCTTTTTAGGGCTTTTACTATCAAAAATCAGGTCAATGGTGTGAAAATTAATTATTTTATTATGTTATATTACAAATGTAGTAAGAATGGTTTGAGTACATAATCCATTACTTCTCCAATTGTGCAAATTGATTTGCATTTGAGAACTTTTTATTCTATTATCTTTTGAGTTTTGATCTTTTAGTTGTGATGTCAAGACAACAAGCCATCCCTAGTTGTTTGGATCGTGTACACACTTAGGTCACTACTAGATAAGTTGTAGAGAAGGTATTTTGCATTTTTCATTCATTTTTACCATTTTTATGATTTTTGAAAGTTTTTTAGGTTTTAAATTTAAGAATGTGTAAAGCATTTTCAATGACTAAGGACCCTATCCATCGACCAATGAACCCATCCCTAGCTAGACAATCCCATCCCTTTTTTGACAATCTTGTCCTGCAAATCAATAATCATGTCCTTGACATCCTCAATTTTTACCCCTACAAAATCGACCCTACACTTGTAAAATTCTAATTTTGACCCATGAAATGTACATTTTATTTTCCTTATTTTAACTTATCTAAGTTTATTTCTATTTTGGTTACTTATATTGAGGGATTAATGGGTTTTATTTGTGATTACAACCTTTTATACATGTTTGTGAGTGGTGGAAAAATCATGCTTGGGGATATACTATAGAGCTCCATCTCAATGCATAGGAGCAAGTTGTTACTGACACCATAGGGTTATGACATGTTAGCTGTATCAACATTATACTTATGGATTTATAATTATTGACCACTTTGGTTGATCATTGAGATTGCAACTCATTTACCTTTTTTTCCCCATCGAGGAGATGACAATGACTTTGGAGGATGTATGTTGGATCCTACATCTACCCATCCCTAGTAGAAAGGTTCGTGTTATTCAATGATCTTGGGCCAAGAGATGATCATCCAGATGGTACTATATAGGTGGCCTTGGGGACTAAGAGAGATCTAATGATAGTTTGATGCTGGATGATATCATGATAGGCATTGCTTTGTGTTTGCAAAAATATTTGTGAATTTTGATAGTTATGTTTATAGAATATGATACTAGTGGTTGTGATTTTGTGTACAACATGATACCTATGATACAATAATTATAGGACCATGATACCTATTACAACTAGGGCTAGTACATGATAGGCCACTTATAAAGGGATATTTGTAGATTTATAATTGAAAGGGGTTGCATAGGCTTGACTTCCAGGACACTTCTATAGGTGGGGTTTTGGGATCACATTGTAGTGATCTAGCCATATGTTATCCTCTTGTGACATAGACCCCCATTAATCCTTATGCTTATATATGTGTTCATGCCCAAATTGGGAGTGTAGGTACACATGATGTGACCATATTTCAGTTGGTCTTTAATATGATATAGTGTGACATAATTATTTAGAGTTTGTACCACCTGCACCTTAGATGGACAAATGATGGCTGTTGTTACAAAGGATGAGAGTTATTCATTGGTTTAAGGAACACCATGATCTTCTTGAGTGGTTCTAATATAGGAGGGTTACTAGATAGTTTGGTGTCTATCAAGAGTGACCAACTAACATGCCATGTGCAAAAGTGGCCCTCAGATGTCAGTTGCAAATGAGGGAGCCATGTGCTACCATATATGTTGACGTAGATAGAGAGTAGACTATATATAGGTATGTGGATCCACCATTTATAGATCTAAGCATGAAATATGTTGGAATGATTAGATGGTACATAGTATAGTGGGTGGAAACATAGGTGTTTCTCATGTTTCTTCTTGTAGTAGATGTAGATAATAGTGGTAGTGTGGGTGGTGGTGGCGATGGTCCACAAGGACCCATAGGAGGTGCACATGGGTTGATAAAAGCTGATGATGCATAAGAGTTGATAGGAAAAAATAGGTCGATGCCTAGTGTATCACTTACTACAGTTGTCAGGGGTGATTTAACCAAGGATGGACTTTGATTAGCATTAGGTATTTTACCTTATTTTGGATCAATGAGCCTAAATAAGATAAATGTGTGACTAATTCAATTTGTTTATGTATTAAAATTAATCATAAATATTAATGTATATAATAAATTTTGATTTCATAATTGCACTTGATAGATATAGAAAGTATTAAGAGAGATGAGATACTTAGCATGCTTACTATACTATGCCGATCTGAGACTCAATGCAAGTGAGAGAATAGGTAAAAAACTATAATGTGATTCACTCAAATCATGAATTGGAGTTCTAGGCATGCCTGTACATTAACGTCAACTTTTAATCAGTATCATCAAATGCTATTAGCTTAACAAATTAATGTGTGAAGTTTTCTTTTCTTTTCTAATATAGTTCATTGCACCTAATTCTCTTTCATCCATGTGTGTAATCCCAAGGTTTGACTATGCATGAAATACTAAGAAAAAATGTCTCTTTTTCTTGAAACCCTAGGTTTTGGCCTACAAATGGGAAAGAAGGTGGTTTGATATGACCCCAACCACTCCCTATTGAATGGTTGAGTGTTTCCTACATATCCACTACTCCAAAGAGGGATGTTAAACTACATGTAATTCTCTCTGTAATGTGTATGTGTGCAATAATACTCGTTTAATGTATGCAACCTGTGAGCTATCTTTTGACACTTAGAAAATGACAACTTTGGATTGGATTTGAGATGCTTCAAACTTGGCTAAAACTTTATCCCTCATTTGATTAGAAAATTTGAGAGATTAGGATAGTTGCTTTGAAAGTGCAAAAGTGTATAGATGTTTCCTTGACAAGTGCTAGATAGGGAAATAGGCTTCGACCTTTTATGTATTTATATGGGACTCTTTTGGTACTTTCTCATGACATTGAAACATGAAACATAAGGGCCAACCTATGGGAATGATATATTTTAAATGTGATTGTTGCTTGGCACATGATGAAACCATCAAGTTTGGATGCTATCGCAATTTGATAGCATCTAAGTCTAATTGTTATGTCTAGGAGACAAGAATACTAATTTGATGATTAGGAGATGTCTAAGTATGATAATTGACTAATTTTACATAGATGGGAAGTTATTTAGGTGACTGATATAACTTGGGAGCATCAAACCCATGAAAAGCATGTGGATGTCAAATAATGGTGAATAAAATTTGTTATGTGTATGTAAAAATGATGTAAGCTGAATGTAGGTCAAAACTAACATTGCAAATTGTTTAATACCATATTTTAGTATCTACACTAGGTCTCGTCATACATGCTACTCCTATGGATTTTAGTAAGTATATGAATTTATATGTTTCTATTATTTGTTGTTGTTTTGTAGAATATTTAATTTTTAATTAATATTAACAATTACTCATGTATTTATGTTGCATTATTAGCCTATGGATTGTTATTATTGACAATGTGATGTGGATATTGACACATGGTACCCTAGAGGTCATGGGTCTATTTGTGAATGTTTCTTATGTTGCTAGCAACTGCACTCATTTTTTTGAGCCTATAGCTTAGGCGAGATATAATTTCATTGTGGAGTAGCAAAGGGGTGATCACCTGAGAGCTAGGTTTAGATAGACTCAAAAACATGCATCACCACTAGAAATAACAAGAGAAACACCCATAACTCCATCAACATAATTTTTGGTCTCAGTTTTTGTAGAGATTACTCTAATGGGAGATAATTGCACATGGGCACAAGAGGAACTAACTTATAAATAGGGACATGTAAAGATTACATTGAGTGAATGCAATGGTCATAGTGGTTATAGTGGCCCTATAGATAGTGGTTTTAAAATTCCACATTATGATGTTGGTGAGAATAGTTATACGAGTGGATGTGAGATCAGGCATAGAGATGAGAGTGGATATGATCACTCTCCATCGCCTTAGAGAAGGTGATTGGATGTTTGAGTTATATGTAGCGTATGACCCAATATTTTTTCTATGTATGGACACTTACGACTTGATATATTTATGATGAGTCTTTGATTTATACTAAATGTTTTTCATGGGTTGATGTGTATATGTTTATTTCCATGTTTTGATTTTAATTTTCCAAGTGTTTAGACATATAGTTGGTATAATAAGTAATAATAGTGTGATTAGAAATCAATAATGTAAATCTTGTCTCATAATGAAATAAAACAAGCATGTGATGTAAATTTTTTATAATAAATAGAGACACCTTGATTAGAATAAAATATGTATGCGTTGAAGCTCATGGGAAGTAGGTGGGAGCACTATCCTATAATATGCTCACAAATGGACTCATCAAAGTAGATAGTTTTTATATGTGGTTGTGCATAAGTTGTAGTATGAGGAAGTGAATTATCCATATTAAATAGGTTATCATCATCAAATCCAATACATTTAGATATATAATTCTAATCAAAATTATGCTCGATAGGAGATTAAGTGGTAGGTTATGTCGAGTCAAGTTATTTTTCTTCCTCTATAATATATTCATTATTAGGTGATTTTTCTTGGATATCCAATCTTGAGATATAATCTTATCTAGCTTGGGATGTTCTTATTCACTATTAGTTGTTTTATCTCTTGTAATGGAAATATTATCACCTTTGAAATCAAATGAAATATAATCACACGTCTCACTAATGTTACATCCATGTTTTTTAACCAAGGATTTTATAATACTGCATTATACTTAAGAAAAGTAGGCCCAAAATAAAAAGTAGTTAAAAATGTTTTGGGACTAAGAGATATAGGAAAATTAAATGTAACCCTAGGTGACAGGCACAAGTAAATATCTCTAAGTTAAATGTTCATTGTCATACCCAAGAAATATAACAAAATTAATACTAAACATATTAACTTGAGTAGTGTCATCAATCATTATATTCGTGCATTTCTTTCTTTCTATGTAAGCATTAATGGTCAAAGGTTATGTAGTTGAAACATAAGTCTTGGCTAGCATATTAGAAACCTTATTTAGGACATAGGTGTTTTTTATAATGTGTTTCTTAGGAGCTTCATTCTTAAATAATTCTTTAGGAAAATATTATTTAGGTTACTCATCTTTAGGAGATGGCATTATAGGTTGATTCTCTTTAGGAGAGTCCTTGGTATCACTAGGGTGTGAATGAAGCTCAATTTTACCTTTTTCAATAAGAAAAGGATTTTATTTTTGTTAAATGGCATCTATTGATTCAATGTCCATGTTTTATATTATGGGCACAATAATATCTTGATATAAATGAAATTTATGCAACATATTTATTTTGAATAAGAGGAAACACAACAACCAAATTTTATCAAAGTGTTGTCTTCAATAACACACTTGGAGAACCATTTAACTTAAAACATTCATATGAAGCACTAGGATAAAATCTAGGACTTTGTTTAGGATTTTTATTATCCCATGTTGAATATATAATATTTAGTGACTCGTGTATTTCAGTTAGAGAGTTATAAACATGAGTGTCATTAGAATGATGAAGCTCTTTATCATATGCAAGCTCCTTCTATAACAATATAGTCTCAAAGCAAAGAGATTTGAAAGATTGAAATGTATGATAAAGCAGGTTCTCTTTAAGATAAAAAAAAAAGAAACATACAAAAATTTATTGATGATGTAAATACATAGGTTGATAAATCAAATGGTGCATACTAGCCTTAAATCACAAAACATAATCATAAATATATTCAAATTCTCCTTGGTGAAGAGAGGGAAGACACTCAAAATTAGGATGTGGTCCTTTTTCAGGATGTATTGTGATATAAATATCATTTCCAATTCAGGGTATGTATGTTAAGAGTCACTAGGAAGTCTATGGAACCAATAAAGAGCATGACTAGTTAAGATTATATGGAATGTTTTAAGTAAAACTCTATCATTGAATTTTTAATTTACAAAGGAAGAAACAAAGTGCTTAAGGTGAAAGTAAGGATCACCTAACCCATAAAATAATGTAAAGTTATCAATTTTTAAAAACATGAGGGAAAGGTGAATTATAAATCATATGCACTATGGGTTGACCAAATATAACGCTATAATTGGCCCAACACGAAGATTAATAGACTCTAAAGATAAATATTGCAATTTTCATTGTTATTCCCTATTGAATGCATAACACATACAATCTCTTGGGTGGACATCGTAAGGTCCTTAAGGGGTTCATTCAAATGTTGAATTTTACCATTAACAATAGCCATATGAACACTATTTCCCATGGATTTTGAAGCCAAAAATTTATCAAAAAACATAGAAGATGAAAGAACATAATCACAATCAACACTTGATTTTATTGAATTTTTTGTATGCATTTATCAATTAGACTAGGATTTTATAGAAAAAATATATTAAATCTTGAGTACTACATTGATCAATCTTTTCTTCAGTTAAACCATTCATATATTTCAAATTAATTTCAAATAAGGTGGTTGAAATAGTTGGAAGGGCTACCTATCCTGAAATCGAAAGTTTGGGATAAATTTGCCTCTAGTATACTTTATTCACATTCAAAAATGAGGTTTTTGAATAAATAGTTAGAGTGGCCTTGTGATCCCTTCTATCACTATTGGTAGCAAATATGTACGTGGAATATTTTGAAATAAACTCCTTGCATATGTCAATGCTAAAACCTCGATGATGGATTGAGTTTGTTGATGACACACATATATGTTGGCCTTTTAGAAGGGAGATTTTTAATCATTTTTTGAGTCACCTCAATGGAATATTTGAACATATCCAATTCATCATGGAGATTTAAGAAGAGGGGAGTCTTCCATTTTTAGATGTTTTGTTATCTAGAAGACAAGATGGGAGTCCCTCACTTCAGGTATATAGAAAGAAAACTCATATAGATCTCTATCCTGGTAGTGGATCATACCACTACCCCACCAAAAAAATGGCCATATTAAACACAATAGCAATAAGATCAATGAGGGTCTTAGATAAGGCACATCTATGACAAGAATTAGAACACATGATAAAGATTTTATAGGCAAATGGTTATGCAGATAGACATATTGAAAGAGATTTTGAGCGAGCCATATCCTAATAGAGCACAAACACTAGGGGGAAGATATAATAAGAGAGAATACCCATGATTATACTTCCATAAATACAAGGCACCACATATATAATTGCACGTACCTTGAACTAAAAGTGTATCAAGGTATTTTTCACCCCTCTATACACTTTAAAGGATATGTTGGATGGAGTGAAATGTCTTCAGGACCAAAATATACATAGTAGTGCATATTTAGTACCAATATCATGTGCTAGACAATAGATCGGTGAATTAAGGAGATCTTTATAAATTTGGCTAAAGAAACATAATAGAGACATCTTATATGAACTTGTTGTATAGTTAGCACTAACATAACACTCATGTAATCTCAAGTACCGCATATGTATATAATATGTCAAGTTGATTGAAAAGGTAGACCAATAGGAATATAAAAGAGTTTTATAGGTACTTGAAATAGAAAAGACTCCTAATAATTCAAATAGGGATGATGGACTTATTAAAGTAATTATTGGAATTACTTAATTACTTTAATGAGGAAATAGATAATTTTAGGTTTCTTAGAATGTGGAAGGTCATGTATCAAGAAAGTTATTATTTATATTTTATCAATATTTTATTTGAGCAAATAAATTTCATTCTCTCCTGACTATGGATCTCGTAGATAGGCCTGAAACATCAAGGTATTTTGTTTGATTGGCAGTGTTTCCATAAATCGCTTCTTCAAATAAATCATTTATTTCCATTTCAGTACTTTGAATCATGATTATAACCAAAAAAATATACATGAAAAGAAAATGAAATTAGTGAAAAAAAATAAGAAATGGGGACCATTTAAGGTCTTCCTTTATCTCCTATGTTATATGGGTTTTAACATCCATGGACACACATGCACATTTCATCAACAATTGAATGTCACACAACAGAGACTATATTAATGCATTTCAAATAAAATAATACAAATCATACTCTAAAACACACAATCAAACATGTATATAAAATATTATTTAAATACATTAAGGATTTATAAATTCTCATATAGTCTTTTTTGAATTGATAGAACTCTCTATTTTGCTCCTGGAGAGTTTTGTTCCTTCACCAGCTTGTCTTCTCTCCCAAAAACTCTCAAAAAACATATTTTATTTATCTCCCGTATTCATATTAACATACCTAAATTCATGGATTGTATATTCAACATCCATTAAATCCACATAACGTCCAAAATTTAGGTAGACTTCAATTTTCAATATCGACACCTAATTGTCAGTAACTATCAGGTGAGGTTTTAGGTTGAATGACAGTTATAAAAACCACCATAACTTTCAAAAAGTTAATCTAATTGATATGAAATTTGAAAAAACTCCTACACCAAATTTTACATCACCCATAAAATTTTAATCATCAAAATCTTAACACACTTTATTGTAGGTAAAGAATAACCTTGCTAATTGACATAAACTACACAAATGACAGTTCTAGGTAAAATGGTAGTTACTAAAACTTCCAAAAATTTCAC
This sequence comes from Torreya grandis, assembly GCA_037957365.1. Classification (NCBI taxonomy): domain Eukaryota; kingdom Viridiplantae; phylum Streptophyta; class Pinopsida; order Cupressales; family Taxaceae; genus Torreya; species Torreya grandis. Next base: position 3,646,431 of record JARHVA010001069.1, on the reverse strand, counting down.
TATGTATATAAATATGATCTAAAATTTTAAACATGGAAATATTAATTTATTTTTTAAAAACCCACTAAATTTGGTATTATAATTATCAACTCATCTCTTCCACAAGGTTGTGAACCATTAGGCTAGATAGATGCATGTTTCTGGTTGAGTGATAGTCATAAAAATTGTCATAACATTTCCTCCACTTATATAATTGATCTAAAATTTGAAACACACCTTTTAGGATTCATTTTATATAACTTATATAAATTTTGTGACATAAATCATACCATAGATATTCCATAAGGTCATGATCCTTCTGTAGATTAGGCAAATGTATTTTATAATTGAACAATAGTTACAAACACTATAATAAATTTGGTACCATGTATCACATTGAGCTGAAATTTTTAATACATATTTTAGACTACAATTTATATCATCAATACATATTTGGTGATCTAAATATTACCAAAGATATTTTTTAATGTCATGAACCTTTTATCAAGTGAGGTAGGCATAACCTAAAAACAACCACAACTTTTTTGAGGTAACTCCAAATGGTCTAAAATTTTGTACATACATTTTAGGTGTCATATTATATGACACCACAAAATTTTATCATATAATTCATTCGACAATGTTATCAAAAGTAAATATACTTCTTATTAGTGTAATAGTTGGTATGCCTTCGTGATGACTTAAAATGACATAAATTTTTATGTCAAGGTTTTAAATGTTATTTTATATGATACCACCAAGTTTTAGCATCTAATTCATTATGCATCATTACATCAATTAAGGAAACCTCCTACTGGTGTAATAATTGGTACAAATGTTGTGTCATATTATATAACCTTAAAAAATTTCATTAACTAATTCATATTGCAGTTCAAGAACCATTTATGATAAGTTTATATGACTTAATAGTCTTTGTAGACTGATAAAAATAGTCAAAAGGTCTTTGCATTTTTTTCATGGCAAAGGAATACTTTTACAAGATCATTCAAAAAGGTAAACAAGCACACAAAAACAATGCCCCAACCCAAATATCAAAGAAAACACAATGCACTCTATTTTTGGTTGATGATGCAAGATTACACAAACCTTGAGTTGTTCCTACTCATACACCTGAGGTTTATAAAATGTGACCTATAGCTCAAATGGATCGGATAAGTAGTAAAGTTACTCTTTTGGTCATGAGGTAAAGTGACCATGACATCCCCTTCGACCATACCCAGTAAATTAACTGCTTGTTCTTATTCTTTTTGCTCCATTTCTAGCTCCTGCATGTTGGTTTCAAACATATTATCTTCTCATTTCTACTCTTTATCCTTCTCCTTGTGGTATTTATCTCACCAAAATCTCTTTCTGTTATGGGATTTGACCCACCATAAGCCATTCTCCACAAAAGGCATAACCATCTCTTAATCAACTCACATGTGGGATGAAACCCACTCTCATCTATCCACCACCACCAATATGTTATTTCATGCATCTCACTCTCCCATGTGAGCTCAAACCCACCATAGACCGACCACCTCTTCATAAAGCCTACTTGGCTTTGTTCACACATTGTCCAACCAATTGTTGGATCACTTAAAATATCACATATCCTTGTTTGTAGTTGGTCACTCATGGATACAATCTTATCTATCATCCTAAATCTAAACACAATTGAATCAACATACATTAGGGCATAAAAATGATAGCCCATAACATCAAGAATCACCTCAAGGATATTTATTACCTTCACTTCCTTTATTGTCTACATCTATATGGAAAGTAATCTCTCCATCTCATATGCAACATCAACTTCTTCTTCACATGCTAAGACTGCCATACATAATAGAAACTCTTCCTTCCAATTAGTGACCTCAAGAAACTTACTCTCCATACCAGAAACATCAGGTTCCTCCACTCATACTATAGTTTATCTCAAACTTGACTACACTCTTTCATCTATCATCAAGCTATAAGCTTGTTTCACACCAAGTTTAGGCTTCTCAAAGCCTTCACCAACATTCAGATGTTCTTGGGATAATTCTCCTTCCTCAATTGGCTTCCAATGAACCTCCACCTACATATACTCTTAAGAAAAATCATGTTCCCATGATATAACACTCTCTATTTTCTCCATACCAGTTTTAAGACATTCATCCAAGGGTAGAATATTGTCACCAACCAACTCTTCATCTACTACTACCATATCATTCACTTGGTCAACTTATTCACTCTACCTCTCATACATATGAGCATGTTGGAATACACCACACTTAGTCATCTTCTTTGGTACTCTCTCCGTAGCTAGACCTACACATTTCATAAACATGAGGAGAAACAAAAACTCCCTCAATCAACTCATCCATTGCTCCATCATGCCCCAAGGACATGTTGTTCAAATCCTCTTCAATGCTAGCATGATGCTAAATATTTTCAGTCTCACAATAGACTATGAATGGCCCATTCTCAACAACACTCATGGTTATTTTTTACATTTCAACATCTTTGACTTTAACTCTTTCATATGGTTGACCCTTCACAATCATATCCTTGTGTGCACCTTCTTGCATAACCTTTACATCGAATGCTTCCACCATAGAAAATTACAACTCTATATGGATGCATTTTTCACTCTCCTATAACTCTACATGGATACAAATTTCATCCACCTATAACTCTACATGTTTTCAATATTTACACACCTCTATCATTCCTTGGTTGTCATCAACCTTCATACCATCTAAAAGAAAATTGACAAGCTCATTGACATCATAAACCAATGATAATTCATCATTTTACCACTCATGGGACTTCATAATCACTTTTCCATCATCACATAATGGGTCTCCATCTTTCAATTCAACTATTATCACCTCTCCACCATCCTTCACAAGGATTTATCCATCTATGGGCTGCTCATAGTTCATATCCACACTACTATTCTGAAAATTAGAATTAGGTTCTACATATAAAAGTCTCACCTCCATGTTGCCTTCCACAATAAATTACACTTTGGTGTACCTATACACCTCCATGTTACTTCTCAAAGTAGTTTTTGGATGTTCACATGACATCTCCCCATCCTTATTACCTCTTTTAGTAATATTATTCTCACCAACACTCTCAAGCCTCTTCACATGAAGCTTATTCAAACATCTTGATTGAAATTTTCAGTGCAAAAATTGATCCAACATATTAAAAACCACATGTTCCGACTCACAAACCTTTTTCTTACATTTCTTTTGTCTCCTCATTTGGAGATATTTCTAATACGTGGCCACAACTCCATGTAACTAATTACATGTAACTTTCACCCTAATGGGGTCAATAACATTCATATCTAAAAAATATTACTCAAGCTCAACTATCTAATTCATGAGCTATTTTTTACTTTATTTTCCACAAAATAGAAAAATATCACTAAGAGATTTACCTTTTTCCTCCACCACATCCTTGGTTAATCTCTTCTGTTTATTGGCATCTTTACCTCTGTTTGTTTGGCCTCTTTATAAAACATCCAATTTAGCTTTTAAGGACATCAATCAAGCCATTATCTCTTCCTCATCACAATCACATGTATCTTTACCATCATTACCATGTGCAATCTTTCCCATCATGTCCAGTCTCTCCTCGAACACTTTCATCATCTCTGTCAACTCATCCATCTCATGCCCTCTTCTTTTGTGTGTCATCTCTTACTACGAATGAGAAGGATCCTATTTTATAAATTAAAATGGACTCCAAATTGAGTCTCTCACAAAATCCCTCACACTTTTTTAAGACTTCACACACCTGCAACCACCTATGCAAGCTTCTCAACAACTTGTAATCTCTATGTAGACTTCTCTCTCATAGCCTACAACACACATTGATGAGTTTATCATAACTAAAAGGAAAATACCTTGATATAATACCACTCTATGTAAAAAATAAGAGAGGGGAATAATTTAAAGTCTACCTTTATCTCCCATGTTATATGGGTTTCAACATCCATGGACACACATGCACATTTTGTCAACAATTGATTGTCACACAACAAAGACTATATTAATGCATTAAACATAGTGGAATACAAATCATATTCTCAAAAACACACTCACACATGCCTATATATGAAATATTTCTAAACTCTCATACAATCCTTTTTGAACTAATACAACTCTTTGTTCTGCTTCTTCACCAGCTTGTCCTCTCTCCCAAAAACTCTCAAAGAACTTCTTTTCTTTCCCTCCTGTATTACTCTTAACATCCCCAACTTATTGGGGTGTCTCTTTGAATTCCCTGACCTGTACATAACATCCAAAATTTAGGTGGACTTAAGTTTTCAAGATCAACACCTAACTATCAGTAGATGTCAAAAACTATCAAGTGATGCTTTAGGTTGAACAATAATTAGAAAAACCACCATAACTTCCACATCGTTAATAAAATTGATATGAAATTTGAAACAAAAATCATAGTTTAAATTTTAAATCTCCCTTAAAAATTTCATAATCTAAATTTTAACACACATTATCAAAAGTTACCACATGTAAAAAATAACCTTACCAATTGACACAAACTACACAGATGACAATTTTGGGTAAAATAGAAGTTACTAAAAATTTTCAACTTTAACTTTGTACATCCAAATGAATTAAAATTTGAAAAATGGAAATATTAATTCATTTTATATAAACCCAATAAATTTTGTAACCTAATTATCATCACATCTCTTATGCAAGGTAGTGAACTGTTAGGCTCTATAAATGCATGTTTCTAGCTAAGTGACAGTCATAAAAATTATCATAACTTTCATCCACTTATCCAATTTAGCTAAAATTTTAAATAAGACTTTTAGGATACATTTTATACCATCAATACAAATTTTTTGATATAAATCCTACCACATATATCTTTCAAGGTCATGAACCTTTTGTATACTAGGCAGATGCATTTTATAGCTGAATGACAATTAAAAAACTATCATAACTTTTGTGCCACATATCAAATTGAGATGAAATTTAACATGGGTTCTAAACATGTAAAATTTTATTTAATTAATCTTCTTAAGAAATAAATTAAAATAAATATTTTTGGATCTACATCATAAAATTCATTTTCATCATCAAAATAATCATCCTCATAATCATGTTCATTATATGTGGGCTTATCTCTCAATTTTTCGTTATCAACAACAATAGAAGAAGGAGGAATATAATTAATAGCTATAATTTTTTAATTCAAATAATTATGAATACCAAACAAAGGTATTTGAATCAAATCAATAATAAAACCAATCAATCTAACACTCATCTTGGTATGGTTTGTAGATATAGCCTTCTTAATCAACATAAGATGAAAACATGGGAAGCATGAAGGCGACTAGAGATAATGATAAAGAAATGAGGAACATACATAAATCTAAAAATTAAATCCAATAGGTGAAAAATTAGACCCTATAAGGAAAAGAGAAATGAAATCCTAAGGTTGGATGATTACTAAGATCAGGTTCACCAATTCTCTAAGAATTAAAATTGAGAGGTGAATCATAATAATTTATTTATTTAATAGATAAATGACACTACCAAGATCTTTAAGTTGAAATCAGATCTTGAATTTGAATATAGAATGAACCATAAGGTTAACTAATCAAAAATTAAAATATCAAGTTCCCCAATTATAGTTTACCAAATAATAACACTATGGATAAATGTCACTGTATTAAATGTATAAATTAAGGCATAAGGGAGAGATATGAAAATATAATGAATACTAATAATTAGATCTACTATAATACTAAATTTGTAAATTGATATTATTATTTGATTGATTGATAATAAAATGTAATTAAAGTGAGGAAAAGAAGACTAAACAACACACATATGAGCACTATAATTATATTATGAGACTTGAAATATAGTGTGAAATTGGCATAGAATATCTCCTAAGAATTGTATTGTAATAAAGTAAAAGGATATAATTGACAGATTACTTATTATGACCTAGTTTAAATCATGGAGTGACTACTTTTGACCCATTATTACTACCTGAGATATGATTTTAACTTCTCTTATTTTTTAGGTTTTATAAATTTCGAGTCGATTCACAAAAAGATGATGATTAGGATCCTAACTTTCCTTTATAGAATTGATGGTTAAAGTATTTTTATATTTTTTTATTTATTTTTTACCTAATCCTCTAAAATTATTAATAGGAATAGAATGTGAAAGTTAGTTATCCTAGGAAACCTCTTGATGAGTTGTACTCACATGTCCCGTATACTTGGAATCATGGCTCTATGTAGTTGTAATTATCTTTAGTATCTTTAGTGAATCTCAACCTAAATAAGAGAAATGACTTCACCTCCTTTCCCTAGATGATTAAATGAAATTATATGTTTCATTTTGACCTTCTCTTGGTACAATATGGGATGGCACAACACTTGGAATGTTGTTGATGTAATGTCGACTCAATGTGCAGGCTCCTTGGATAAATGTGTATAAATCTTGATAAAGATTGATGATTATGCATGGGAGACTTAACTTGTAATATATCAGGATGGTAGGAATTGATTAATTAGATATATCAAATGAATAAGTGTATACTTTTATATATAAGACTCCCTAAGACATTGTGTACATAGGTTGACCCTAGAGAATATAGATAAGCTAAAATCAAGGCACAAGGTATCAGGCTAAGTTAAAATGACCCATAAAATGATGAGATTCAAAATTTTTGGATTGTTGATTCTAACTCAAAGAGAAAAAAGTCTAAATATAGAGGTTAGGCCAAACATAAGATGACTGATTAGGATCCTGGAGTTGATAATTGACAAATATGAGGTGTTTATGAGGAAATCTAGATGAATCAAGGCTGAGGGCAGTATAATGTGGAATATGTTTGAAAATATTTAAATCTAAACAAATGGATCAAGTGTGATAAAGCATGAAAAGGCATTATATAAAAGGCTACTGTAATAAAATTAGGTGTCCACAACGTCTCAGACATTGATTCTCTATTATGGATAATAAAGTGATTTCTTGTAATTATATCATCAACCATTGTAGATGAGACAATTAATTATTTAGATGGGGGAAAATAATTCATATACTAAATTATTGTAGCTTAAATGTGTAATGTCCATATATAGCAAACCTTTTGATTACAACATTTCCTAATAATTTTTCTCCCATCCATATGTCATGGCAAAACCTATGATTTATTTACATCAGACATGTATTTTATAGCAAATAATAATGTTTTTGATGAATGGTATATCCCTCAACCATTGAAACCTTGATATGACAAATTAATTAGTAAACCATTTCAATGTTTTCATGTAACTCTATAGGAAAAGGATTTATCTTGTGTTTGTGGCCTTGGATAGCTTTACATAATCCACTAAATGGATTATAAGATGTACCATTATATCCATGTACCTTTTTTGTGAGTTCCTTTTCAAAAATGAAAAAAAAAATCTATTATGTTATTTATCTATATTGTAATATTGTTGTTTGGGCTTGTTAGGCTTGTTGGATGTTGTTGATCTCTATTGCATATCTTCTTAAATTTGTAATAGGTTGGGGGACCTATCAAAACCCTCATCTCTGGTTCATAGCTCTGGTTTCAAAAACATTTACCCTCAACAAAAAAAATAAGATCCACTTAGTGGGAAAAAAAATTAAACATAGTTAAACATTAATAACTTTAATGAAAACATTTGTACAATATTAATAGTTTAAAAATACCTTGCAAATCATGATGATCGATATCTAACTTTGTGTAAGTCTTTGGTGAGACAATCCTCACCAATTAAATCAATATGGAAAATATGTTGTGAAAAGGACAAAATAATGTCATTATCTATTTATCTATATAAATATGATTCATAACATACCATAAAAAGAAAAAGGCAATAAATAAATTAAATTAAACATCAACATCCACACCTTGAACATGTTGTGAAATTAGGAGTTTTGAGGCATGTGATGTCCATACCCATGAATTCCTTTCGAAGGGATGACCCATAGTTTGTTGGTGTCCCAATTTTCCTCGTCACACCTCTTACATTCTTTTTATTGGATATTGACATTACATACCATTCTCTTTCTATAGATAACTAATTTTGGTATACGACTAGTTATTTTATATGGTATTAGTATATTTATCTAATTTTGAATCAATTGTTCAAATTAGGTTCTTATTGTCACTTTTATAATTTAATAATATTTACAACACTTATGACACATTCTTTTCTCTTTGCGATTCTATATTATTCTATGTGTGGCCAAGTTTTCTCTCTTTCTTCTTAATTTATCTCTCTTCTATGGTTTATGAGTCCATGTTCTATTTTCTTATTCCTCTATATTTGTTCTTATCAATTTTGGATTTTGACCGAAATTGAAAAAATTGATATTGATCATTATGAGGCTTCAGCCATTTTATTTTGGTCTTGACCAAGAGGGATAGTTTGACATTGTTCATTTTTCTTGTTGTAGGCCTTTGGTTCTTATTTCAATTTTGTCAATATTTTTGCCTAATTTTTCATATTTTGATGAAGCCATATGAAATAGGTCTTAATTTTAAATTAAGATATCTATAAATACACGACATCATTAATGTATTTAGGACAGCCATTCATAAGATAAACACACTCTAAATATTTGATAAATAATCTATTGAAACTTAAAACTATAATTGCATTTCTAGGGTAGCACCCCTTACACCAAAATTGAAATTGAAATAGTTAAATAGCATATAGAATCAACTAGTTGCTTGCATATTATATCTAAGGATAAGTGTTAGGATATTCATATAGCACTAGACTTCGTTCTGAATTGAATGATTATTGATTTCCAAACTATCTAAGAATACGGGTCTAACTAAGACATATTCCTCATAACTACTCCAAATTAATGCTCTTCCTAGGTCTTTTATATTGGATTAAGGTTTGTAACATTAAAGAGGAAATTCTAGAAGATCTTTATATCAAATTGAAAATATGAGAGATTTTTTTCCAGAAGTTATAGACGAAGGTACTCATAATTTTTTAATAGATTTTGAAACTATTTAACCAAGATCAACTCTTCTTTCTAAAATTTAACCTTAGTTTACCAAAGTCAACATTTCAACTTCAGTCATTGCCAAAATTTAGCCACTCAAATTTATTAAAATTTTAGGATTTTTGTATCTGTATCAAACTAGATCTGTGAACTCATTTTAAACCAAGTATCAATCACTTTCAGCCCCCAATATTGTATAAATAAGTCATAATCTTAGGTATTTCTCCAATAACCCATCTTTTTAAATTTTGATAATACTAATTCCCCATTTTACACATTTTATATTATATTTTAGGGTGTTGTAATATTCTATTTATTTATATTTAAGTGCACCCTTCCCCTTTAATGATTATTGTACTTAAGTTAGTTTATAACCCCATTTGTGTACATTTCATCAAATCATTTTGGTGAATCCTTACTTTTTTGCATGCAACCTTAGGGTTTCATCTTATTGGTGATCTTAATTATACTTTAGGGTTTCATAAAAACTTTTATTATTTACTCTTCTCATTAGGATTAAACTTTTTTGTTGTTAGTAGTGTTTTTTCTAGGGTTTGTACCTATTCTTATTATATAGCTTTCAAACCCTAATTTTATTATACCCTTGTATCTTTATTAGTTTACTATTTTTATTTCAAATTAAATATATGTGCGCTTGTAATGAAACTTTGAATGATATTTATTATTTGAATTATAATGATAAATACATGTACAATTGTGAAGATTGGTATTACTTAGAAGTTTAATTAGATGCATAATCTGGAAAAAAAATCATTTAAAATCTTAGACCATATGTTAAAAAAGACCCTTATTATTTTTATAAATTTATAGACATGATGAAATTATTTTCTAAAAATAAGATTTCTTGTGTGTTTGTTGATAAATCCATTATTTATAATGATTTTATCCTTATCCTTATATAATTCCAAATGTACCTAATGATTATCAGCCTTCCCATATAGAGTTTCCTACTTCCATACCTAAACCTATAGAGGTGTCTCTTATTTCTAGTGAGAATAAGCATCCTCATCCTCTTCCATGCTAAATTTCAATATCATTTCTATGATGAAATAGGTAAATTAAAAACATAATATTGACTTTTATATCTCAAAATTAGGGGTAATTTTAATGCTATATCAACCAACCCCTTAGCACACAAAATTGTGAGTTATTCATTTCCACATGGTTTTATTATGCTCTATTTTACTTTATATAATGGCAGTGATGGTCCATATAATAACCTTGTGGATTTATATGATTTTCTTGGAGATTATGCACATGATGACATATTTTTTTATTAAAACATATTTAGGAAGTTTGATTGATAATGCATTGAATTGATTTAATATTTTTCTTGGTAAATCTATAGAAATGTGTTTATCACATTTTTTAATTCATAAATGCCCTAGGATCACCCTTGGATAACTAGAATACATTAAACAAGATAAGAATGAAACAATCCTTGAATACATGATTATATATAAGAGCATTATATATAGATATATTTGTCACCCACTAAGATATAGACTATTCATAATGTTTTTTAATAGTCTCTTGAAACCTTTTAAAGATAACACAATCATTGATGATTATCCTTATTTCAATTAATTTTTTTGATAAATCTTAGAAACTTAAAGCAAAACTTTAATAATCACAGGAGCTCACACATGAGACACATGATTCACAATGTTTAACCATTCAAAAAACTCCAAGTCTCAAAGTTCTAACTTATGACCTAATACCAAAAACTAGCAAAATTAGTGAGAGGGTAGTGATATTGATCCATCTAAAAATAAATCCAATAATTTTTACAAGTGTAGTAATTTTTTTAATATTCATGATAGTCCATGTGTTATAATGAAAAAACTACTTAAGTGTAATATTATTGTTTTGCTTTCCACTAGGCCACATAATATAACAAAACCTTTACCATATCCATATATATATATTATATGCATTTTTTAATTACCATATAATTATGGGTCATTCAACAAATAGATGTTTTATCATGAAACATACGATTCAAAAACTTATCTATAGTCATCATATTGGAATTGATATATCTATTGTACACCACTCTCTAATAATGCATCTTATAAAAAATGACTGTAAATTTTATACAAAAAATAACTAAACATTGTAATATTACACATTAATATAATGATTTCAAATATTACACATTTCAATTATAATATCAAGGTGACTAATAATGTTACACATTGTAATGGTGACTTCAGTTAAATCTCAACATGAATTAAAATGAGTACTTAAACAAAGAATGGACAATAAACATTTATATACACATTTTAAAAATACACATGCATCTCTTGATGCCCCTCCTAGGAAGTTTGAACTAAATGTAGAGGTGATGTTGATTACCATTTTTTTTATTATGATGATTTACTAGGTTCAACTCTTACCAACTATTTGGATAAGTCACATACTTCACAACATGTCATTTATTATGATACTTCAGGTCTATCTCATATTATTGGCCAATGTGATTAACATAAAGTATGTGATTCGATTATGAGATATATAGTATTATGTTAGTCATTAGTCATCATACATTCTATCAAATGTGTTCCTAAATACATAATTTTTAAAAAAACATGTCTTATTATACATAATTCAAACATTAAAAACTAGCAATAAAACATGACATGAAAATAAAAATGGGTTTCATGACCTATACATATCACATCCTATGAGGAAAGGAGTCATCCTCTCATCTAACCCTATTGCCCTCTATGAAAATCAAACTTATAGACAAAAAATACCCTAATCCATGATCTATCTCTAGATCAGGACCTCTTCTCACTCTCTCACAGTCTATCCAACTCCTCCATGGTCATGGAATGCATTTCCTATAATATCATAATGTGAAAAGGTGGTCTCAAATTATCCACCATTTTCTACTAGGATTGGCATGCCTCGCATTATGCCATATCTATCCATTTCTCTTGCCTATAATTGGGACACTTAAACCTCTATTTTATCCATTCTAGTAGCCTATTACAAGCATGATGCTTGTGCTCGAATCAGTAGATCATATGCCCCTACCTTAAAATTATCTCTATCTAGTAATTTGGGGATGCCCTCTAGTATATCTCAAGTCAGTTATTGTTATGAAGCCTTGATGATACCAATCTAGTAATTTGGCATTATCATACAAATATATGCAATTATCAATTTATGATTAATGATAAATTTCATTCTAGTGAATGGTTGTTGGTTCAACTAGTGAAGATGTTTGGATCACAAATATCCCACCAGGGATCAATTCTTGTTGTTAGTAGAACTTGCCACGATATAAGGGATGAGACTAGGATCATACCCTGGGTGAATTTGGCATAATGGATACTCCTCAGACCTTAATTATTAGCCTATGATCACCATATAGAGCAGTGGTCAAAATGAAAAAAAATGTCATTATATTCAAAATAAGAAAATATTAAATAGATGTGTTTACTTAAATCATCCATGGGCACATCACCCCCTTGGGTCCCTAGTGGCATACTTTTACCACTTATCACATTTAAACCATAACTAAGAGGTGAATTTTCTTGCATATCCTCCTCATTATCTTATGTTGTAACTCTTTGTAGAAATATGGGTGTTGGGCATGTTCCTACACACCATACCACCTATTCCTCTATCACACTAACATCATCTACGCATGGATCAATGATGATCCCATCCATCTTATCATCATCTATGTCTATCATGTATGTCATTATTTATGGTGTCCTCTCTCTAGCTCTCTAAGACCTAATCCATATGAATCCATCTATGGGTTTTTTCTTTCAAATATCAAATTATTGTCTAACACACTGAAATTGGAATCTCTTAATGATACCCTTGAATCAAACTTGATACAACCAACTGACTCAAATATATTGTAACTAAAATTTATCCTCTATCAAGCCTATATGATCTCTTCAAGGTCTTCATATGATTCCCCTCTTATAACTCATCCATCATGTGATGATATTGGGTGGTCTCATCCTCTCTATACCTTCTCATGCGCACAATCACACATATAGTCACATATGGAATATCCATTTCCCATCCCTCCAATGGTAAACCAATTGGCCTAATCATCAGTAGATGTTTATAGTTCCACACATGAAATAGATTCCTAGCTACCAAACAACCACAATGGGCCTCAAAAGTAAATTTGTATAAATGAGCTAAAATATATTGCCCCCAAGTGTATATTATTTGATGATACTTTACATCTTTAATAATTACCCACATACCATAATTAGTTTTACACCACTCATGTATGTGGCCATAAATGTTGATAAAATAATGATAATATATTTGCACAACCAAAGCACATCACCTATATAAAATATCACTTAAAATGAGGCTAGATATGCTTCTCTCATGACCCTACTCAATGTTGCCCATATAATAGTTCTGAGATGCTTCTTTAATCTCACGTGTAGTATCCTCCATGACCACTCTTATCCTTGTTATTGGGATCTAGAATATCCTCCACACATCCTCCAAGGTCATAGTAACCTCTCCTAAAAGTAAGCAAAATGTACACGTGTCATTATCCCACCTCTCTACTAGAACTGCAAATAGATGTGTATCATATGACATATTCTATAGGTGACTTGGATGGCCCAATAAAATGAGATCTAGATATCAATCGTCTACACTCAATCCCAAAACTTGGAGGTCTCTATAACTTGTCCCTATCAACACTCCCAAATCTGCATCACAAACACAAGAAATCAAAGATAAGTTAATGATTCCAATATGATATAAAGCATAACAATGGTGATCTAATAATGAAAAATATATGTAATAAGATTTAGGCCCAAAATCAACTTATTAGTTATCAAAATTGAATTTTTGATTACTAACATCAAACTGTATTTTACCAGAATTGAACATAGACTACCAAAGTCAAAGCATAACCTACCAAAATTAATGAATCTTGTGATTTATGGATCAAAATTCTCCTGTTTAATTTTTTTTTTTTAAAAAAAACTTTCCAAAATCATTTAAAATCAAAAAAATCTGAAAGATTTTAGTATTCACCAACTATATTATCCTATCGGCTAGTGAGGCCTTGCAAAAAAATGTTAATTTTTTTGGGAATCATTCCTCATCGTGTTACCATAGTTTTCTCTTAGAGCTAAAAATTCTATAAGATAAATTAAATATGAGCAAATTATTTCTATTTCATGGTTTACTTATACTTTATATACCAATATTTTATATAAAATTGTTGTACTATGTCACCTTATTATGAAGGTTAATAATGTATTATGCATTTGATTTATTTCATGCTAGTTTTTGATGTGCTTTATTATCCATGTGAATGGATTATTTAAAAATTCATGCACTATTTACAATTCCCATTGAGTAATTTTTATCCTTATTACAACTTGATATTCACTTAATTTTCCTTTTGATATAGATTATTAGATCACCTTACTCTCTTGGGACATTCTATTAACACTTACATGACATTTATATTGGTCAAAATGGGGCATGTCATTATTTCATTGACATAGATAATATATTATACATGATTTGGGCATAATATTAGGATTATTAATTAGTTATTTATCATTCGTCATGGGCAGGCCATACCTATATATACTTTAAGATAACATAACTTACAATGGGGAATGTTATTACCATACTTTATTACCTATATATTATCTAGACCAGGAAACCATTTAAATCACACTTATATTGATCTTATTATATCTTTTTTTAGTCAATTATACATTCTATATAGATATAATACCCTCAATATTCGAAATATATTAAGTCGTATTGACACTTTACGATGATTCAAATTCATAATGGTCATATTCAATTGATTTTGTATGAGTTGTTACGATTATATCTTATTGATATGATTTAGGCCACCAATGGTCATACTTTATTGAGTCTATATCTTTGATTTCATTATTAAAAATTGCTTATAGGAGTTAGACACTAAGTGGCCATACTCTATTGAGTTACTTATGGATTGACATGACAATATTTTTCTCAATTATACTAAAACATGTGATAAAAGATCTTTTAACAATTATTTCCTTTTATAGTTTATATATTTTACACATGATACATGTAATCCCTATTCTTGTGATATGAGTGACATCTAGGTTATTATTTTATGGTAAATTGGATCTAGTCCTAAACAACACTACAATAAACCATAAATTTAGGAAAAAATAGTAGATATGGTATAAATACAATAAAAATAATAAACACAAACTTGATTTTATCCTACAATATATGAATTAAAGTACCTTGAAATGTTGTAAATTTACAAAGTGCCTTCATAGATAAATACTTGATATCTAACTTACATTTACTCTGTCAGTGACTAAAAATTCTGAGAAATATGATCTGAAATAGTGTAGAAGAGAATCCAAAAAGATGGAGACCACTTTGATAGTGGTTTTCTATCTTGATAGTGGTAATCTAGTTCATACATTATAAATATTGGTTATATTAGTCTTACATTATACAAATCCCTTCATCAAGATCTGTTGGACAGAAACCTCTCCTAGATTATCAAAAAGATGCATGAAACCACCATAATTCCTTCTCCTTTTTTAAATCCCTATTCCAAACTCTTAAAGAGAGCATAAGAATAAAATATCACAAGCATAATACTTGTTCATTAATATAAAATAACTACACATTTTTTTCTTCTATATGAGCATTAGAATTGTAGTCATGTATGGAGTAGTAATATGTGTAGAATGTGAAGGATGATATGCAATGCATGTATATATTGCATTGAATGGTTGCAAAAGGATTTTTATTCTGAAGATGAAAGTCATAATATTTATTAATCATCATATTAAAATCATTTTTAGGTGTTGTTTCATAACAAATAACTTGGGGAAAACACATGTAAAAGTATATGATTCATGTTGATGAGTTCTTTATGGAATATTTAAAAAATTATGGATGGCTTGTATTTCTCTCCAAAAAAATTATGTATGTGAGTTAGGGAAGACATTGTTTCAAATATCTTTCCTGCACTACACATTTTCATTCTAACATAATTTATTGGTCAATCATATTCCTCATGTTTTCACCCCATTCCTATTTGTTATATTGAATTTGGAACCTACATCATCCCTCTCTTTTGCTTTCTTTTGTACCCAATATCTCTCTTGACCAAAGAAAATCATTCTCATAGCCTTGTATGCTTTATCCTTCTATATTATTTTCAAGCATAGATCCATAAGTCCTTCATCTTGTGGTCTCCTCTATAATGTTGACAATTTGGAAAATTGGCATAGACCCTTAGATAGTGGCCTTTGCCATGTTTGAAACAAGTTATAAAACCACATTCATTGCCTCTACCTTCTCTTCCTTTATGCATATAATATCTTCCAACTTGTTTGTAACTTTCCCTTGGTTTTGGTTATTCCCACCACCTTGGTTTTGGTATAAAAATCCATCTTAGTTTTGGTAGAACCTATCCCATTAATGTTGGTTATAACCTCCCTAGATTTGATAATCACCCTGATATTGTGGTTGCAATGCTATGGTATCATATAATATCCCATCTATCTTAATTCTTTGATCTTATATATCACTCTAAAATTATATGTGTCATGTGTATTTGAGTCATAAATCTTGTAATAGCATGTGGCACTAATTTTCTTGGCATGTTGAAATAACAAATAGTTATGTGTTTCATGATCACCTTTACAAACTTCATAGGACAATGTCACTATTTTCACCTTCTTTATTGTGAAGTTTTCCTTGGTGTGTCCATCCACCTCACAAGTGTAAAATCACAATGCTTTCAACACTTCATAAAAATTGTTAAAATATTTTGCATCTAATTTATAATTTTTGAATTTTGGGCCTCAATAAATGGGCTTATCCTATAAACTTTATTTTTTAGCACAACATCCAATGTTTCAGATGCGTTAATGAAAATATTCATTGCTATTTTCCTCTTGAACACTAGTATAAATCCACCAACAAACCATTACACATTCTATAATGAGTGGATGTCATAAGATAACTTCAACATTAGTGTCTTAAACATGCATCATATAGTTGTACACTTTCACTCACATCATGCTTTATCTACTTCAATGAAGATATGCTCTATTGTTCAAACTTAGGAACATGGAAATCCTTTAGAAAGGATTTCTTAAACTCATGGAAGTTTACCATCATATTATCGGGGTCAAAATATATTTACTAGGTGTACAAACAATCTAGTAGTGTCATTGTAAACTTGCTAGACTTTTTCTCCTATGCATTCCATACTTTTATGTGCCACATAATTAACATTTATGCATGTTATCCATGACATGATTGATTCCTATTTACTATGTTCATTTTATCGACATCTCATACGTGATTTTTGAATGACTTACTACCTATTGTTGTTTTTGTTATAATGTATTTATTCTAGATACAATACCTCCTCCTAATCTACTAGTGTCCCCTCCTACAGTTGTAGTTAGACTTATGATACCTTGCTTGGTGCCTCCCTAAATTTCAACTCTAGGTTTAACTATTGGAGTACTATCCCTATCCAATATACCTTGAACTCAAGCCCATTTTATTAGTGATGCAAAACTCATTCTTCCATTTTCTTTGATAACTTCCTTCCCTACCTATGCATTATTTTTCTTCTCAAGACTTTGAAATACAATACCTTGTAAGACTATATTATCTCTATCTTATAATTCATACCACTTCACCTTGAATATATATGGATAAATTTATTCCTTTAAATATAAATTCATGTAGATTTTTATGTCTAGTGAATTAGATTTAGATCGTCTTTCATCACCCATGAATCCCCCAACATCATATACATTGTATTGTGATATCAATCCATTTTCTTTCCATGGATTTTCCTCAAATATGGAATCCTCCATGAACATACCAAAAAAAATATGAGGAGCGTCTTTCACCTTAATGTGAGCTAACCATATGCCCTCCCCACTTCTTATGGGTTCCAATGACATATTATTGATTCGGCCCTCCCTTCCTCTATAGGTCCTTAGTAGCATCCACCTTTTCCCTACATTCACTATATTTTTTTCATCATCCCTTCCCTTTCATTAAGAGACTCCATCTTGTCAGGATCCCTACTCCTTAAGAGCACAATTGATTACCTTTGTATAAGCAACTAAACACAGAATTTAACCAGAAGTAATATGTAACTAGAATTCATAAACATCACAGAATATGAGAGACAATACAATCTTATATTAACACTCTTCCAAAAGGAAATACAATGAAGAAATCACACTCTTCCCACACCTCTTGGGTGTACCAGTAATTCTCCCTCAAGAGTTCTCTCTCTCTCAATTACAACCAACAATCAACTCAATACCGAGTTGTTGTTACCACCAATCAGTAACAATACTGCTAGTACCACCACCGAGTACACCACGTACTCCAAGCAGATCTTCTTGATCTTGCTCCTTGTTATGTTGCAGATCTCCTTTGACCTTGCTATCTCACAGATCTCCTTTGACCTTGCACACACACACACACACCTGTAGATCAATCAACCTTACTTACCATGTAGATCTCCCCTGATCTTGCATACCTGCAGATCAACCTAGTCTTGCACACCTGCAAACCTAGATCTTACATACCTTGGAAGAACCCTTGTCCTTGCCTTTGAAAGTCCTTATGATTCTAAAAATTACAATACAGCCCCATGGGTCTCTTAAATAGATTCCAAACCAAACAATAATTAGACTTTCTAATTACAATAATTAGAAACACAGACTCAAGACTAAAATTAGTGTTTACATGAAAACTGACTGTCCGTCTAAAATTAGACCAATTCTATAACGCACAAACGACCGATGTTGGTCGCTGTCTATCTGGAGATGACCGATGTCTGCCGATCCATGACCGATGTTGGCAGCTTCTAGTCTACCTCTGACCAACGTTGGTTAGCCTGACCGACATTACTTACTGTGACACTCAGCAACCTCCCCTTGTTTGCATCAGTGAAGCTTTTAGCTCCATAACCTAATAATCTCCCACTTGGAGATAAACACCTGCACATGTACCTATACTTGTACATCATCTAATTTTGTTTTCTAGCTTGTATCCCTCTTCAAGTTCAGTCTTGAAGACCAACCACCACATATCCTGTGGTGCTTCTCCTGTCATCCAAGTAACCTGCCATATCCGAATCTACATACCCATGTAGAGAAGTACCTGACCTTGCATAACGTGAATCCCTGCTGTTGGTCCCTCTCAGATACCTGAGAATCCACTGAACTGCTTTCCAGTGCTTCTTTCTCAGATTGGCCATAAACTCACTGACAACTCCCACTTCTTGGGTAATATCAGGTCTAGTACACATGTACTCAACCTCATCATGTGATTTGGGACACTGTTCTGTGAACTGTCCATCCATAGGTGTGCTAACCGATTCTGCATCCTGCATATTGAACCTCTCCACTACCTTATTCACATAATCATCTGGAGACAAAATCAACATGTGACTTCCCTATCTCTAGAAATAGTCATGCCAAGGATTTTTGATCCTAAATCCTTCTTGGCACACCACTGAGCTACTTTTACCTTTAGCTTAGCAATTCCCTGCATGTATGAACATGAAACAAGCATATCATCCAGATATAGTAATAGGATAATGTCGCGACCATTATCCAACCTGGTAAAATAAACACAGTGATTACATTGACATTGACTAAAGCCATGCTTTGTCATACACCTGTCAAACCTCAAATACCACTGTCTTGGAGCCTGCTCAAGACCATATGACCTGGCGTTCTGTCTCATGTGTCCATTCTCTCCTTTCTTTAACCTAGGAATCCATTCGTCTTTCAGTGCTTTATTTTCAATTGGCAACTCTACCAAATCTCCCATTTGGTTCTTTCCCAAGGAATCAATTTCCTCATGCATGCCATGCTCCCACTGTTTCTTAGATTCTACCTGCATTGCCTCTTTAAAACTCCTGGTTCTTGACCATCAGTGAGCAACAAGTTCAAGTAGTATAAAGAAGGGGAATAACAAATGTGAGGCTTACTTACCCTTTCAGTCCTCCACATGGGCATTTGAGACTCCTTGACAGCTTTTTGTCCACCCAAAATCCATTTTAATAGTGACCGATGTCGGTCACCTCTCAGTCTACACCTGACTGATGTCGATTCCATTTGACTGACCTGACTGCTGACGTTGGTTCCCTGACCGACATCGGTGTCCACCTGCCTGACACCATCGACTCTGGTCTGCACATGATCGACATCGATACCTGCTTGATCGATGTCAGTTCTCACCTGATCGATGTCGATAACTGTGTTTTCCTATGAGTGATGATTTTTACCTGCGAGCTCACTTTGGATCATAACCCTATCCAAACTGCCCTACTCATTATTATTCAGCCCCTTGAGCTTATCTCTGTCCATCATCTTCTCCATGAAAACCAAGGCTTTCCATTTCTTAAGTTTGTCAAAGACATCAAATTTCCTCTTAAGAGCATGCATCCCCTTCTCATTCATGTGACCAAGTCTACAGAGCCACATCTTCGCATCTACATTTGAAGTAGATAAACCAGAAGGAGAATCAGTAATACAAGTAGATAGATAAAGAGTACCTACTTTCTTACCACATGCTAATTCAAGTGCACCCTTGAAAACTTTCCAAGATTCCACTGTGAGAGTTACTATGCATCCCTCATCACCCAACTTTCCTATAGAAATTAGACTCCTCTTCAGGACTGGGACATGCATGACATCCTTCAACACCCATGTGTTTCCTGTTTGCAATTTCAGCCACACTTCCCCTTTGCCAACAATTTGACAAGGCTCACCAACCCCTAAATAAATCTTTCCAAAGTCTCCATGGACATAATCATGGAAAAATACTCTATATGGGGTTGCACGAAAAGAGACAACAAAATCTAAAACCCAAGATTCTACTTTATCCAAGGAACATATAAGAGCAACCCGTGCAACAATCCCTGCATCATTTGCTTCTTTATTTCCTTCATGCTGATCTTCTACCAACCAACAATCTTTCTTTACCTACCCTTTCTTTCCATAATTTAGTAATTGATCATTCTTGCCATTGAATTTCTCCATTCTTAGTGTACTTTCTTCTGCCATTGCTTTACTCCCACTCAATCAGAAACCCTTGAGAGTGACCTGTAATCAACAAACACTAACCCGCTCTACCACTTGTTAGTTGGTCCTAGCTCTGATACGAATTGTTAGGATCCCTACTCCTTAAGAGCATAATTGATTACCTTTGTATAAGCAACTAAACATGAAATTTAACCATAAGTAATATGTAACTAGAATTCAGAAACAACACAAAATATGAGAGACAATACAATCTTGTATTAACACTCTTCTAGAAGGAAATACAATGAAGAAATCATACTCTTCCCACACCTCTTGGGCATACCAGTAATTCTCCCTCAAGAGTTCTCTCTCTCTCAATTACAACCAACAATCAACTCAATACTGAGTTGTTGTTACCACCAGTCAGTAACAATACTGCCAGTACCACCACCGAGTACACCACGTACTCTAAGTAGATCTCCCTGATCTTGCTCCTTGTTGTGATGTAGATCTCCTTTAACCTTGCTATCCTAGTAGATCTCCTTTGACCTTACACACACACACGCACCTGCAGATCAATCAACTTTACTTACCATGTAGATCTCTCCTGATCTTGCACACCTGCAGATCAACCTGGTCTTGCACACCTACAAACCTAGATCTTACATACCTTGGAAGAACCCTTGTCCTTGCTTTTGCAAGTCCTTATGATTCTACAAATTAAAATACAACCCCATGAGTGTCTTAAATAGATCCCAAACCAAATAATAATTAGACTTTCCAATTACAATAATTAGAAATGCAGACTCAAGACTAAAATTAGTCTTTACATGCTAACTGACCGTCCGTCTAAAATTAGACCAGTTTTGGAATGCATAGACGACCGACATCAATCGCTATCTGTCTGGAGATGATCGACATCGGCCGATCCATGACCGATGTTGGCAGCTTCCAGTCTACCTCTGATCGATGTCGGTTGGCCTGACTGATGTCGGTTACTGTGACACTCAGCAACCTCCTCCATGTTTGCATCAGTGAAGCTTTTAGCTCCACAACCTAACACATCTCTATGGAATTTATATTCTCACACAAATTTATGAAACATCCACTCTACTCTTCTTCCCAATACATATTTTATAATTAACTCTTATTTTGGTTAAAAATATAAGTCTTTTACAATCATAATATTATAGATATATTTTTTGAAAAAAATGCTTTAATTTTTTTGAATTGATGTTTTAGACCTCAACATGAGATTTATCATTATAAAATATTTTTTATTAGAATCGTGGATAAAAAATATTTAAAAAAATAATTCAAGTCAAGTCTATGATACACAATGATCACATCAAATGAGAAAATAACTAATAAGCTAGCCATTACAGAAATTAAATATTGTAACCACTAGTCTACAAACATTTATTGCACCTCTCTTAAGGTGTGGAGTCCTTTATAACATGGCGATAATGGGCCTCCAAGAATGGTTCAATTTTAAATCTCCATCCTTATTCAAATTATATGGATTCTTATTATTCTTGCTAATCCCCACCACCTACTTTACACAATGTTTGAAAAAATAATCTTCTACCGCAATAACTTTGGGAATCTCAATGCAAATTTGGTGCTTGGTTGAGGATGAGTGCTCAACTAGAGCTGAATTTTTCACACTTTGCTATTAGTTATCAATGTTACGTTCTTTTGCCCTGACATTGATTGACCTTCAAATTTATCAGATATGGAATCCTATAACAACAATAAATATAATAAACTCCAATCTTGTGTGTGGGTTTTAATTTACATTTTTTTGATGTTAAGGCTTTCATAATATTGTTTTGAGGTATAAAATTAGGACTAAAGTTTTGTTCCTAGCATCAACTAATGATAAATTGGAATCTATATAGAAGAGTGGAGATTATCAAAATGATTTCTCTTATAGGGTTCCATATATCAAGGAAACTATAAGATCCATAAATGTAAGGGTAAAGAACATAACACTGATATCAAATGGAAAAGTGTAAAAAAATAAAATCTAACTGAGCACTCATCCTCAACCAAGTGCCAATTTTTTTATTAAGATAGCCAAATTTATTATTGTAGAAGATCATTTTTTTAAACATTGTGTAAGAGAGGTGGTGGAGACTAACAAACATATGTGTAATACAAATAGGGATTAAAGATTAAAATTAATTCATTCTTGGAAGCCCATTATCAACATGTAAAAAAAGGACCACACATCTTCCGAGAGGTACAATAAATTGATTGTAGACTAGTGGTTGTAATATTTAATATATGTAATGTCTAGTTTATTTTATTATTTATTTTCTCCTTTAATAAAATCATTATAGATCATGTATTTGAATTGAGTTATTTATATAAGGAGCTCTTATCCATAATACTAATATACGATTTTCCTTGATGATGGATCTCATGTTGAAATCTGAAATGTCAATTCAAAAAATTTGACACAGTTATTTTTCAAAAACTATATCTCTAATATTATCATTGTGTTAACCTATAATACCAAAAAAAAAGTTTTATTAAATCCAATTTATTGATTATTTTTTGGGAATAAAATACATGTACAGTTGAGTTCCACTAACATATCTTTCTAACATAAAATACTGGTTTTATATTTACTATATTTATCATTAATTGTATCCCATGCATATTTCTTATATGATAAAGCTATATATACTTGTTTTTTAATAGATAAATGGATTTTACATAAAAATCCAATACAACTACTTATCATATTGAAAATAATTTTAATTATATCAAAATAATAAAATTTAATTTAATTGTACAAATATTTTCCTATAGTAAGAAATGATAAGAGGAATTTAAGAAAAATATTTGATTTTACGTACATTTGGAGACAATTATAAATATAGACAGTGCAAAATAGGTTCAATTATCAAGGTGAAAAAAGCCATAAAAATAGGAGCAAACCAAGATCACTCTCTAGGACTATTGAAATACTTCTAAAATACTAGGGTTATTTATGGAAACGTGAGTAAAATGTAGATTTACAAAGATTTATTTTATGGCCTTGTTTGTTAGTTTCAGTGCTCTAAAAAACTTTCTCACTTTCTTAAAATTATATATTGATCTCTGAGAAACTAATCTCCTTCTTCACAACCCTAAAAGGGTAGCCACATCTATAAAATCTAAAGAAAAAAATGAAGGATTTATTCCAAGGTATTTATTCTCTATTAATTAATTAATATCAGGCCCCTAGAATGCTTGTAAAATTTTAAAAGTAACACACCAAGTATATTGCATGTTTAACCAATAAATGTAGCGATGCATGGTCTACTTTATATGACTTTTCACTCTAGAATGACTATATGGTGGAATATTAAATGCTTTTATATGATTTTATTTTGCTCTAAATATTTGAATCTATTATTTTGGCACTTTTAAAATTGATATATTGATGGATGGATTGTCCTATATACACTAATAAACCTATGTGTTTATAGAATTTTAAAATCAAATTAGGATCATATTGGTGATTAGGCTGATATACAATGGATGAGAAAATTTAAAATATTAGGAATATATGATAAAGGAGACCTAAAATAAGGGTCACAAGGGCCCACCACATAACTGTATAATACAATTCTAATAAAATCCCCCAAAACCCAAGAAAACATAAGAGGAGGAGAAACAAGAAATAATATGAAAGAAATCAAAAAATGGAAAAGAGCAAGGAAAATTCACTAACGAGAATCTACTCTAAACTGATAATTGACAAACACATGTACCCTAAAATAATACAATTTTGTGATGAATAACTACTTGTAACAAAATTAATAGATATAATATCCTTAGCCTTTAAATAAAATAGGAAAGTCGTGTGTGCGCGCGCGTGTGTGTGTTGCTTACAAATAGGCCATAATTTCATCATTGAAATCATGGAGTCTCTTATTTCTCTAGAGTTTTATCTTCTGGCCTAATCAAGTTTGGGACTATTTTTATTCATAGTCTAATTGAAAAGTTCACTAATAAGTTGTAGGTTTGACATTACATTGGCTTTACTCTTAGAGTAGGTTTGAACTTAAAGTATCCATTGCATGAATTTGGTTTTTAAGAATTTTGGAAATTGGATTTATGTTGATTTAACCATTTGATATTATTTAAATTTGATAAGTCCTAGTCTATTTTATATCACGTTTTGAACTACATTAAAGTTCTCATTTTCAAACTATTTCACCTCATATTTATACAACTTACCTAACTATTTTAGAGCTTTGTTACTTCTTTTACCTCTGAAATTTGGTCCATTTCTATCTTTTTTCCATATAAAATTACAAAGCATTCATGCAAATTCATTCTTCTACTTAGTCATTTTTCCAAAAGTGGGCTTAATTAGCTTTAAAATTAATCAAGTGTCCAAGCCTTTGTAAATTTATTCAGACTTAATCACTTTTAAATTAATAGTCTTAGTCATTATATAATTCAAATTCATATTCTAAATCTAATGACTATTTGATTTCCAATGGGCCAATAGTTATCTAAATTTTATTGTGAGTCCCTAGGCAAGCAAGGGGTTGCCACTTATCATTCACTCACTTTCTCAAGACTCTTTTGCCTTAGCCATTTTCACCTAAACCTCTTAGGTGAATGGGATTCTGCTGCATTGCACAATCTTGTATCCTCGCTCCTCTTATATCCCCTTGGGTCCCTCAATATACCTTAGACCCCACAAATGCATGAGAATATGCCATAGGGCATGATCCCATTTCTTCTATCCTTTAGGGTAGTCCATATACTTCCTATGTTAGTCAACCGTTTAGATGCTTGAGATCTTTCCAAGTGGCATGATCACATTTCTCTTCGCCACTAGGGTGGTTTGTATCCTTGTGAGTCCCCCACTAATCCCTAGGTGAATGATATCTAGATGCATGTCAAGATATTATTTCACCAAAATCTCATAGTACATCAACCTAAATAAATTCTAAGCAAATCCTCGAATGAGGGAATAAATGCCACATGGCATCAACTACTGCTCGAATAGTGTATTGGCATCCACATCAAAATTTCACCTAATTTACTTTGACATCCGTCTGGCCCATAAATATAATTATATATTTATCATGCTTTTACCTTTAGAACTTAATTATTAAATATGTTAAAGTCTTTGGATTTTGAGTTCAATTTATCACTTACAAGAGATCATAAATTTGAAGTTGGCTAGGGTTTGTCTATTCTTTTTTGATATGAAGAACTTAATCATTTATTTGATTGAAAATATTAATTGTGTTCTTGTCAAAAATCCCCTTTTGTATTGTCATTTAATGATCTTTTTGTTCAAGTTTCTATGCCTTAGTCAATTTTCTTAGAATTTGAGGTCTAACGGTTAGTCTATTCTTTTGAAATCTAATGGCTGTACTTTATTTAAAGATTGACATTCATTTTCTATTCACAGGTCTGGATTCACTAAAGGGGGAACCACTTGTTAGGATTCAGGGGTTTCACTTATAAAAAATGCTTTGAATGCAGATCTAACCCTTTGACCCTTCAAGTGCCTAATATCATGCCATGTGGCATGATCCCACTCTCCAATCCCTTAGGATGGTTAAAACAAATCAAACAGGTAGTAACCTGCTAAGTGAATGGGTTGATGCCACATGACATCATCCTATGTTTCCACACCTTAGGAACAAATAGGAGTAATATGAAATAACATAGAATAAGTGAGTTCCCAAGATGATGACACATGGTATGATCTTAGGATTTTGGTCAAATAAGAAATGAAACAATGGCTGAGGGATTTACAAATATCTAGGTAAATGAGATTTTTCCACTTTTCAAGATCTCACTACACAATAGCCTAAATAAAAGTCAAGGCTTATAAGGCTAAAAATTAATAAGGAGTGGACACGTAGGGTTAAATTCCCAACACTGATATGTGGACCTATATAAATCGATGTTACGTCCTAATTTCTCACCAGACAAACTATTTGATTATTCATGGATATTTATAATGGACAAATCTAATTTGGGTTATTTTAAACTAAGATTTGAGATATATGTTATTATAAGATAGTAGGATATTACTTAGGCTACATGATTACATTGGTATAAGTTAATTGTAGTGTATATGTTTAAATTATGAACATGTTGATTTGTTATTTTAGCTATATTTTATGATGTATGTATATCATGTAGATATGTTCTAACTACCTAATTTTTGTGAGGTTGATGCACAAGAAATCATCCCTCAGAACATGATGGAGGGAGAGAATCATCAGAGAGGGTGATGTAGATGGAGATATCAGAGGATGATAGAGAAACTGACTAGAACCCTATACACACCATATTAGCTAGTACATGTTAGAATGCATAATAAAATAGTTAGTATAATGTGTTTTGATGCCATTTACATTAACTAGGTTAACATGGTTGCTAGCATAGTTCAATGATTCTATGAAATTTGTCATGTGTGCCTTGTGAGTATGTCCATTAAAGGCTGTTAGAAATGTTATTTTCTTAATTAGACTAAATTTGGGTTATTGATTCATGAAATTATCATTAAACTATTTTAACATTTAATTGGTGCTAATTTAATTAATGACTTTATTAATTATTGTGAATTTACTAATTTAATTAAACCATATCCATATTTAAAGATGGAAAAGGCTTTATAAGAT
The DNA here is from genome assembly GCA_037957365.1 of Torreya grandis. Taxonomy (NCBI): domain Eukaryota; kingdom Viridiplantae; phylum Streptophyta; class Pinopsida; order Cupressales; family Taxaceae; genus Torreya; species Torreya grandis. The sequence goes on along the minus strand of JARHVA010001069.1, from coordinate 3,618,669 downwards.
TTCCAACTCCTAGGATTTGTGTATGTAAGACACAAAACTAATGCATATATATACTTATGTGAGAAGCATTCCATGTTTTTAAAACACTTACAACAAAAAACACAAATGATAAAGGTGACTTAATTATCAACAAAGATGTAATCATATTCAAGGCATTTGATCTAAGTGATCAAACCATGGTATAAATATTTTAATAGAATGGGTTTTCTATGATTAATTGAAATTCATACACACCACTTGAATGGATTGTATTCATCTAGCATTGTGGTGCTAGTAAACTAGTGAAGTCCATCTCACTCCTTACTTAGTATCAGTAATGCGAAATTGGTTAACATAATATAACCAAAAGATTCATATAATTTATAACCTACTAGAAATAATATAACATAACATGCTAAGCATAGGATTAATAAAAAAATACATTTATTCCATCAAATGTATGAATGAATTTCACATTTTTTTTTTTTGTTACTAGAAATAATGACTAAAATTTATACCACCCAAGTAAAATACACATTTAACTGTAGATTCTAACTAACATAATTAGTTTCCAAACATACTACACCCTATGATAACCCATATTACCATAGTTTAGTATTCAAAGACATAACTACAAATTTTTCATAATCAATCATAAAATAGTAGTCTTAAATACATGGAAACATAAGCTTTTATTCAAGCAACTAAATATAACAAAGCATGTCATAGTTTCCATGATACACATAATATAATATTCTAGCATTCGTTATAATCTTAGGGGTTGTATGAATTCATACATAAAGTCCTGCTAACTCTTATAAAACATGTTATTCATAGTAATAACCAACACACACACATTTAATCCAACTAACGCATGTGTGTGTCTAGACATAATAATTATAGTTTGTACCACTTGGGTATAACATACATTTAGATTGTAATTTTTAAATGAAAACCCTCTATGACATCCCATAATAACATATTTCATTATACATGAGCATACTACTCAGTCACGAACAACCAGTTTCATAATTTCATGATGTTAAGGTGTGTTCACATTATTAAGTTTTTACTAACGTAATTATTGTTAGTTAAACAATATTACGTTAATAAGTGTTTGTGTGGTATATTATTATTATGAATAATAAAAATATTACATGGGTTAGTTTTATTTAGTTTATCAGTTGTACGAATATATTATAGTAACAATATATTTTGTATATAGTGGGTTGGTTGTTTGTATGAGAGATTGTAGGGATCTCACCATCCTAAATATAGGAAACATATTTTCTATATAGCTTTGTAATATTGTCATATGTATTGATTTTAAGAATTGAAAGAGAGTATTAGAATATTATTGTGTTTAAATCATTCTTTATTATTTAGTGATGTTCGACTCATTCATTGTTGAGTAAACTCTAATTTTTTCCAATATCTGATATCATAGTGGGATAATCTTGTGATGGATCAGTAATTTTATTAAAGAGACATCATTGTGTTATATTGTCCCAATACATAAAAACATTTTAGCGAGAGTTATTTTCTATATTGTATTACAATTTTAAGGAAAGAGGATGGAAACTAGTCCGCAAGTAAAATAAATTGCACATAATTCTATGCTTGAATCATTTAATGCATAGTTTGCATTGCATTTGTCCCATTGGATTGATTATATTATGATTTTCCCAATGCTCATTAATATCAAAGATTTGATTTTATTTTTACAGAGGAATGTGTTTTGTATTTATATCTATGCATTTGTGTATTGTGGGATTTTAGTCCATACATGAGATACAATGATTTCATTGAACAATTTTTGCATCACTCTTGACTTAGCTTCAAGCCAATGTGAAATAGTGCCAACTCAGATTTGATCCCTGAGGCCGACAAAAATATCATCATGGACATCTTACTCAACCAACTTGCCATTCATTTATCTGAGCTCTTCACAACGATTCTCTCCCATTGGGCCCTACATGATGATCAACTCAGTCCTTTCAGTGAAGTCAACAACTATTGCCTCATTTCATGCAATACATTTACATTTTCAAGATTCATAGCTTGATCCCTACATGGATGTGATGAGCTCCTTTAATCATTGTTATAGTTTCAATCCTTGTGCTGGTGATAGATATGTAACAGATTTTGCATACTTATATACTATGTTGAGTCAATTTTGTATCAACTACACTCAAATTAGTTAGATTAGTCTTTAAACCATCAATAGATCCTCACCCTCCATTTGGACATCCATCTCTATCTATTAACAACTCCATCCCACATCATAAATCATCTTAGATCTAGTGAGCTATGTATTGATATGCTATTCAACTCGCCTCCTAACTCATTATTCTAGTGTGTAGATCTGTCACATTTTGATTTTGCAACAATTCTAAAGAACATCAAATTAGATCAGTACTATCAATAGATCTATGTTTAGTTATACTAGATTTGCATTGTGGTTCATTAAATGGGGACAAGCTGTCAGAGATGTGTGGATGTGTGGTAGTACATCAAATCATGGACCTCAACAATCACTTGTTTATGATCAATTTCTTTGTACGACATGTTCAAATATTGTCTAGCTGTTAGTCAAGTGAGTTACGTAGAATAAGTTGTTTGGTATTTTATTATATTTGGTCTTTAGTGTTAGTGTTTGGGTCAGTAGGTGTAGTTAAAAGCTTTATGATTAATAGTATATGTTTTTTTAATCAAGGTTCAGTTATTAATAGTGAAGTCCATTTTTATACCATTTTATTTTTTTAGTTTATTTATAGGGTATATTTATATAGACAAGGTTCTTATTTTTATAGTTTATAAAATTAACATTGTGGTTAATACCACATTTTTAAGTCTTTTTCAAGGTAAGTGTTGTCAACATAAAATGAGTCAAGTGTTAGTATTAAGAGTTATTTTTATGTCAATAAAATGTGTTAAAGTCAAAAATCTCATTCTTTGTAAAGGATGCATTTTTGGGCAAACTTGATATCTTGAATCAAAAGTGCAAGTTATGTGTGTAGGGAAAATTTATTATCAAAAATGACATGAGCTTCATCGACACATCAACTAAATAAGTAGCAGATAGTGGAGGATGGAGGCAATGAAGGTAGGAGGCTTTATATACCTCTTATTAGCCACTAACAATGGGGATACTTATGCTTTGTGGAACATTTTATTTTTAATTGTGTGTTTTATTTTAGTTTTGTGTGAATAAGATTAAATAATGTATACCTATTCACATTTTTAATAAGTGAACTAAAACATTCTTTTTAACTTCTCTGTATATGTGATAGTGAATAAAGCTAGTAACTGTATTACACATCATGATGTGGTTTCTTGTAAGCCACTTATAAAATCATTTTTTATGGTTGTTGGTAATTGTTGTCATTTGGAACGTGCACTCATAGAATGATCAGTGGTGTGGGAGAGCTTGGTGGTGGGGCACTGAGTGCAAAGGCCTTATATGGGGTGAAAGAGTTTAAGGCACTAGGCATGAAAGCATTATTATGCAACTACATACATGAGCATTGATTATCTAGTCACAATGATGGGAACCTTCCCAAGGTGTGGGACCCTTACACTCCTTGGGATGAGCCTCTAGAGTAAGTCAAATTCCTTCTATTTTAAGTGCACCTAGTTTAAGACTAGCATGCAGGCCTAAAGAGCAAAAAGATAAACCACCATTAATCTAAATCTAGGATCTTGAGGGAAGAGGAAGGGAGAAGGTAAGAGAATGCTAAATGTAAAAGGTGATGCACCTAGAATAAAGTGAGTGTTTCCACTACCATAAACATAATGCAAACCCTTGAGAATAAGATAATATCACATAGTTTATATCAAGTCACTCCAAATACATAAGTGTTTCATATAGAGGTGAAATAACATTGCACAACATTAAGAGGGATGAATGTTATCCATAGACAAAGCTTACATAGACCCTAGTGTGCATAGGATACGACCTACAAGTGAGATTTGAGTTTGATGAGGAGGTGTTGGGAATGAATGATGACAAAAAGGGTGAAAATTACCCATAGATAAGGACCAAAAAACATGAAATAATATACAGATCATTATAATAACAAAAATAGGTGAACTTTATTCTCATTAATTTGCAAGATTTAGCCAATACAAGTGCTCATGAAGGGTAAATTTTAGCAACATGAGGTTGCTAGAAATGAGTCAACCATTTATGGTGAAAGAACTAGTAAACAAGCCTACTTTACAATAAATGTGCGACTTGGGGGTGATGGATGTAACATTGAATTCTTTTGTGGCACTGTGGCCATGCCTCTTGAAGTCTATTTGGTTATTACATCTGGGGTTGGTGACATGATCATCTTTGGGTACATGTGTGCATGGGGAATGGAGTATTTTCCTAATAGAATCAGAGGATGGCATGTACTCAAGTCTTGATGTCAAGTAGCCACTTTTGCATTTAATCGCTCTAACAATGTCTTGATCTCTTCTCAACTCCTTAAACTACTCTCTTTATGTCTGGCCACCACTTGACAAGTGGCACTTTCTTGATTTTTCTAGGATATAGCTTTGCAATGATGATACATGTCATTTTGGTGGGATTTTAGAGGAGTTTCTTTGGATTTTTTAGGTAGGAGTGTAGATGTGACATATGGAGAGTTGGCACTTTCCCTAGAAGAACCATGGGATTTTTGTGTTAAATGAGTATCGAGTTGCCATATGGTAATGGTGAAAGGAGAGATGTATACTACATAATTCATGGGCATGAATGTAATATAATGTATGTAGAATATACAACTATGTTGGATAGGTGTGAAGAAGACCATAAATTAGGGTGCACGTAAAAATTGAAGATCCAAGGCATGCACTTCATGGTGTATAACTACCTCTTTCACCAAAGTGCATTTGTAAGTCACTTGGAAATTATGCTTGAGGCCAAAGTAGTACATGGTTATATGTTGTGCACCTGCATAGTGATAGGAGGTAGACGTGTGACCCTATTGACTGGTGTATAACTTCTTTAGATACGCATGAGGAAGCCTCTGAATAAGAGTGCACATGAAGACTAGAGGTCTTAGGCATGCTCTTCATGATTTGGTAATTTCCCCTTGCACACTTCCTTTACTTAACCATATAGAATCCCAAAGTCTTATATCCTAAACTCACATGCCTATTGAATTACACACCATAGAATCCTATATGCGATCATGTATTTAAAAATTTATGTAGGTATGAGTCATCACTACTTCATTGCACAAACTTATGCCTTCATCTTTGATCTTGGGCACAAATAAGAAGTGTATGCACTTACTTTACTTAAAATTCTCAATTCCTTGTAAGTGTAATATATTTTTATAAGCCATTACACTTTTGATGACCTTTATGGGTTGCTTGCCTACTAAGTAAGAATCTATTAGCCTTAAGTGATCCATTGGGCATAGAATCTTTGAAACTTTTGGCTTTGGAAAGAATTGAGATTCACCTAACAAAACAAGAACTATGCTAAAGGTGCTTAGAGGAAAAGACTTAAGCTAAAAAACACTACACATAAACATTTAGTGGAATTAAAACTACTTTGAAACAAGTCATGAGAGGCACTTTAGGGAAATGAAAAGTATCTACTCTACTTATTTACAACTTATACAAAATATTAATGGAGATAACACTTAAGGCGAATCCCATTAACTAGGATAGGCAGCTCTTCTGCACTCAATCTGGTAATGTGGAAGGCATTAGATGGCTTACAACTAATTATGGTATATAAACCACTCTATATTACATCAAACTTAGTATACCTTCTAGCATTTGTTCTATCTGGATCCCATTTGTGCACCAAGTCTCCCTCTTGGAAACTCCTATCATTGGCCTTCTTGTCAAAGACCTTCTTGGTCTATGCCTGTTAAAGTTCCATAGTGCATGTAACTTGCACTCTAGTTTCTTTGAGCTCCATTAGCTCAGCTAATATTACTTTGAGGGGATTACTTTCAAGTAGCTCTAATTGATGCATAGTTTCCAATGAAGGCAACTTGAGGGATACTGATAATCTAGCCTCCCTTCCATAAATTAGCATGAAAGGCAAATTTTCTAACACTTTCTTCGGTGTGATCTGATCAACCCAAAGAGCAGTTGTAAGTTAGTGTGTCAATCTCATTGATTATCCTCCAAAGTCCTTTTTACAATGTGAATTAGGTTCTTATTCATGGACTCAGCTAGACCATTACCTTGAGCATAATAGTTTGATGAGGCACTCAAGTGGATGATCTACTTGATGGCCCACTCACTGACCTTGGTTCTAAGGAAAGCCAATGCATTAGTGGAGATAATGGTGGCTAGAACACCAAATCATGCTACAATGCCTTTGTAGATGTTAAGGATGGATGTCTCATTAGCCTCCTTAAGTGAAACCACTTCTATCTATCTCATGAAATAGTCAATTATAGTAAGAATCCATTTGTGCCTATCACTTAATGGTGGGTTAGCCATGCCTATGAAATCTAGGTCCCACTATGTGAAGGGTTGGTCAGCTTGAATTGGGCATAGTGGTAAGGCTATGAGCCTTTATTTTCCTGTGAAGAAGGCACATGTCTTGTAATTTTACACATATGCATGCATATCTTTGAATAGAGTTAGCCAATAATATCTAGCCTACATGATCTTCAAAATAGTGGTCTTAGGCAAGTAATGGCATCCTAAAAGTCCATCATGGAATTCTTGAATAATTTTGCTTATTTGTTCCACTTTAGTTCACCTCAAGAGGACTCCATTGCGGTCCTTTTAAAAGATCACATCTTTTAATAGCACATAGGGAATGGGCTACAACCAAAAATCTTTGCACTTGGCCTTATCAAGGTGAGGAGGGTATATGGTATGATGAAGGAAAGTCCTCATATCTTACACCCAATTGGTCATAGCCTCTGGGCTTGTGTGCTCTTCTTCATGTAATACTAAGACTGCATCATCCTCTAGTTTTGCTACCTCATGTAACTAATCGTAGAGTCCCTTCCCTCAAACCAACTTGGTGACCTAAATCTCCACACCATATTCCATCACTTCATGATACAACTAACTATTTTCTCATTGATGTCTTTGTTTATCAAAATCTCTTTGACGCTTGCGTGCACTACCATGAGTTAGATCTTGTTTTTGGAGAGTATATGCCTAAATTTATTTGACACTCTCACAACTGTGAGTGTGTTCCTCTCTATGAAGTTTTAGTGTAACTCATAATCCTTTAGCACCTAGCTGAAGAATGCAATTGACTGCGTTCTGCTATGTCAAGATTGCTAAGATCCTTCGACTCCACCAAATGCGTAAAGGATGAAATCCTTACTATAGTATGGGCTGATCAAGGTGGGATCTTGTCTGATGATACGCTTGATGGATTTAAAACTTTCCTTACCCTCATGTGTCTAACTAAACACATCATTCCTCTTGAACATTGCAGTGAGAGGCTTGACCAAGATGACAAAACTAGGCATAAACCTTCTCACAAAATTGATTTTCCCCAATAAACTCTAAAGACTTTTCTTGTAGATCAGAAGAGGGAGAGATGAGATCACCTTTGACTCATTTTAGATAAATTCTGAGTCCATATTTAGAAATGATGTAGCCTAACAGGGCTCCTTCATGAACTACAAAGATACATTTGCTAGGGTTAAAGGATATTCCAAACTCATGGCATTTCTAAAAGACCTACTCTAGATGATCCAAATGATCTTTTGCATGCTTAGAGAAAATAGTTATATCATCAAGGTAAACCAAGATGATCTTATTGATGAGCTATTTAAATGCCATATCTATGGCTCTCTGAAAGTTTCTGCCTAAATTTTAAAAACCAAATGACATGTGCTAGTATGCAAAGGTTCCCCATTTAGTGGTGAACGCAATTTTGTATCAATCACAATCTTGCACCTGAATCTAGTTATAGCCTAAGTAACCATCTAATAATGAGAATCTCTCAATGCTTGTGACCATTTACAAGATTTTATCTATGGGAGGGAAAGGATAATGGTATTTAAGGGAAGCCTTATTTAGGTCCCTAAAGTCCACACAGAGGTGAATCTCCCCATTTTTCTTACGCACTAGGAGTAAGTTAGCGACCCATGACGAATGCATGATCATAAGTATTATACTATCCTCCATGATCTTGGAGAGCTCCTTGTGCATTAGTGACTCTAACTTCAAATTAATGGACCTTTGCTTTTGGCACATGGGTTATGCACCAAGATCTAGCTCAATTATATGTTGAACTAAACCTAGGTCAAAACCTCTTAGATTCTTATAGCTCCATGCAAAGATATCATCATATCTCCTATTGAGTTGAATAACTCTCTCAATATCTGACATAGAGTAAACATTACTAGCTTTAAGATATTTCCTTTCTAAAATTATGATGGGCACAAAGATATCTTCCTTTGGCTGTCATATTACACTTCTCTCCTTTGAATTGGTCATCAGAATTGAGGATGTTTTCTAGGGTGACTAGCCCTCTTGGCAACTTATTTCCTTTTAATTAGATTATTTGATCTTTATATTGGGCTTACATTTGTGCTTGGTTCATGGTACAAAACTCTATCTCATCTTGTAAGAAGTTGATGATTTGATCATCATTCTCGAACACTTGCTAATTTTCTATGTTTTCATGAATTGTTAGTCTAACCATGAGCTCGATGAGTTGTTTGGACTCTTTCATTATGTTGTATGTAATATCATATTATGTACCTATAGTTGCAAGCCTATCTACATTAACATTATGTACTCTCAATAAGGAAATGATATTGAATGCATTAAATCCTTCTATCATATCCCACACTCTATGTTTGTAGGCTTTCATCAAGCCATTCTTAGTAATGTTCTATGCTCTAACCTGGTTGACAACTAATTCACTATCACCTAAATCTTGCAGTTCCTTAATCCTTTTCTTTTATACAAGTTAAAAGCCTTGGACTAGTGCCTCATATTCAGAAACATTATTCATTTAAGTGAACTGTAGTCTAAAGGCACGGAAGTATTTTTTCTTTTAGGGTAATACCAACATGACACTAGCTCCTGTACCGTTCTTACTTTGGAAGCCATCAAAGTATAATTTTCATGTACCTTCAAAGTCCTCACATGATTTTATGAGGTCAAGTAGCACATAATTCTCTTTCATGATCCAATGTGTGCCTAACCCCATCTCTGCATTATCATAAGGGTCACACTCAAAGAGTTTGTGTGCTCATTCATCCTACAAATTATTTGGGGTTTCCTCTAATTATGTCCCAGCCTCATAGAGAATTGAAGCCTCCTCTTGATTGAAAATCATGTAAATTTTCTAAACTAGGTTAGGAAAGTATGGTTTGACATGGATTTTAAAGATAGTCTCTAGCCTGATGGTCACCTTAGTCCTATATCTGGTTCTTAATAGCATATATGACCAATCTAAAGATAAATACCTGCCGATCTTTATCATGAAGTCTTGAGAGAGGCAAATGGCGAATTAGGGAGGTAAGTCAATAATTGCAATATCTTACATAATGAAAAGACTAAGGTATGCATGTAGCATGAGATTCAAATCTTTGATTATACCTACATCTTTGACCATTATGCCATCAAACTAGACTACTCCTTCTAAAATATGGGCATACACAATTTTAAGTGTATCTATGATCTTCTTTGGCATTATTGAGCTGCTTGTGCCAGATTCAATCATGAAATTATGCATTAGGTGTTGTTTGATGATTAAGGAGACATAAGATGGAGGTAGCTTATTGTTATTGCACACTTGTGCTTCTTTTTTTAGCTAGCACAAATTGGTAGAGGTAGTGGATAATGATTAAGGAGCTTGATAGTCTTGAAAACCTTTTAGTGTGTCTTGAAGCAAATTCTATTGAGATATAATAGTAAGTACATCCCACATAGTGACATTAAGGCTTGTCTTTTTCGTCTACTCAACTATATTAAAAGGAAACTAAGATCCCTTTGACAGTGACTTTAGGGTAGCAGCCTCTCCTGGTGTTGGCGTACTAACTTGATATGGTCCCTCCTTCTACATTATCTTTTCTAAGTGCAAAGGTTGTATAGGTGCCTTAGCTTGCACAACTATGTGATTAACTTGAGGTGTTGAAAGCAAAGGCATTGGGGATGGTATATCTTCTTTTATATCTATCTTTTTAAATCTTGTGTTGAAAGTGACTAGAGTGCTTCCTTTATCAGGTGCACTACTTTGATTCACGTAGTTAAAGTCTTCTTCTTGCCAATTAATGAAAATGGACCCTTCTTATGGCTAAACTAGTGCTTGGATCCTTCCCTCTTACAAGATATGTTGCTTGTTGCCTCTTGTAACTGAGGCATGATTTTCACCTTGAACGCTTGGTTCAAGTTTCTATTTTCATAGTTGGTTTGATTATGTAATTGATTTCATGGGAAACACCATTCAAAATCCTATGTTAGATTGTTCTATACTAGAACAAGGGCTTTAGAGGTGTTGGCAATGTTAGTATTTTGTACATAAGGCACTTTGTTATAGGTGAGCTGATTTTAGAGTTGTGCACCACCTTTGTTAGGAGGTCTATTTGACTGGTATTGCTAATTGAAAGGCTGGCAATTTCTAGGATATTGTGCTTACTACCTTTTGAGGGTAACTAGTTCATTCCTAAAACTTTGCAATAACATCTTCACTTTGTGCAATTCATTACAAGAGATGATGGGTGGAGTAGGTGGGATCAATGTAATAGGGATAGGTGATAGCATAGGTTGTGTAGCTATTTAATTTGGGAGAGGTTTTGTGAATATAGGCATGGGGGTCTAGGCATAATCTTGCCTACTTGAATTAAATAATTTTTTGTGTGCACTGCCACTTCATAGGCATCAGGGAGGATCATGCCTCTCATAGACTAAATCATCACCACTATATCACTATTAAGATCTTTTAGGAAATACAAGAATGTAGTGTTTCGAGAAGGCTAACATAAGGGTAGGATTCTATTCTAGACTCTCTAGAATCTGAAGTTGAAGTCAACCATCATTTCATGTGATGCTCATTTTATAGTCATGATCTATTCTATCAGGGATAAGTGATCACTTTGATATTTAAACTAATTTCATAATTCTTCATTGAGATAGTCCTGGTTGTGAATAAAGTTTGGTTGTAAGCCTTGGTACTATTGAAGAGCTTTTCCATTAAAGGAAAAAGCTAGTAACATGACTGTGTTATTATCCTAGCTAACATGGTACATTGAGCAGATGTTCACAATGTCTTGGATATGATCCATAAGGGAGGTTGAATTTTCACCGATGAAATAGGATAAGATTTTAAGATCAAATACTAGAATGTCATCATATTATGCTAGGAATAATGGTATACCTCCATTGAAAAGCACAAACACCTAATTCCTTGACATTATTATGAATGGAATGGGGAATAAACCTCTCCTTCTTGGATAAAAACTTCTGAATGGGGGTGAAGACTGTACTCTGTGAGGTGACTGGCTTATGCTATGACTTTTGATAGGGTACAAGGATATTTTGACTCTTCTTCTTCTTGAGGGTGCTAGAAGCTCACTGAAATGGAAATTGATGCCTCTTGTAGATGAGCTTGATCTTCTTAGCATGTAGGTAAGGGGCTGATCTTTATAGACCTGAGATGTTTAGATTCACCATGTGTTCTTATTGAGTGTCTACTACATTTATTAGCTAAAGATAGCACCAATTCCTTATATTTTCTTTAAATGGTCCCACCATGCATACTAGAAACTACTGTCATTTAAAATGTGCATCCATGGAATGTTTAGCGATGAGGGAGAGCTTGGAGGTAGGGTGTTGAGAGCAAAGGCCTTACATGAGATGCAAGAGTCTAAGGCACTAGGCATAGGAGTATTATTTTATAGATGCGTGAATAAGTGTCAGTTATCTCATCATAATGATGGGAACATCCCCAAGGTGTGGAACCATTATGATCCTTGGGGCAAACCTTTAGAGTAGGATAGATTCCTTCTATTCTAAGGACACCTTATTTAAGACTATCGTGCAAGCCTAAAGAACAAAAAGGTAAATTAATACTAATATAAACATAGGATCTTGAGGAAAAATGAAGGGAGAAGATAAAATAATGTTGAAAGTAAAATGCGATATTCCTAGAATAAAATGAGCACTCCTACTATCATAAACATAGTAAAAACCCTTGTGAATACAATAATATCACACATTTTCCACTAAGTCACTCCAAATGCATAAGTGTTTCACATAGAGTCACGAGAACACAATACAAAGTTAAGAAGGATGAAGGTTATCTATAGACAAATCCTATCTAGACCCTAATGCACATAGGATATGACCTACAAGTGAGCTCTGAGTTTGATGAGGAGGTGTTGGGAATGGATGATGATGAGAGGGGTGAAAAATACCCACATACAAGGATCAATAGACATGAAATAACACACAAATCATTAGAATAATGAAAAGAGGTGAACTTAATTCTCATTAATCTACAAGTTTTAGCCAATACAAGTTCTCATGGAGGGCAAATTTCAGTAACATGAGGTTGATAGAAATGTGTTGACCCTATAGTAAAAGAATTAGTATTTTATAGTAAACAAGCTTGATTTACAATAAATGTGCCACTTAGGGGTGATGGATGTAGCATTGAATTATTTTACAATGTTATGACTATGCCTCTTGAAGTTTTTTTTGATGATTGGATCTAGGGTTGGTGACAAGATCATCTCTGGGTACACATATGCATGGGGAATGGAAGATTTTCCTTACAGAATTAGAGTATGGTGTGTACTCAGTCTCATTGTCAAGTAACTACTTTTTCACTTAATCACTTTGAAAATACCTCAAGCTCTTCTCAACTACCTCCAACTACTCTCTTTATGTCAGACTGCCACTTGGTAAGTGCCACTTTCTTGATTGATCTAGGATATAGATCTATGAAGATGACACATGTCACTTTGGTGGGATTTTGGAGAAGTTTATTTGGGTTTTTTAGATAGGAGGAGCACATATGTGACATGTGGAGATCTAACACTTTCCCTAGGAGAACCACAGGCTTCTTATGTTAAACGAGTGTTGAGCTGCCACATGGCAATAGTGGAAGGAGAGATGTATACTACACAATTCACAACTATAGTTGTATGATCATGTGCATGGGCATGGAACCATGTTGGCTAGGTGAGAGGAATACCATAAATGACTGTGCACACAAATATTGAAGATCCAAGGTGTGTGCTTCATGGTGTATAACTTCCTCCTATGCCAAGGTACGCATGTGTCACTTGGAAATTCTGCTTGAGGCCAAGGTAGTACACAGTTATATGTTGTGCACCTGTGTAGTGATAGGAGGTAAACATGTGACCCTATATACTGGCATATAAATTCATTAGATAGGTGTGGGGAAGCCTTTAAATAAGAGTGCACATGAAGACTAGAGGTTTTAGGTGTACTCTTCATTATTTGGTAATTTCCCCTTAAATACTTCCTTTACTTAACCATCTAAAATCTTGGAATCCTACATCCTGATATCACATACCTATTGAAATATGCACCATAGAATATTTTTCACAGGTGCATATTAAAAACTTTATGTATGCATGAGTCATCACTACTTCACTACATAGACTTACGCCTTCATCTTTGAGCTTGAGCACAGATGAGAAGTGTATATGCTTACTTTACTTAAAATGCTCAGGTCCTCATAGGTACAATAAGGCTTCAAAATCCCTATGTTGACCTAGAGGTGACTTAAAGAGTCAATAGTAATCCACGTGAAAACTATCTCATTTTTGTTATTGGTAAGCCATATGTAAAAGCATTAGTAAGATTTGTGATTGTTCTATGAAAATCCCTAAATCATGAGTATAGGTACATATATGGGATTGATGTTATCTCTATGTTCACATTAAGGTGCTGTAGACTAGGGGTTAATAATGTTCACAAGGGGGTGAATGTTAAGTTGTGCTCACATTAATAAGTTTGTAATAACTTAATTATTATTAGTTAAACAATATTAAGTTAACAGGTGTTTTTGTGGTATATTATTATTATGAATAATAACAATATTATACGGGGCTAGTTTTATTTAGTTTATCAGTTATACATATATATTGTAGTAATAATATATTTCATATATAGTGGGTTGGTTGTTTGTGTGAGAGATTGTAGAGATCTCACCATCCTAAATATAGTAAACACATTTCTATATAGCTTTTTAATATTATCGTATGTAATGAGTTGAAGAATTGAATGGAAGTATTAGAATATTATTGTGTTTAAATCATTATTTATTATTTTGTGATGTTCAGATCATTTATTATTGAGTAAACTCTAATTTTTACTATTACATGAATCAAATGTCCCTTAACTTTAAATAATAGGCAAGCAAGTATAGATTATACCAATCGGGTATATCCAATGTTTAAATTACATACTACTATAACTAATAGGCACACATCATTATGCACATATATGTGTGTGTGTGTGTGTGTGTGTGTGTGTGTGTGTGTGTGTGTGTGCACTATATATGTCTAAACACTTGTACCTTTAGACCTACTCAAAATATGTATCACTTATCAGTTTTCAATACTGTATGTATTTATATATCAACAATTCAGTCATGATATTCTAAAAAATTTAGATAACCCATAACCAAGTTATACCATAATCTTTCATTTAAATACTTAATCCATTTCTAGAAGACTATTTTCATATGGTTATAGTCTCAGTCCCTCAGACACCTTATGACTCAATTTAACCATCTATTTAATTATAGGTATAATTCTTATATACGAGTAATTGTATATCATAACATGCACCATATGTAAGTACTCTAATGATATCAAAATACTATATTAATATTCACTTATATGTCTAAATCAAGAGTTCCCATACACTTAACTACATTTTGTATGAACATGAGCTTACACTTGTTTAGAAGTTTATATTTATGTTGGCATGGTTTTTCAATTCTCGAGGTCTCATGACTAATTTGGTTTATATCTATCTACAAAAACTTAGAAGCATACAACCCGGTACACCCATATACATTACACTCTTATAATAACTCCTAAAACTTTAGACAAATATATTTCCTCAATAAATATGGATATGGTTTAAAAAAGGAAAAGGTCTTTGACTGTTCTTACCCAATATAACCTTATTGACAAGATATTACTAAACATAACAATATTTTTTTAATATTAAGGAATAAGTAATCATATATGTGTGTGTGTGTGTGTACAGTGATTTAACTATTGCATTTATCTATAATAATAACATAATATTGTTGCATTCCTTTATCATATATAGAACATCCATTAATCTTGTAATCATATTACATGCATGATATTTGATAACATGGATATAATCAAAATTCATCATACATTACAACATAACGAATTCATAATATTCCAAGTGCTATAATATACAAGAGGAATTATATATATGCCAAAAATTATATTCAGCTCGTATTTTCGTACCATAAATTACTATATTAAATTAATATAGCTCCATAATGAACTATTATTAATTCTATGTTATATCAGTTAGCATTTAGATATTATAGCTCGTAATTTATTAATCCAAATTATTAATGAAATTGGATTCATTAATAGCTATGTAGTGACTCCCATTTTAGCTAGAATATTGGGCACATAGCAAAACCAATTTGGAGTAGTCATCTCCCAATACCTAGAAATCAATAATATCTGCTACCAAGTGTCTCCTAATTTAAACATCATTGCCTACTAATTTTAATGCTATTGCTCTATATATATTTACTAATCGAGCTTTGAGGTATATAATTTAGAGAATCTATGCTTGTACTACTGAGGTAATACACTTTGACCTTTGAGGTAATCATATTTGATCTATATAAAACTCATTTTGTGGGATTTACAATAGTCTCTCAAAGCATATTTATATAGTATTCATAAATATAGTAATTGAGCATACTCTCTTTTGTGTTATAGATATTTATTAATCGAGCATTGATTGGTAGGTAGATATTCATTTTAACATCAAGTGTCTCTGAATTATCTCAAAAAAAGATAATTTGACTTTCGGGTTGAATCCAAGTAGGCAAAGAGTGTTGGGTCAACACAACATACATTTTAATGCCATTGCTCTAGAATTCACAGCTTGTGTAAAATTAATTCTACAAAATACTTTCTGATTTATTACCTTATTTTTTATATAATAGTTCATTGAATAATATTAGATCTATAGGGATATGGAGTTATTACAAATCTACATCACGAACCTCATGGATATACAATAGTCTAATTTTATATTAGATATTTATACAAGGTTCGATACATCCACACATAGTTCACTACATTAATGTATGTTTTTAATACTATGCAACTACCTGGGATATAATAAACATCCTACAAAATTTTAGAAAATAGTTGCATAAGTTATTAAGTTGTTGCTCTTATATCCTAAGTTGTTATAGTTAGCTATTTATTTAAGAATCATTAAAGTTCATTATTTATTTAATAAGTATAGTTCATACTAAAGTTACTGCAGTTCATCATGTAAGTCGCCATTATTCAACAAGTCAATTAAATCATTGTTGTCTTTTTTAATAATATCTATTGACTAAGCAACCTACCAGATCATTATACTCAAAGAGATAACTATAACGACTTTTTACCAATAAAAAATATACAGATTGATAATAACTATGATTTATGTATAATATAAATATAGGTTGATATTCATATACATGGATATTTATATGCAACCAGTCGATTTAGATAACTATTTAATTAATTATTATAAGTATTATATTTGTTCAAATATTACTATAGTTTTTCTAGGCATATATAATTTGCTACATAAAGGATTATAAGACATAGACTACAAATTGATCTTAGATGTAGTCTCAAGTTTGAAAGAGTCATTAACTGATTGCTACCATACGACATAATTTTATCCAAGGCATTATGAAAAATATAACTGATTACAATATGATGTTACCTTTTTCTCAGTTTAATGTGTATATCATTCCGAATTAAATACAATTATAATTATACAGTCTATATAATCACAAAGAATTCAAATACATTCCCTACCTAACAGTTTATGCTTTTGTTATTTCTAACTTCTTCGGTTCATCCACCTCCACGATCCTCCCACTTTGTCTCTCTTTTCCTCCCTTTTTTATCCAATTTATTATTTTTGCTTCCATGAGGAAAAGCGTAGATTTTTATTTTATTTTATTTTATTTAATATCTTACTTTTGTTTTTATCCAATTTTAAACCTTTCTTCCCTTTTTTTAAATTTACTTGTTTTATCTCCTTTTCTCAAAAATCATGAGATTTTTTTAAAACTTGCCTCTTCTATTTAACTTACCATTTTTTTCTTTTTCTACTTTTTTCTTATCTATCTCTAATAAAAATAATTAATAAATTAACTAATTAAATTAACACCAAGTAAATGTTAAAATGGTTTAATGATAATTTCGTACATCAATAACCTAAATTTAGTAAGCAAATCATATTTCTAACAACATTTAATGGACATACTCGCAAGTCATGCAAGACAAATTTCATAGAACCATTAAACTATTCTAATGACCATGATAACCTAACTAATGTAAGTGATATCAAAATACATTATGGTATCCATTTTATTATGCATTCTAACATGTACTAGCTAATGTAGTGTGTGTAGGGTTCTAGCTGATTTCTTTGTCATCTTTCAATATCTCCATCTACGTCACCCTATTTGATGATGCTCATCCTCCATCATGCTCTGAGGGATGAGTTCTCTTGCATCAACCTCACAACAAGTAGGTAGTTAGACTATATATACATGATATACATACATTATAAAATATATCTAAAATAACAAATCAATATATTTGTAATCTAAACATACACACTACAACTAACTTATACCAATGTAATCATGTAGCCTAAATAATATCCTACTATCTGATAATAGCATATATCTCAAAGCTTAGTTAAAATAACCCAAAACAGATTTATACACTATAAATATCTATAGATAATCAAATAGTTTACTTGGTGAGAAATCAAGATGTAACATCCTTCCCCCCTAAAGCTAGTCATCGTCCTGGATGACACTTATTCAAACATAAGTTTTGATTTAAAAATATTTTTCAGTAAAAAAAATAACATAATATAAAGTATAAAATCAAATAAATAAATGTGAAATTACCTATAGAACTCATCGTAGTTCTTCCAAGTAACACTATTCTTAGAGTATTGGTCCCGCAAGACCCTGCCCTATGACATCTTCTTATTATCCAAATAAGGTTTGCAAGTATTTCTTACTCTGAAGGGTTCTGTCATGACCACCTTGGGGTCTAGAACTAGGAAGACAAGTCTATATACTATAAGAATGACCACTTTTAATACCTTGAAGGGCCCCATATATCTCATTGAAAGTCTCATTGACTTCTCAAAAGCACATGAGATCATCATAAAATCCTAAACACATGGACAGGGAGAGTTATACAAAACCTTCTAGCCCCTTGACACATCTCTCTAACTAAAAAAGTTATTTTTCTCATTCTATAGAAAAGTACTTAGGGAGCTTGGTAAGATAATATATAAGTTAATACTATCACTACTCTGCATAGCTTCGAGTAAGTGTAACATGTCAGTACTACCACTACTCCACGTAGCTTCTAGATAACTATGATGATGAATAAGAACTTGAAATATTATATTTATAATGTGTAAAACATTTCAAAATTAAGGGATACCCAATCCATAGTATACATGCATATGGCGATATGATGATACCCATTTCACAGTATACATGTGTATGGCCATATGACTTAATTTGACAAGTCCATCTACCAAATCCTAGATTTAACAAGATCCCCTTATTAGATCCTAACTCAATAAATTTGATAATTTCATCTATCAAACCTTGGATTCAACAAGCTCCCCTTGTTAGATCCAAATTAAGTAACTACCAAATCAATGTGAGATAAATAAGATCCACTCCCATCTCACATTCCTAATTCACCACTCTTCCTTTATGTCTCCATGACCTAATGATCTCCAAAATGTGCACAAAGTTCAATGGATCATGATTCTATACTAACAAATCATAGAAATCAATAATATATGCTAAAAATAAATTCTAGATGTACCAACATACATACAAGAAAAATCATACAATCATTCTGGAATTCTATTAAGTTTCTACTAGCCAAATATAACTAGCTTCATATTTCACATCTTAAACTATTATTTAATATTTATAGTTAATAGGAAACAATGTCAAAACTAACATAACATAAAAAGGTCAAGGATCACACCATCCTTCTAACCTTATAAAGAAAATAAGTGAGACAATGTCTCCTTGCTTACTCGAATACAACACGACAAGTTAAAAGTTTATCTTAACCCTAAGATTGATAAGATGTTATGCTCATCCCATTCCTTACTCGCCCTTGGTGAAAGGTACATAAATATCAAAACAACATGTTTTAAGCAAGATAAAAATAATATCAATCTAATCAAGAGTATATAATATCATAGCAATTATAATCAACTTATAAACCTTAATCTAGAACCAATATAAATTCAAGGTTTGTCACTCCTCAAAATCAAAGTTCACAAGTAGCACTAGAAAGTATGACTTTAAAAATTCACAAGTGGAAATTAGAGAATTAACATCTCCATAGCAAAACTCTTAAATACCCTCACACGGTATAAAGATAACACCACAACACAAGTTTTCATTATCACTACATACTTACCAAACTTGTAAGAGTATTATCATAACCTACTTCCATAACTGGAAGGAAAATACTAACCACAAAGATGTATCAATCCATCCAATCCTACAACTTCCTGCTCAACAAGAAGTAGAACACACTATCTACAAACTTAATGGAATATGGTCAAAAAAACTATTTAAATAACAAATTTTCATTTAAGGGAACACTAACTCAACATCATGAAAAATGAGTCCACTTTGTGGCTTATAATGATGTTAAAGGAGGGTGAGCGAGTGACAACTCACCTCTATGCCCACTATGAGATATGACACTTCTTCCCAATACACATAAATATAGGGGTGCCCATCCATGAATAAACTCCTAATCACATAGGGATTCTCAACAAATACATCTACACTCTACCACAAGAAAAATCCCACCGCACTAGGTAGTACCAAACTAAAAATGGTCCTATAATATTTCCCACTCCTAGGATTCATGTATATAAGACACAAAGATTTTAAAACAATTAGAACACAAAACATAAATAATGAAGGTGACTTGATTATCAAGAAAAATGTAATCATACTCAAGGTGTTCAATCTAAGTGATCAAACTATGGTAGGAATCTCTTATTTATGACTCAAAAAATATGTTATGTACTTACCTACCTACACATATTACAAAACCAACACCATTGAGACATTCAATAAACCAACCCCTTAACAACTCTAAGAGTCATGAATGTTCTTAAGGTACATACTATATGTACCACACACATTTCACTATTGTCCTTTTTGATAAATAGAATGATATGAAAATGCTAATGGACTCATTAGGTCCTAGGGTTCGAGCCATAGCTTTAATACCACATGTAATAACCCCACTGGGTTTGACGAAGAAATAATAAAAATATTTAATACAAAATTAGACTGATGTATATCCCTGAGGTTCATTATGTAGATTTGTAACAACTCCATATTCTTATAGATCTAATATTATTCAGCTAACTATTATAAAAAAAGGAAGGCAATAAATTAGAAAGGATTTTGTGGGATTAATTTTACACACGTTATGAATTATAGAGAAATGGCATTAAAATGTACGTTGTGTCAACCCAGCGCTCTTTGCCTACTTAGATTCAACCCAACAAGTTAAATTATATTTTTTAGAGATAATTCAAAGACACTTAGCGTTAAAATGAATATCTACCTACCAATCAATGCTTAATTAATAAATATCTATAACACAATACAGAGTACACTCGATTAATGTATTTATGAATACTATATAAATATGCTTTTAGAGACTATTATAAATCTTGAAAAATGAGTATTATAGATCAAATATGATTACCTCAAAGTTCAAAGTGTATTACCTCAGTGGTATGAGTGCAGAGTCTATGAATTATATAACTCAAAGCATGATATATATATATATATATAGAGTAATGGCATTAAAATTAGTAGGCAATGATGTTTAAATTTTGAAACACTTGGTAGCATATATTATCAATTTCCAGGTATTGGGAGATGACTACTCCAAATTGGTTTTTCTATGTGCCCAACGTTCTAGCTAAAATGGAAGTCACTACATAGCTATTAATGAATTTGATTTTATTAATAATTTGGATTAATGAACTATAAGCTATAATATCTAAATGCTAACTGCTATAAAACAAAATTAATAATAGTTCATTATGGAACTATATTAATTGAATATAGTAATTTATAGTATGGAAATATGATTTGAATACAATTTTTTGCATCTATATTTTTCCTCTTGTATATTCATATCACTTGGAATATCATGAATTTTTTATGTTGTAATGTATGATGAATTCTAATTTATATCCATG
This sequence comes from Torreya grandis, assembly GCA_037957365.1. Classification (NCBI taxonomy): domain Eukaryota; kingdom Viridiplantae; phylum Streptophyta; class Pinopsida; order Cupressales; family Taxaceae; genus Torreya; species Torreya grandis. The sequence goes on along the minus strand of JARHVA010001069.1, from coordinate 3,597,171 downwards.
TTATCAAAAATTGTGCATATAATATGAATACACGATTAATGATTGTTCTATTTATGATAAAGGAATGCAATGATATTATATTATTATTAGAGTCAAAGACAATATTTAAATCATTGTACACATATAGATATGATTACTTATTCCTTTATATTATAGAAATATTGTTATGTTTAGTAATAGCTTGCTTATAAGGTTATATTGACTGAGTAATTGACTGAGGACCATCAAATACCTTTTCCATCTTTAAAACATATCCATATTTATTGAGGAAATATATTTGTCTGAAGTTTTAGGAGTTATTATAAGAGTGTAATGTATATGGATGTACCAAGTTGTATGCTTCTAAGTTTTTGTGGATAGACATAAAACAAATTAGTCACGAGTCCCTGAGAATTGAGAAACCATGCCAACATAAATATAAACTTCTAACCAAGTGTAAAGTCATGTTCATATAAAACATAGTTAAGTATATGGGAGTTCTTGATTTAGACGTATAAGTGAACATTTATATAATATTTACATATCATTGGAGTACTTACATATGGTGCATGTTATGATGTACAAGTACTCATATATAGGAATTATACCTATAGTTAAATAGATGGTTAAATTGAGTCATAAGGTGTTTGAGGGACCGAGACTATAACCATACAAAAATAGTCTTTTAGAAATAGAATTAAGTATTTAAATAAAAGATTATGGTATAACTTGGTTATGGGTTATCTGGTTTTTTGAGAATAGCATGTGAGAAAACACATTTTATCTAGATAAAGTAGAGCATATAGGCATGATTTTAGAGACTCCTCATCATCTAATTAGCCAAAGTGAAAAATACATAAAGAGGGCACAAGGAACTCTACTAATAACATTGATTTAATGCTAAAGACAAGAATAAAATGGGTACTCTTATTCAACTTTTTTTATGTGGTCTGATACACCCATAAGACTATGGAAACTCAATTATCCCAATTGGTGCAATCGATGTTACAAATATTGGTTAGTGTATTACCCATGATCTTGTTGAAGGCTTTAGTTGTGGCATTGGCTTGAGGGTGGTATTTTGTGGTATTATGGTTTGCATTCATGAACTAGACCTAGAGGATGCACATGGTTTCATTGAGGAAGTGAGTGCCATGGTCACTTATTAATCTTAGAGGGCATACATATATAGTGATGATATTTCCCCAAGGAAATTTGGTGGTAGTCATAGTATTACAATCACATGTGGGCATTGCTTCAACCTAATGTGTGAGATAGTTTGTGGTAATTATGATGTACTACGTGCCAGTCCATCATGCAGCTAATTAAATGGGCCCAACAAAATTAATAGCCCATTTCTCAAATGGTTCATGAGTAAGTATTGGATGAACATGCATAGCATCTTATCAATTTGGTTTACCTATGCGCTAACAGATATCACATTTACAATCATAAGCTTTGGCATATTTAAATAAGGTGGGCCACTATAATCCAACTAGTAGGACTTTTAATGTTATTATGTCACTAGCATAGTGTCCTCTTGTTATGCCCTCATATACCTCTTAAAGGACTTCCATGCACTCATGTTGCATCACGCACCTTCGTATTAATTTATCCCAAACAACTATATATAGGTTTCTACTAATAAGCTAGAGAGGGGTAGTACGCATAACTAGTTATTGTTTCTCTTAAGCGGTAAGGTTATCTGGTATGGACCCTACTATAAGAAAATCCATAATTTATTCTAATTATTTGGGCACATGCATAGGTTTAAAAATGTATACATCAGTTAAATCATCCTCTATGGTGTGTGTTGGTTCACCATATTGAACACATGAGAGGTGGTCTATACCAAAATTATTTTTTCCTAATTTTATGACCATAGAAAATAAGAATTTTTAAAAAATAATAGTCCATTAGTAGATGCATCCATGCAATATTGGCTTATTTACAAAATACTTGAGTTATTCATGATCCATATAAAAGATAAATGGGGTTGCCAATAAGTATTGGTGAAACTTCTAAAGTGCATAAACCATAGACAAGGCCTCATAATTGATTATGGAGTAGTTCAATTCAGATGGTGTGGAATTTTGGCTTGAAAAATAAATAGGATGATCAAGGTTCCCTCACTAGGTTGTGTCAGGATAACACCTACTTCCATGCCTAAAGCATCAACATGTACATGGAATGGTTGGTTCTAGTTCAGGAATTGGAGAATGGTTGCAGTCACTAGTTTCTCCTTTAGGGTCTCAAATGCTTGTTGATGTTAATTGATCCATAATAATAGGCCATTATGTTTGAGTAGTTCTTCCATCAGGGCGGCTATGTTAGCATAACCTTGAATGAACTTCTTATAATACCCCATGTGACCTAAGAAGGTGCAAACCTCATGCTAAGTGGTTGGTGTTGGTAGTTGGACAATGATCACAATTTTAACCAAATCCACCGAGAGTCCATCCCAAAAAATAATATGTCCCAACATGATCCGAAGTGGGATGGTAAATATGCACTTCTTTGGATTCAATTTTTTTTGAAACTGTTGGCAATGTTCAAGCAAGAGGTACAAATTGTCACAATGGTCTTACACTACACCATACATAGTCTAGTCATCCAAGTACACTTAAAGTAACTTGTGGATGAAATCATTAAAATCCTCCACCACAATTCATGAGAACATGGTTGGCATATTCTTAAGGCAAAAAGGCATAACATTATATGCAAAAGAACCCCATTCAATTGTAAAGGTTGTATTTGCCTTGTCTTCTTCAGTAATTTGTACTTGGTGATAACCATAAAATCTATCGATGAATGTGTAGATCTCACACTTGGTAACTTTTGTCACCAAATGTTACACCATAGAGATTATTTTTCAAGGATACTCTAATATTTGGGAAACATGGGATTACCTCTAGGCTTATGGGTTGCCTATAGAAAATGTAAACCTCTAGCTTTAAGGGATAGCTCCCTAGATATGACTTTGTTTGCTTATCACCTACACTACTTGCTTGCTTGGATGAAAAGGGGTAGAAGTAACATGAAATTAAAATAATATAATGAGGTGATAAACCAAAATGATCTCCACTAGACATACCATATGCTTTCACTAATAACCATGACTCACAACACTAGTCTTAACATCCTAGGTTATTCTAACATAAGTATTTCAAACATGGAGGTGATATGCATTGCACTACTCAAGGTGAGTGAACATGAGGTCAAATTGAAGACACTAATTCCACTCTTTTACACTTAGATATAGGAAAATACACTTGGCTACACTTCATGTGACCTATTAGAGGGATAACTACTAGCATCAAACAAGGAAGAGTTGAGAGAAATCAAGGATATATATTAAGCACTATACCTTTCACTATACACCACTTCACACACTTAGAAAATATAGCTTGTGAAATCAAAACTAGATTGAAAATATTTATTTCAAAGGCAAAATATAATATCAAAATAGTAGGGCTTCACCATACCAGGTGTGGATTGGATCATAAAAGCCAAAATGGCTTGCATTTATAGCAAATGGAGAAGAGAGAGAATAAAAAGAAGTGGAAAGGTCACAAAGACAAGTGTTAAAGCATGAAAACTAGTTACATTGTAGGAGAATAAAGTGGATAATAAACCATGAAGGTCTTCTTGGACAAGTGTCCATCTGAAGCATGACAAACTCTTCAAATTGGCGTAGAGACTCTTCAACTAACCCTCTTAAAACTGCCTTCATGATGAAGCATATTTTGGCCACTTATAAATAAACTAAGAAGAGTTAACACATGTTCATTGTCTTAAGAAGGTTTTAAATAAGATATAAGAGTCATCAGATGCTTCCTTAATTGATAGCCTTCCTAATGACACTTGCATTCATTGTCTATAGTCACTCATTGGTCTTCTGGGCCTCATTGTTCACATTTGTCATCAAGGTGACCTTTAGTTTCTCAACAAAATCAATGGAATAGGTGTTAATACACATTTTAAATTCACATATGCCTTATAATACATGAATTAGACCTTAAAAAGATCCAAAAAACAACTTCTCATCTTCTCACTAAGCAGTCACTTACTCTTTTCACTGTCTATCCAAGACCACCTAAAATAAACTATGTAGTAGAAAGGTTTCCATGATTATCCAAGATGAGAAATGAGTTTATGTATTTGTAATAAGTCCCTATAGAACTTATTCAATAGCCTTCATTTGTTCCTTCTCTTTTGTACCTACAAAACACCCAAAAACTTATAAATGCCCTTGAATTTAGCTTGTATGTATGAGTAGGGTATAGATCAATTAGATGTCTAGGGGACTGAGAGAGTCTTAAAAAATTCTAAAACAATTTCAATCCTAAACTACCCCTCTCAAATTCATCTCCTTGCATATTTTCTCCATCAAGTCAAAACAAGGGTTTTAGAAGGTTTTGCTTCTAAAGGATGATTCATAAAAACTAGACATCCAACCCATAAACCAATTCCACAAATATTAATTTTAGAACCCTCCCTAATTACCCCTAGATGCTTGAGGTCTCATGCTTGGTGTTTGTATATATATGAGCACTTGAAGTTGTCATATCAAGCTTTCTGATGCATTTTGGGTACCCTTGTCATGGTTTTAGGTCAAAATCGACCCCTCTATGTATTTCCTCTATATAAAAATAGTATTTATCAACCTTATGCCTTCCTTATAAGTTTTTCAAGTGGCTTGGAGGGTTCATATGGTCTTATAACTGAAGTTGGGCCTCAATAGGGCTTAGACCTAGTTATAGGCCTAATAGGCCTGAATGTGTCTGATTGCCCATGACCACATCTAAGTGGTATTAATGGAGGTGAGTGAGGATTCACACTTTTTCACTTAATCATAACTCTTTACACCTTTATACAATGTTCCAATGCCCCCATCATGTTCTCTTACCATCTACACACCAAACCTATAGCTTTGTCATGACTGGGAGTGCCCTTTGTCTAAGATAAAACAAAGGGCATCTCCCTTATTTTATAGGACAAAATGAGACCATGAGAGGGTATAATAGGTCTTGATGACCTTATGTTAAAAATTACATGGTTATATCAATCTTCTATTGTTCTCAATACTTCAAGAACCTAAGACTAGTTGTTTAATCTGTGTATTGTCTGTAGGGTCTATATGCAGAGTTGGGCTTGTTCCATCTCAATCTGAGTCAGAGTGTTTTGCTCTAGGGACAATATGGAAAATTTTCATGATATTTATGAGTGTGGAAACTTTATGTTCATCCCATTAGACATATTTTCCCAGCTTTCACACCTGCATTCTCCATTTGCATAGACTAGTCCATGGACTATGTTGACTATAGGTGTGTATTCTTAGGTCAATGAGATTCCTGTAGGTATTTATGAACATTGTGTTTCATGTTTAGGTTATTCTTGAAGTACCTAAGATTATTTAATAGTTGTTTGAACTCATCTTATGCGTAGATACCTATTCCCACATCCAAATTACCTCTCTTCACAAGTATGAGTTAGTTTGTCTACTCAGTCAAACTGTAGATGACCATTTAGGAGAATTCAAAGACTCTTGTAGGTGATGTTCTATGTATGACCACTATGTTTCAAATCCTTTGATTTTCTTTGTGGAATTATCACTATTCCACACTTGAAATGGATCAATTCTTGTCTTAAGATCATGATCTCACCCCTATACCATCATTATGCTACAGGTTTGCAGTATCAAGGTTCTCTTTGTTTCAAATACCACTGAATATCTATAGTGGAAGTTGGAAACTTGTTTGCATTATCCTATTTTGATCAAACAACCACCTTTATCATGTTAATACATTACTCTAGGCTTGGGATACATGAGAGAAACCATTAGGCCTATATATACTTCAAGGAATTTCACCATGGGATGTCTTTTGTATGAGCAAATACCTTTTTTGGAGAAGTTAAGGTAAGTTGTCTCAGTTGTAACTTTTCAATCATGTGGACATGGAACTCAAGTTTGACTACACATAAGGACCTCACCATTTTCACATTGGTCTTCTCTATCCTCTCAAACCTTAATGAAGGTTTTAAATGAGCTCAAACACTTGTATTTAAACATTCCTCTGCCTTATTTGGACTACCCTAGGCCACTATTGAAGACTGTCTATAGGTGATAACCAGATATATGATTGTGCTAATAATTGGTTCTCACAACCAATCATTAAACCTCTTTGAATAACTCAGTCTTATTTTTTCCACCTTAGGAGTCTTCTCACCATGTTGAAGCCTCCTTGTTTCATCACCATGACTGATCCAGGATTGTCTCCACTTGACTGTAGGTGACAGTCAGAGAGTTTTTTTATTATACTTATGATTCCAACTATGTTTAACTCCATCAATGCCACTGTTGTAACTCAACCTCCAAAAGAGAAATTGGTAACCATGCCATAAGAGGTTAGAAACATCACCTTTGATCTAAAACCACTATAGGATGGAAAAACTTTGTAAGTGATGAAATAATGTTTGTAAACATCAATGGTGTCTCCCATGAATAAAATGAAGTAGTCTTGCTCATTCCTTTACCTCCACACATGTAACCAGACTAAGGATCATATGAGAAGGATGGTCACACTCTCCAAGAACATGTACATCACTTGATTTCACAAAACAATCCAAAATAGATAAGAAAAATAAAGGCCATGGGGATGTGCAAATAGAAAAGAGGAGCTAACTCTCTTAGCAATGTTTGATAGATCATAGATCATCAATACTATAAATATTTCCATGAATTTTTAGTACATATAGAGTATTACCATCCACCAAGTGCACTTTCTCTAACTCGACTCCTTTTGGCCGTACCAAACTGAAACCAGTTGAATATTCTAGTTTGTACAAAAGAGTGATAGGAAATATATGATGATTTTGATCATTTTAAAACCTATCAAAGCTGTTGAGTTGTGGAGCTAAAAGCTTCATTGAATGTGCAAATGTGGAGGTTGCTGGGTTACACAGTAATCGACATTAGTTAGAGCCAACCGACATCGGTTAGGGGTCGACCGACATCAGTTATCTTCAGCTACACAGTAACCAGCATCGGTTAGGGTCCACCGACATCAGTCACCTTCAGACCGACATCGGTCATCTGTGCATTTCTAAAACTATTTTAATTTTAGGAGAATAGTTAGTTTTCATCTAAAGACTAAAATTAGTCTTGATTCTGTGTTTTTAATTATTGTTTACTTTAGGTTCTATTTAAGAGACCTATGGGGCTATATTGTAATCAAGTAGGCAACAACAACCATTGGGTTGATTGTCACAAGGAGGCAACAACAATTGGGTTGATTGTCACTGGAGGGAATAACAACTCGGTTATTGAGTTGGTTGTAATTGATTGAGAGAGAGAGAGAACTCTTAAGTGAGAATTACTGTACATCCAAGAGGTGTGGAAAGAAAGAGATTTCTTCATTGTATTTCCTTCTGAAAGAGTTTTATACAATATTGGTTGTTTTTTGTATCTCCTATTGTTTGTTGTTTCTGATTTCTAGTTACTTATTTCTTCTGGTTTAATTTCGTGTTTAGTTGCTTATACAAAAGTAATCAATTATACTCCAAGGAGGTCCTAACAATTGGTATCAGAGCTATGTGTATACACTAACAAGTGGTATCAAAGCGTGTTAGTGTTTGTTGATTACAGGTTCACTCACATGGGTTTCTGTTTGAGTGGGAGTAAAGCAATGGCAGAAGAAAGTAAACAAAGAATGGAGAAATTCAATGGAAAGAATTATCAATTATGGAGGATGCAGATAGAAGATTATCTGTATCAAAAATATTTGTACTTACCATTGGGTGGGGTTTCAAGAAAGCCCATAGATATGAAAGATGAAGAATGGAATGTTCTTGATAGAAAGGCTCTTGGATCTATAAGGTTGAGCCTAGCATCGTCTGTGATTTCCAACTTATCACAGGGAAAGACAACGGTAGAGTTAATGGATACTTTGGAAAATTTATATGAGAAACCCTCAGCTTCGAATAAGGTATTTCTTATGAAGCAATTATTTAATTTACAAATGCAGGAAGGTGGATCGGTATATAGTCATCTTAGTGATTTCCATGGATTAGTAAATTAGTTAAATTTAGTCAAAATAGTTTTTGATGATGAAATTAAAGCTCTCTTAATCTTATGCTCTTAACCTAAAAGTTGGCATAGTTTGGTAATGGCAGTTAGTAATACTGCGTCTGCTTCAAATATCTTGAAAGTTGATGATGTTGTTAGTGTAATCTTGATTAAAAAAATTCACAGGAAAAGCACATGGGAAACATCAGGTAATGCTTTATGTTTTGAAAGCAGGGGATGGCAAAGAGAGAAGGGTAGGCAAGGGAAATCAAGGTCAAAAATGGGAAGTAGATCCAAATCCAGAAATGGAAGGATAACCTGTTAGAATTGTGGAAAGAAAGGGCATGCAAAGAAAGATTGTTGGTTGAAAGAAAATCAGCATGAAGGTAATAAAGAAGCAAAAGATGTAGGTATTGTTGCACATGATGCTCTTATATTTTCCTTGGATAAATTAGAATCATGGGTTTTAGATTTTGGTGCCTCTTTCCATGCAACCCCAAATAGAGAATTTTTTAATGATTATGTCCATGGAGACTTTGGAAAAGTTTATTTAGGGGATGGTGAGCCTTGTCAAATTGTTGGCAAAGGAAAAATGTAGCTGAAATTGTAGAATGACAACACATGGGTGTTGAAAGATGTCATGCATGTACCCATCCTGAAAAGGAATCTGATTTTTGTAGGAAAGTTGGGTGATGAGGGTTGCACAGTAACTCTTATAGCTGAATCTTGAAAAGTTTCCAAGGGTGCACTTGTATTAGCAAGAGGTAAGAAAGTAGGTACATTTTATCTATCTACTTGTATTACTGATTATTTTCCTTCTATTTTATCTACTTCAAATGTAGATGCAAAGTTGTAGCATTGTAGGCTTGGTCACATGAGTGAAAAGGGAATGCATATTCTTAAGTCAAAAGGTAAGCTTTCAAATTTGAAAAGCATAGATTTAGATTTCTGTGAGCATTGTATTTTTGGGAAATAAAAGAAAGTGAGGTTTTTCAAAAATGGGTCAACAAAGAAGAAGCACAAGTTAGAGCTTGTTCACACAGACGTGTGGGGACCAGCTCAGGGAGCTTCTATTGGAGGATCACAATATTATGTTTCTTTCATTGATGATGCTACAAGAAAGGTATGGGTTTATTCCATAAAAAGGAAATTTGATGGTTTTGACACATTTAAGAAATGGAAAGCCTTGGTTTTCAATGAGAAGGTGATGTACAATGATCAGCTTAAGTGGCTAAATAATTCTGAGCATGGCAATCTTGATTTGGATGAGGTTATGATCCAAAATGAGCTTGCGGGTAAAAATCATCACTCATAGGAAAACACAAAAACTAACATCGGTCAGGCAGAGACGGATGTCGGCCAAGCATGAATCGACATCGGTCAGGTGAAGACTGAAATTGGTGATGTGGGTCAGGTAAAAACCGACGTTGGTCAGATGGCAACCGACGTCGGTCAGGTTGATCAGGTGGAACTGACATCGGTCAGGTGTAGACCGAGAGATGACTAGGATCGGTTACTGTCAGAAGGAAATTTGGGTGGACATCAAGCTGTGAATGAGTCTCAAATGCACATGAGGAGGTCCAAAAGGGTAACTAAACCTCTGATTCGTTATTCCTTTTCTTTATACTACTTGTTGCTCACTGATGGTGGAGAACCAGAAAGTTTTGATGAGGCAATGTAGGTAGAATCCAAGAAACAGTGGGAGCATGGCCTGAATGAGGAAACTGATTCTTTGGAAGAGAACCAAACGTGAGATTTGGTTAAGTTGCCAGCTGGAAAGAAAGCACTAAAAAACAAATGGGTTTACAGGTTAAAAGAAGGAGAGAATGGACAAGTGAGACATAAGGCCAGGTTATATGGTCTTAAGGAAGCTCCAAGACAATGGTATTTGAGGTTTGACAGGTTTATGACAAAGCATGGCTTTAGTAAATGTCAATCTGACCATTGTGTTTATTTTACCAGATTAGATAATGGTAGCTATATTATCCTATTACTGTATGTAGATGATATGCTTGTTGCAAGTTCACACATGCAGAAAATTACTGAGCTAAAGGTAGAATTAGCTTAGACATTTGCCATGAAAGATTTAGGAGCAACAAAGAAAATCCTTGGCATGAGTATTAAGAGAGACAGGAAAAATCACAGTTTGATTTTGTCTCAAGAGGATTATGTGAATAAGGTGTTGGAGAGGTTCAATTTACAGAATGCAAAACTAGTAAGCACACCTATGACTGGACACTTCAAGTTGAGCAAAGAACAGTGTCTTAAATCACATGATGAGGTTGAGTACATGGTATGTACTAGACCTGATATTACCCAAACAGTGGGAGTTGTTAGCAAGTTTATGGCCAATCCAGGAAGGGAGCACTGGAAAGCAGTTTAGTGGATTCTCAGATATCTGAGAGGGACTAGCAATAGGCATTTATGATATGCAGGGTCAAACACTTCTCTACATGGGTATGTAGATTCAGATATGGTAGGTGACTTGGATGGCAGGAGAAGCACCACAAGATATGTGTTCACTGTTGGTGGAACGATGGTTAGCTAGATTTCAAAGTTGCAGAAGGTTGTTACCCTGTCTACTACAGAGGTAGAATACATTAGAGTCATAGAGGCTAGCAAGGAAATGATTTGGATGACTCGATTCATGGAAGAGTTGAGAAAGGAGCAAGAGAGTTGTAGATTGTACAGTGATAGTCAAAGTGCAATTCATTTGGAAAAGAATTCAGCCTTTTATTTAAGAACCAAACATATACAGCTTAGGTACCACTTCATTAGATAGGTATTGGAGAATGGTCAGTTGAAGCTGGAAAAGATCCATACGGATAAGAACCCTGCTGATATGTTAATAAAGCCAACAATAAAGGAGAAGTTGAATCTTCATTCAACTTTTGTTGGTCTTCAAGATTAAACTTGAAGATGGAGAAACAAGCCAAAAACAAATTAGAGGATGTTGTTGTACAGGTACAGGTGCAGCTGTTTATCTCCAAGTGGGAGATTGTTGAGTTGTGAAGCTAAAAGCTTCACTAAATGTGCAAATATGGAGGTTGCTGAGTTACACAGTAACCGACATCAGTCAGAGCCAATCGACATTGGTTAGGGGTCAATTGACATCAGTTATCTTCAGCTACATAGTAACTGGCATCGGTTAGGGTCGGTCGGCATCGGTCACCTTCAGACCGACATCGGTCATCTGTGCATTTTTAGAACTATTTTTATTTTAGGAGAACAGTTAGTTTGCATGTAAAGACTAAAATTAGTCTTGAGTCTGTGTTTCTAATTATTATTTGCTTTGGGTTCTATTTAAGAGACCCATGGGGCTGTATTGTAATCAAGTAGGCAACAAAAACCATTGGGTTGATTGTCACAAGGAGGCAACAACAATTGGGTTGATTGTCACTGGAGGGAATAACAACTCGGTTATTGAGTTGGTTGTAATTGATTGATTGAGAGAGAGAGAACTCTTGAGGGAGAATTATTGTACATCCAAGAGGTGTGGAAAGAAAGAGATTTTTTCATTGTATTTCTCTTTGGAAGAGTTTAATACAAGATTGGTTGTTTCTCGTATCTCCTATTCTTTGTTGTTTCTGATTTCTAGTTACTTATTACTTCTGGTTTAATTTCGTGTTTAGTTACTTATACAAAAGTAATCAATTATACTCCAAGGAGGTCCTAACAAAATCTTCCCAAGCATGGAATTAGACTATGTGGATTTGAAGATTCACTTTTGGAGTAGCCACATGTGCCCATATTGATATATAGGTCATACAATTACCTAAAACCACATGAAATTGCCTTATATTATTGAAAGGATGTTGTACCTACAATTTTTTAGTCTCAAAATGGTTTCCTTGACATATTATGACATGTAGGATGTTTAATATTTTTTTGGAACACTTTTCCCCCTATATAAACTATACAAGTTCAATAAATGACTCAAAATGTGACCTTAGAATGACTTAGGACAAACTATAGACAAATATGACAAAGATAAACATATTTTTGACCTTATTAAAGACCATGGAACACATTTCACACCATATAATGCCCCTATAACAAGTTTAAATATATATGGGGTTAACCTAATTTAACTTGTAGTTAAATTGGTCAACATTTTGGTGTTTTATTAAGAGCGGCAATCTAGCTATGACAAAGACCAATAGCCTTCTTCTATCCATTGAGATAAGGAGTCACCTATACACTATACTTGACACTAAATTTCCTCTAGAATAACACCAAACCACAACAAATAACAAAAAACAAACACACAAGACAACATACTAAAGCAAACACACTTGTGTTCACAAGAACATTTAGGGAAACCACACACAACATAAGCAAAGCACACCTATCCTATTATGTACAAGACCTCAAACACTTGAGGTGAATAAAAATCATCATCAATTTAACCAAGATAAAATATAGTACCTCTTGCATCATTGCTTCTCCATGAAGATGATCCATTGTGTGAAGCATACTTGTCAACAAACATTTGTTTATGTAGATGGTCAAAGACTTACCATATTTAGATCCTTTGTTCATTGCAATTATGTCACTTGAAGTTCTCAATAATTTTCTATCTAGCCCTCTAAGAGTCTTGTTTGACTTTTCAACTAATTTTACTTCTATCATGTCCAATTAGCACTTCCCAAACTAAATTTTGGGAGTTTTCAAAGTTATCTCAACTTTACATTATTCTTGAAAATGATATACTTGATGTATAATACCATGAAGATTGTTCTCTTTCTACCCCAACACATTTTAAATTAATTCAACCTAATATTGAGGTTGGACTAATCCTCAAACACACATTTATGGCTTGTGTTCATTAGACTCCTTCATGACTGTAATCTTCTTGGCAATGACTAGAGATTCATCCTCATGCTTAACAAGACACTCTTCCTCATGTTTAGAAGATTCATCAACAACCTTATTATCAAATTCATGTTTCTTAGGAAGGGAAATAGACTTACTCAACTACTCAAATTATTAAGCTATGGCATGGAATTGTTGCCATAGATCATCTTCTTCTGCATGTTTTCCATGTTCATGGACTCTTCCATTTTGTGCAGGTAGAATACCATTATCTTGATCCACCATGGTTTTCAAACTAACATCATAATGCATATGAACAAGGTAATTACCTTCAACATCTTGTAAAAAATAAGTATCAATGCTTACCTTAGATTGCTTATCACCTTCCTCATGGATGATGTATGTCCTAAGATCAGTCTGCTAAAGTAAAGTGTATGGATCATATCCATAAGTGTCATAATCATACTCATCTAGGAAAAGGTTTGATATGATGTCAATCTTAGAGGATTTTCCATCATCCATAGCAAACTCTTCTTGATCATTGATTGTGTAATTGATATTAGAGATTGCTTCTACATAGGGCTCAACATGAAACTTAGCCAATGGTTGAGTTCTAATGGTTACCTTTGCTCCATACCTTGTCTTGAAGGCTAAGGACCAATCAGATAAGAGGTAGCCTCCTATTTTGTCTATGAAATCCCTTTAAAGGTAGATAATAAAGTGAGTAGGCAAATCAACCACTACTATATCTTGAAGGATAGGTAAGTTGGGACAATCATGCAAGAAAACTCTCAACCCTTTGATAAATACCACTGACTTAGCTAGTGTCCCATAAATTTTAATCACTCCCTTACTGTATGGTTCATATTTCAAACCCAATTTATCTTCCACAAGCTTGGGCATCACTAAGGTACTTGCTCCACTATCCACAATGTAGTTGTGACCAAGTTTATCTACGATAATGAGAGTGACGTAGAAGGTTGGAGGATTTTTAGATTTGGAAGAGGGTTCCATAATGTGAGTGGGAGCATTGGTGAGGGAAACATCACCATGTCTTGATTGTTGAGGACTAATGTTGATTAGGGATAGTTGCTCTTGAAGAAGCTCTTTTTTACAGGGCATGTGAAGTACTTCCCAAAGAGAGAGAGATGTTTTAACATTCTTCAAAGAATCAACAATGTTCAAAGAATGAGCATTTACCTTTTCTTATGTCCTTGAAGGCAAAGAAGTTATTTTAACTTGAGGTATTGAATCAATTTGAGTCACCTTTGTAACATTCTGATTTTGGTTAGGTGCAAAAGTTGTAGGGACTATCACACTTATAGTCACACCTTGATGCCTTTTAAGAAGATTAATTGAACTTTTATCAACACCATGATCATCTGCCAAAGCCTTCCTTTTTCCTCTTGTATTAACTATAACTGATGTATTTGAATTGAGGACATATGTATCTTCAACTATAAATTTGGCAAGGTTCACCTTTTAGGGCTGCCATCCTTCTTTTTCTTGCATGTAATTCTCATCTTCTATCGATAATTGAGGAGTAAATCTTCCTTGAGAAACCAAATCTTACTCCCCACCTTCATTGGCATCCATGAATTGTCCTTGATATCATTCCTCTCCTTGGAACAAATTACTATGAATTGGGACCATGGCTCTTATGTTGGAGGTAGAATTTGGGTTATATGCATTGGGTGGCCTTTTGAAGTTATGTTGTCCTTGCCCTCCATCTTAACCATATTCTTAAGGTGGGAACCTATTTCCTTGTTGAGGATAGGGGTAGGGGTTTTGATTAACAAGATACTACATATGTAGTTTCTTAATATGAGATTTTAAGGCCTTGCACCTTGCATCTAAATCAATAGTATCTTCCACCTTCTTAAGGGAAGCCCTAGACTTGGTATTTGCATTTGGGACTTGAACAAGACTTGGAGTAGTAGAAAATAAATTAGGCAAAATAGGCATGGAGACTTATGAAGGTAATTTACCAGTTTGTATTAGGCCATTATCAAATCTAATGGCTAGGTCATAAGCTTCAAGTAAGGTGTAACCACCCATAAACTACAACATGATGGCTATGTTAGTACCAATAACACTTATATGCGTAGGAAACATAAAGCTTGCAGGTGGTCTCATGGGAGGACACAACCTATACTAAGTCCTTTCAAATCTCTCATTGAAGTAATTCATAGTCTCTTTAGGACCTCTTTGAATTACATTGATTTGATGAATGAGTGATGTGTGATCACATTTGTCCTCAAACGTTGAAGTCAATAACTCTCCAAAATCATCCCAAGTGGTGATACATCCTCCCAAAAATGTCCTATACAAGTCAAGTATTTTCCCTCTAAGGGACATGATAAGTAGTCTAATTGAAATATTAACTTTAGTGACATTGTGAAAGCTATAAAAGTTAGAGATGTCCCTAATATGCTCACTAGGGGTGACATGACCTTCCCTATTGAAAGTGGGAACACTCTTAGTAGCATTAGGAAGTATATCATCATATGCATTGAGGTGTATGGGATTTTTAGTGTTAAATAATGGGAAGGCATGTTGATTAGCCATGTTGTCCTCAAGTTACTCTTCACTTTATTGATCTTATTGGCTTTCAAAGTCTTTTTTTCTTCAAAGGTCAAGATAAGCTAAGGATGTTTAACTTCAAGATGAAGTTCAGGTTGAAGGAGTGGGCTTATCGGATTGATACCTCTACTAGTAGTTGACCTAGTAAGGACCATGAAGTATGAACAATGAAATGATAAAACTTGGTCTAAAACCAGAAATTACCTTGAATGGAGTCACCAAATGTTGAGTAGAACACCATATGTAGTTGTGATGTTGCCAAGACTAACATTCACCTTGTAAAGATGTCTTTGAGACAATATCCCATCGGGCATGCTAAAACTATTGTCACAAAGTATTTTACCCTAGAGATGGGTTTTGAAGCCTACTCTAAGACTTGGACAACATGGGATTACCTCTAAGCATGTGGGTTGCCTATAGTAGAGATAAATCTCTAGGTTTAAGGAATAGCTCCATAGATATGAATTTGCTTGCTTATCACCTACACTTCTTGCTTGTTTGGATGAAAAGGAGTAGAATTAACATGAAATTAAATTAATATAATGAGGTGATACACCATAATTATCTCCAATATACATACCATACACTTGCACTAAGAAATATGACTCATAACACTAGTCTTAACATCCTAGATTGCTTTAACATAAGTATTTCAAACATGGAGGTGATATGCATTGCACTACTCAAGGTGAGTGAACATGAGATAAAATTTTAGACACTAATTCTACTCTTTTACACTTAGAGACAGGCAAATAAACTTGACTACACTTCATGTGACCTAATAGAGGGATAACTATTTGCATCAAACATGGAAGAGTTGAGAGAAAGCAAGGATATATACTAATCACTTGACCTTTCACTATACACCACTTCACACATGCAGAAAAGATAGATTGTGAACTCAAAACTATATTTAAAATATTTATTTCAAATATAAAATACAGTATCAAACCATCAAGGCTTCACCATACCAAGTGTGGATTAGATTACAAAATCCAAAATGGATTCCTTTTATAACACATGGAGAAGAAAGAGAATAAAAGGAAGTAGAAAGGTCAAAAATTTAAGTGTCAAATAATGAAAAATAGTTAAATTATCGGAGAATAGAGTGGAGAATATACTATTAAGGTCTTCCTGGACAAGTGTCCATCTAAAGCATGACAAACTCTTCAAATTGGCGTAGAGACTCTTCAACTAGCCCTCTTGAAATTGCCTTCATGATGAAGCATCTATTGACCACTTAAAACTAAACTAGGAAGATTTGATACATGTGCACAATCTTAAATACTTTGGAAATAAGATATAATAGTCATCATATGCTTCCCTAACTTATAGCCTTCCTCATGACACTTGTATTCACTATCTTCAATCCCTCATTGGTCTTCTAGGCCTCATTCTTCACATTTGTCATCAAGGTGACCCTCATTTGCTCATAAAAATACATGAAAGAGGTGTTAGGATACATATTAAAGGTCCCTCTATCTTCTACTCCATGGATTAGAACTTTAAAAGATCTAAAAAATAACTTCTCATCTTCTCACTAGCATGTCACTCTTTTCATTGTCTGTCTAAGACTGCCTGAAATGAACTATGTAACAGAGAGGTTTCCATGCTTATCAAATATGAGAAATGATTTTAGGAGTTGGAATAAGTCCCTATTGACCTTATTCAATATCCTTCATATATTCCTTATCTTTTGTACTTGTAGAACACTTAAAAACTTAAAAAATACCTTGAATTTAGCTTGCCCATACTAGTAGGGTACATACTAATTTGATGTCCATGAGCCTAAGAAGTCTTAAATAATTATACAACACTTTTAAGGCCAAAATAAATCTCTTGAATGAATATGCTTGCATATATTCTCCATTATGTCAAAACTAGGGTTTTAAGAGGGTTTTAGAAGGTTTTGCTTCTTAGGGATGATTCATAAAAACAAGATGTCCAAACCCTGAACCAATTCCACAAATTTTAAGTTTAAGACCATCCCTAACTACCCCTAGTTGATTGAGGTCTCATGTTTGGTGTCTGTATAGATATGAGCAATTGAAGTTAGCCTATAGAGCTTTCTCATGCATTCTAGGTACCCTTGTCATGGTTTTAGGTCAAAATTGACCCTTTTGTGTAGTTCCTCTAAAAACCAATAGCCCTAATAAACCTTGTGACTCTCATAGAAGGATATCAAGTGGATTTGAGGTTTCATACGTTCTTATAACTGAAATTGAGCCTCATTAGGGCTTAGACCTAGTTCTAGGCCTAATAGGCCTGAATGTCTTTGATTGCCCATGTCCACCTCTGAGTGGTATTAATGGCTATGAGTGAGGATTCACACTTTTTCACATCAATTAAAACTCTAAACACATTTATACAATGTTATTGATCAAATTCTCTTACCATCTACACACCAAACCTGCAACTTTGTCTTGACTTGGAGTGCCCTATGTCTGAGACAAAATAGAATGCATCTCCCCTATTTTTTAGGAAAAAATGAGACCATTGGAGGATAGAATAGGTTTTTATGACCTTTTAAAAAAAAATCATTGTTAGATCACTCTTACATGGTTCTCAATACTTCAAAAAACCTAATATTAGTTGTTCAATATGTGTACTGTCTGTAGGGTCTATATGCAGAGTTGGGATTGTTCCATCTCCATATGAATCAGAGTGTTTGGATATAGGGACAATATGGAAAAAAATTATGATCTTTATGAGAATGGAAACTATATGTTCTTCCCATTCTACATCTTTTCCCACCTTTCACACTTGCATCCTCCATTTGCATACACTAGTCCATGGACTATGTTGACTATAGGTGTGTATTCTTAGGCAAATGAGATTCCTATAGGTATCTATGAACATTGTGTTTCATGCTTAGGTTCTTATTGAAGTCCCTAAGATCATTTCATAGTTTTTTGTACTCATATTATGCCTAGAGACCTATTCCCACATCTAAATTGCCTATCTTCGCTAGTATGAGTTAGTCTGTCTAATCAGTCAAACTGTAGATGACCATTTAGGAGAATTCAAAGACTACTGTAAGTGATGTTCTATGTACGACCACTATGTTTCAACTCATTGATTTAACTTAAGGAATTAACACTATTTCACACTTGAAAGGGCTCAATTCTTGCCTTGAGATCATGATCCCACCCCTATACCATCATTATGCTATAGGGTTGTAGTATCAAGGTTCTCTTTGTTTCAAATACCACTGAATATCTATAGTGGAAGCCTCCCTGTAGTAAAAAAATGTTTGCATTATCCTATTTTGATCAAACAACCACATTTCTCATGTCAAGACATTACTCTAGGTTTGGGCCACATGAGAAAAACCACTAGGCCTATGCAAACTTAAAGGAACTTCACCATGGGATGTATTTTGTATGAGCAAATACCTTATTCGGAGAAGTTAAGGTAAGTTGTCTCAATTGTAACTTTTCAAACTTGTGGACACGAAACTCAAGTTTGACTAACATAAATACTTCACCATTGTCACAATGGTCTTCTCTATCCTCTTAGACCTTAATGAAGGTTTCAAATGAGCTCAAACACTTTGATTTCAGTATTCCTCTACCTTCTTTGGACTACCCCAGGCCACTGTTAAAGATTGTATGTAGGTGATGACCAAATATATGACTATGCTAACAATTGGTTTTCATAACCAATCACTAAACATCTTTGAATAACACAATTTGATTTTTTCCACCTTAGGAGTCTTTTCGCCATGCTAAAGCCTCTTTTTTCATCACTATGACTGATCTAGGCTTATCTCCACTTGACTGTAGGTTACAGTCATAGGGTTTTATGACTATGCTTATGTTTCCATTTTTATTTTGCTCCATAAATACCAATCTTGTAACTCAACCTCCAAAATATAAAATAGAAACCATGCCATGAGAGGTTGGACACAACATAGCTCTAAAACCACTATAGGAGGGAGAAACTCTGCAAGTGATGAAATATTGTCTACAAACCTTAATGGTGTCTCCCATGAACAAAATGAGGTAGTCTTACTCATTCCTTGACCTTCACACATGTAATCAGACTAACGATCATATGAGAAGGATGGTCACACTTTCTAAGAACATGCACACCACTTGATTTACATAGATTAATCTAAACAAATAATAAAATTGAAGGCCATGGGGATGTGCAGGTATAAAAGAGGAGTTAACACTATTAAAAATGTTTCATAAAGCATAGATAACCAATCCTCTAACTATTTACATGAAGTTTTAGTACACAATTAGTAATACCACCCACCAAGAGCACTTACTCTAACTCAACTCGTCTTGGCCGTACCAAGTTGAAATCGGTTGACCATTTTAGCTTGTCCAAAAGAGTGATAGGAAAGATAGGATGGTTTTTATCATTTTTAAACCTATAAAATCCACCCAAGCATGGAATTAGACTATGGGAATCTTAATATGCACTTTTGGAGTAGCCACATGTGCCCAAACTACTATATAGGTCGTACAACTACCTAAAACCACATAAAAATGCTAGATCTTCTTGAAAGGATGTTGCACTTATAGTTTATCAGTCTCAAAATGGTTTCCCTAACATATTATGACATGTATGATGTTGAATATCCTTTTGGAACACTTTTCCTTGTATAAAAACCATACAAGTTTAATAAATGACTCAAAATGTGACCTTAGAATGACTTAGGATAAACTATAGAGAAATATGGCAAAGATATATATATGTTTGACCTTATTAAAGACCATGGGACACATTTTACACCCTATAATACCCCTATAACAAGTTTGACTATATATGGGGTTGACCTAATTTAACTTGTGGTCTAATTAGTCAACAATAACACCTTCCAAATTTCCCTTAGTGAAAGGCATTGGAAAAAAATTTATTACACATACCACATTGAGTAGCCTATAGTCCAAACAAATTCCAATGTGACCATCCTTCTTGATGTTTATCACCATGGGACTAACCCATTTAGATTCATTAATGGGAGTAATAATGCTAGTGTGCAACATGTTATCAACTTCTTCTTTGATTCGAGCAAACATATTTGGGTTCATCCAATATGATCATTTCCTCACCGATTTAGTGCCTTCAACCAACTTGATGTGAATTTTGCCCAATGATGGATGCAATCCTTTAATTTACATGTAGTTGCATGGGGAAAGGTCTTGGTACCTATATAAAATTTCAAATTTCTTGGTTATCTCAACATCAAAACAGTAATTCCCTACTATGTCTAGTTTAGGTGCATCATCCATTCCAATGTTTTTGTTGGACTATTTAGAGTGGTATGGAATATGGTTTCTATGTGGATTACATCATATCTCTGAAATCGCATACCCCTCACTCTATATTTATATTTAAGTGGTCAAATGATGGCTCTAGTTAATCAGAATTGGTACCCTCATCAACTTGGTATACAACCTTTTGATTTCCTATTTGTATATATTCCCGATGGTCATATCTGAGTTAGAAGTTTGGTTCTAACCAAGGCATGGTATGAGTATCAAGTTCTTGTAAGATGTCCAAATTATCCTTAGTTATACCATGTATGTGTCGTATCTGGTCTTCAACTAATGCCTGATCACCCACAACTACCTAACATCATTTTTAGAGACAAATTCAAAACTATCCATGGTGAAGAAAATGCAAAGGCGATAATTAGATCATGTTTGATCTATTGCCAAGTATCTGTATCTTTACACATTTATTAGTGAACATACCACACCCTAGCCTAGGCATGTAGGGTACCATAGAATGCATTTACCCATAAATTTTTTGGTAATAATGTCTTGTCAGCATTCTAAAGGCTCTCACATTGTGTTATATGTTGTTCTAGAGAAGTAATACCACTATAACTTAGGGTCATGTAAACATAGTTGTCATGGTAGAAGCGATTATGCATGGTTGTGCATACTTGTTCCCATGTATCCAATTGGTATCGATGAATAAACCACCATCGATCAATTTTCCCTTGAAATAGAAAGGTGATCATGAAAAACCGCTCATCCTCATTAAAATAGTAAGCCTCTAATTGCTATATGTATTCCCAAACCTCCATCTATCCATGAAACCTAGCTATTTGGTCCAACTGTAAGGGTGGTCTAGCCATCATGCATCTACCAATAAGGAAAATAGTTTTGTGGTGATAAGTAAGCTTTCAATTTAAACTTGGGAGGATTTATAAAACACCATAGATGTGCTTTGTTAAATCATATACGCCTTGAGCCCATTGGTCACAAGTGACACTGGTAGTGTCAAAATTTTGATTGAGTCTCTTCCCATCAAAAGATGCCATCAAGAGTAGGATTTACATTTCATGTCCTTGACCAATAATGTTATATATTTCATTAACATCCTCATCAACATCAATGGGTTCCATAAAGGGGGGTCCTGACATATATTAATACCCATTTTTTAGCTAACCAATGTACTTCCTATGGTTTAGACATGAAGTGAGATAGAACAATCACTGCAAAAAAAATATTTGGTCTAGTGGTAGTGAGGTAAATGAGACTACCCACTAGTTGCCAATACACTGTTTCATTGATCAAAGGTAAATTATTGTCAGTTGAAATTTTATATTAAACTTCCATAGGTGTGTGAGTTGGATTACAATCCATCATTCTAAACCTTTCCAACAATGAACTATCATACTTACTTTATGACATGAATACAACACAATCACCTTGCTAAAACTCAACACCTAAACAATATTTTAGTAGCTCTAATTTTGTCATGTCAAAAGTACAACAAATATCAGCCTTCATCTGTTGAATGAGACTAACACTACTCCCATTGATGGCTATATCATCAACATATACAATGAGAATCAAAATATCATCACCAAACACCTTTTCATAGAGAGTTGGTTTAGAGTTACACCTTTTAAAACTAGACTCCCTAAGGTATGTATCTATCTTCATATACTAGGCTCGAGGAGCCTATTTAAGTGCATACAAGGACTTAATCAACTTAAAAACAAGATGTTCCTTACCAAGACCCTGAAAACCCTGTGGCTGAACCATTTAGACTTCCTCCTCTAGATCTTCATTCAAGAAATCACTCTTAACATTCATTTGGTGCACCTGCCATCCAAAATGAGTACCAATAGCAATAATCAAATGAAAATTTACCATCATTGTAGTTGGAATAAAAGTCTCCTCATAATCATCCCCTTCTTCTTGTGCATAACCTTTTGCAACAAGTCTGGGTTTTTGTTTGTCCAAGGAACCATCTACTTTGCATTTTGCCTTGTAAATCCATTTACAACCAATGAATTTCTTTCCTGGTGGTGGCTCCATGAGCTCCCAAGTCTTATTTTTTTAATCAAGGAATCATATTCCAATTGCATGGTTAATTACCACTCATGCTTCCCTCTAGCCTCTGAAGAAGAATTAGGATAAAAAACATGTGAAATAATTGTTGTTAGAGCAAAATTATCATGCTCACCTCTATTACCAAACTGCTTTCTTGATCTCAATCTTCTTCCTTCCACACCTTGTGGTAAGTATCCCTCATTTAGTGCTTCCATAGTGGTAGAATACCCATTTGGCTTCTTTGGTTGTTCTATTGGAACCTCACAATGACTTGCATCAATTCCCTCCCTAGAATGTGATTCCACTAATGAACTATAATTTTGCTCAACTTTCACACAACTTATAATAGAATCATTAGAAGAAAATAATGAATCAATATTTGAAACTGTACTAGTTGCTATGAAGTATGAATATTATCAATCAAAATCACACCCTTATGAAGGTAGTTTTAGGCCTTCACAGTCTCTTGAAACATGGATACAATCTTAAGCTATGAATGGCCTAATTGACGGATTGAATCTCTAGATTCTAAGGTCTATCTCCCTTTGGTGTATCAATTAGGATCTCTACTCTATGCTACAAACTACTGGGAAAATGGAAGAGGAAAAGGAAAAATAAATGGAAAATCCTATCTAATGATGGTTATACACCTATATTTTGGTTCATCCACTCAATTTGATCTCCTAAAAACATTGATTAGACAAGAAAAAGACTAAACTTTCAACTCCAATTGACTTCTATGCATCAATATTTCATGAAAAGGTTTTATCTAGTGATCAAAACTTGAGGGAAATGAGGGAATAAGCCTGATCCAAGGCACAACAACCACTTACATCCACTATAACTTTAACTAAAAGACATCAAACATATAATATGACCTGGATAATCTGATCAACTAGTATCTGGGTAAGAATCAGGACTTGATAAGGAAGAAAATTCTATCATATATGCAAATCACTTATATAAATACATTATACCAGCATTCTAGAATCTAAAAAGAAATAGTCCTTATATTTATATGAAAAGGGTTACAAAACTTAGATTTTGGCAGAGTGTAATCTTGCCAAAAGAGGGATGATCATTTAAGGCTAAAAAAGCCAACTTATATAGAAAAGCATACACAAGCAAGAGATTGGCACTGAAAATAGAAGAGGAGATCAACTCCCACATCTCACAAGTCTAACTTCAGCTATCAAAAGATAACTAAGCCCTCAAATAATATCTTTTTGTCTTATGTCTTGCATGAAAAAAATCTTTGGCATTAAAAATGATGGAGAGCCCATCTTTGAAAAGTCAAACTATCTTGCATGGAAAGCCACACCATAATCTTCAAATAAATATGCCTCTTGATTGAAATTGAAGCTAAGTTGGATCATTGAATACATGATATGACTAGGAGACAAGCATGACTTCAATAAATAGTCAATTGAAGCTTTGACCAATCAACTATAGATAGCCTTTGCTTGCATGAAAAAGGACCTTGATGAGTGAGAGGTGCATGGAAACTCCAAGAGAATAGCAAATACATGGCGTATAAACTCATATTGAAATTCTTGTTAGCTTATTCAAATGCTAAAGTCCTTGAGCCCTTCATGCATTCGAGTCTCCTTTTTGGAACTGAGAGAGCCATGCTTGAAGGCAGTTGCATGTCTTTTCCAAGTGTGAATGATCTAATTATTGCATTTATTATTTGGCATGATCTTTATTGCAATCTTGGACTATAGATCTTCTTATAGATGGAAAAAACAATATTTTATTGGTTTTTTTGCATGTTCATGCTTGTCTTAGATGCGTCTAACCTTACTTGGGCCACTTTGCATGTTTTGCATGTATTCCTTCAGCATTTATTTGGGCTCTTTGTTTCTTTTTGTATTCCTTTCAGAGTTATTTCTATCTATTCCCATGGACAATATTTCTTCGTTCATTTCCTTCGAGCTTTCCTCCTGAACCCTTGTCTTCATTCACTTTCTCAAAATTATTTCTTCAAATAATTTGATTGGTCCATTTCTCATGAACAATTTTTTTGAAGCTTTTTCTTTTGGACTTTTCTTTCTTTCACTTTGAACAATTCCTTCAGAGAAATTTTTTAAAGGAAATTATATCTTCAGATTTTTGCAATGGATAATTCCTTCAAACAAATTATTTGAAGGAATTCATGTCCTCGGACTTTTGTTAATCACTTTCTTGTAAACAAATTATCTGTAGGAATTCATACCTTTGGGCTTTTGAAAATGGTCCCTCGAATTATTGGAATGTGCTCTTCTAAGTTTTTGAAAAGTCCTTTCAGAAATATTGATAAGCACTTTTGCCTTTTGGAAAATTTGTAATAAACCTTTGGACTTTTGGAAAAGTCCCTTCGGATTTTTGTAAATGGTCTTTTGGCTGAAAGAAATGACCCTTCAGAATTGTTGAAAAGGGATTTAGAAAACTTTGCAAAGGGCTTCAAAAAAAAATTTAAGGTCCTTTCCCGAAGGTAAGAGCCCGTTGGTACTTTTGAAATTGACTTTTTCGAAAGAAAAAAAGCCCCTTCGGCATGTTGTGAAATAGTTTTCGAAAAAAATTGAGATGGACTTTCCTGAAGGAAAAGAGCTCTCGGACTTTTTGATTGTCACTTTCCTGAAAGAAATGACCCTTCGAAAAAGTTAAGTGACCCTTCGGGTTTTTTACAAGTGCACCATCCCGAAAAGAAAGAACCTTCAGAATTTTTTCCAATACCCTTCAGAAAAGTTGAAAATCACCATTTTTTGCTAAGAAGAATACCTTTGGGATTTTTATAAATACCAATTCCTTCGAGAAAGTTGTAAGTACTTTTTAAAAATTTTGACGGGGCACCTTTGCTTCCAAAATAACTCTTCAGAACTATCACATAGGACCATTTCTCAAGACAAGAACCTTTTAGAGAAATTATTCCTAAAGTCTTCCTTCCATGAAAGCTCAAAGTATATCATCTACTTTTGAAAACCCAAAGTCTTTTGCTTGTCCTCTTTTGAACTGCTCTGAGCAACATAAATACCTTCCTGCAAAGAACAAGATGAGTGAAAGAAAAGTCCCTAAATCACGTAAAAAACCCTGAGACCTGTTAACCATGGATTTTTTAAGGAATTTTCAAGACCAATTACTAAACTCTAAAGACAAAATGGCATGGTATGCAAAGTTTCAAATGATAAGGGTGGCAATTTGACCTGTGGGGTCAAAATTGTCAATATTTTGGTGACTCAACTGGGAAGCATGCCTACTAAGCTTGAGAAACAAACCATTAACATGACTCCACGACTCACAAAGTAATGACAAATTTGATCTATAACTTCAAACTCTCTTTTGAACTGGCATGAGACAACCTTCATCCTCCAAAATAAAAAGGGAAACACACAAAATATGAAAACTAACTAAACAAAGTAAATGTGCAAACAAAGCACTTATTTAGGAAAAAATAGAACTAAACTAATGTGTTTGAGTAGCACTTGGAGGAAAATAAACTAACTAACTATGTACAAGGAGCTAAGCTCTTTAGTAGCAATGTTTCAGATGTATCTTATTGATTGGGATTAGAAGCTCCTCACAATCCATCTTTGCAAGTTGGAATGCATTATAGGATTTGCAGCTGGAGATTGTGTATGGGCCACTCCAAAGGGATTCAAAATTTTTGAACAATCCTCATCCCACTTGAGGACCAAATCTCCTTCCTTGAAACTTCATGATGAAGCTCCTTTGTCAAAAGCTCTATTCACTTGTGCTTGATGAATTTTAATGGCTAGTATGGACTAATTTCTTATCTCTTCCAACTCCATAAGCTTTGCTTACCTAATATCCATAGGCTCATTCTCTAACAACTCAAGTTGATGCATTAGTTCCAAACTAGAAAACTCAAGAGAAATGGGTAACCTTGCTTCTGTACCATATACAAGCTTGTATGGAGAGTTGGCTATTGATCATTTATAGGTGATCCTATCAACCCATAGATCTGACTTCAAATTGAGATTCCATGACCTCTAATTGTCTTCGATAGTCCTTCTTATGATCTTCAATAGGTTCTTATTTGGAGATTCAGCAAGGCCATTGCCTTGTGGATAATAGTTTGATAAAGTGGTAAGATAAATTCCATGCTGGATAGCCCATTGACTAATCGTAGTTCCCACAAAAACCATTGCATTATCAAAAATAATAGTTGAAGGAACTCCAAACCTAGTAAGCATACCTTCATAAAAATCTAGAACATTGGTTTTGTTTACTTCTTTTAATGCCACTACTTATGTCCAACGTGTGAAGTAGTCTATAGTAGTTAATATCTACTTATGTCCTAAACTTGAAGGAGGATTTATAAGACCAATGAAGTCCAATGCCCATTAGACAAAGGGTTGATCAACCACAATTGGTTGAAGAGGTAAGGCTACAAGTTTCACTTTTATTACAAACATAATACACTGTTTGCACTTCCTAACCCATGCATGGCAATCACCAAATATACTAAGCCAATAATACCCAACTCTCATGATCTTTAGGGCTATATTTTTTTTGGAAAAATGTCCTCCACCATGTCCATCATGGAATTATTCAAGCAATCTCTGAGTTTGTCTTGGCTCTATACACCTTAGCAACATGCCATTGATATCTTTCTTAAACAAAACACCATCAAAGCAAAAATAGAATTGATTTCAACCTGAAATTTCTCCTTTTTGAATCACTTAGATGAGAGAGATAATTACCATCTTGGAGATATCTTACCAAGTCATGAAACTAGCTAGAAGGTAAGGTATGACCAACTACAACCTCTTCATCATTTAACACCAAAACAACCTCGTGAGCCTCTTGCAAGTCTTGAGCTAAATGCTCACAAAGTTATTTGCCTCTAATCAGTTTTGTGACTTTAATTTCCACATCATACTCCATTACCTTGGTTATCTAACCAACTCTCTTCTCATTTATATCTTTAATCAAAAGGAACTCCTTGATGCTTAGATGGGGAACTATTAGGTGTATTTTATTGTTAGAAAACAAGTATCTAAACTATTTAAG
The DNA here is from genome assembly GCA_037957365.1 of Torreya grandis. Lineage (NCBI taxonomy): Eukaryota > Viridiplantae > Streptophyta > Pinopsida > Cupressales > Taxaceae > Torreya > Torreya grandis. The sequence goes on along the minus strand of JARHVA010001069.1, from coordinate 3,569,406 downwards.
AGACTTTATAACCAAAAACACATGTTTTTAAATAAAAGAGTACCTTGTTTCATACTCTTTCAAGCGTTGACTAAAAAAAGATATTGGCTGCTCTAAAGCCTCATGATTTTGTTGCATAAGAATGTCTGAAATGGTGTCCATATTAGCATATGTGTACGAAATAATATCCTTTATGAAATCTGGATTTATAAGTCTAGGAGCACTAGCTATGGCCTTCTTAATATCTTCAAAACTTTTTATTCTTTCTTTGGACGAGCTGAAGCTCTAATTCTTCTTAATCATGGTTGTAAATGGCTTAGCTAAAATGGTAACATTTGAAATATAGCTCCTTATGAAGTTGATTTTCCCAAAGAAGCTTTGTATAGCCTTTTTGTGTTTAGGCAAGGAAAATGCAAGAATGAAGCTTTGCATAGCCTTTTTGTGCTTAAACCATGTTTTGAAACAACATGTCCAAGAAGCTTACCTTCACAAATTGAGAAGACACATTTTTTGGGATTTAGAGATACCCCAAATTTCCTACACCTTTTGAACACATTCTTGAGATGAACCATGTGATCCACTGCACTCTTTGAAAACACTATTATATCATCCAAGGACTCGGAATGCCATATCGATGACTCTTTGAAAGGTTACTCCAACATTAGATAAACTAAATGGCATCTTTATGTATACAAATGTCTCCCACTTGGTTGTGAAAGTTGTCTTAAATTAGTTCTCTTCTTTGACCAAAATCTGATTGTAGCCACTATATCCATCCAACAAAGAAAACCTCTCTAAACCTTCAACAAGCTATAAAATGTGTTTCATTGATGGCAATGGATAGTGATATTTAAGTGAAGCCATGTTCAAATCATGGAAGTCAAAACACAATCTAATCTCATCATTATTCTTTCATATTAGAACAAGATTTACCACCCAAGTTGAGTGCTTGATTGGAAATATAATAGCTGACTCTATGAGCTTGTGAAGCTCAGCTCTCATCAAAGGCTCAAGCTTAGGATTAATGGGCCTTTGTCTTTGTCTTACTATTTTAGTTTCAGCCTCTAACTCAATGGTATGTTGAGATAAACTTGGATCAAATCCATTGAAATTACTATATTGCCATACAAATACATCAACAAAACTTGTGCATAACTCAATGAAAGCTTCTTTTTGTGAAGTAGTGCATACCTCACCCAACTTCAAAATCTTACCAGCTGCAATCTCTACATTATCACAGTGCTCTTTTTTTGTTGACAAGGATGAATTTTTCTTCCTTAACTCATCATAACCATTGAAAATGTTCTCGAGTGTGACCAATCCCTTGGGAAACTTTTTTTTTTAATTGCACAATCTGATCACCATACTGCTATAGGTACTTTGATTGGTTTCTTGAAAAAAACTTAGCCTTCTCTTGCAAGAATCTCACAATTTGATTGTTATCTTCGAACACTTTCCAATTCTCATGATTATCTAAAATAGAAGGCCTTACAACCACCTTTATATGTGAATAAAATTTCTCATTTTTTATATCAGTTGGCATACTAAATTGTGACCCAATGGCAACCGACCTATCTGCATGTTTATTCTTGCCTCTTGCTATTGCCTGAATGTTAAAAGCTTGAAAATATTCAAGTAAGTCCCATATTATATGTTTTTAAGATTTAAGTAACAAATTTTTACATACATTCAAGCCTCTTACTTGGTGAACTATAAGTCCATTATCACCAAAAACCTGCAAGGTATTGACTTTCATCTTCCTAGCCTACTGCAAATTGTGAACTAGTGCTTCATACACAGCAACATTATTTGAACAACCAAACTAAAATTTAATAGAAGAGAAATAAATTTTATTTGTTAGAGAAACTAACATCATTCTAACTTTAGTACCATATTTATTCCTTGATCCATCTAAGTACAATTGCCACAAACTTTCACTAGATTCATCATCTTTAACCATGACTAGAATTAGTACATCATTCTCATGAAGGTAATACACACCAAGTCCTTCTTCATCAATTAGTTTATAAGAATCATGCTTATGAAAATTGGAATCCCACTCATCAAGAAAAAAATATGGAACTCCATCCAAAGGTGATCCATTTTCTACTTCACTAGTTTTTAGCACATCATCCGAGTTAATACAGTTAGTGTTTACAACACTTGGCATATATGGATCCATATGGAAGCATGCAATAGGTTAAAAATGAATCATTACCTTGGTACCATACCTAATTTTTAAAAATAAACAATTCCAATCATCTGAAAAATATTCCTCAATCTTTGAGGTGAAGTCCCTTGAAAGGCACATAGTAAAGTAAGGAGGCAAGTCTACCACAACAACATCCTACTGAATAGTAACATTGGAACAAGCATGTAATATCAATTTTAGATCTTTTATGATGCATATAATCTTTTTTGGTGACCCATCCAATTTCAATACCCCATTAGTGTTTGTCTCATAAACAAGGCCAAACTTATTTGCAATCTGTTTAGGCATGATTGTACTACTAGCTCCACTATCCACCATACAGTTATGAACCAAAGTATCACCTAATATCAAATAAAGGTAGAAATGAGGAGTTTTATTTGTTTTTATCTCAGTTTTATCCATATTTTCTATCTTATTTACTCGATGTACTTGTTGCTTAGTTAGCTGATCCGAATTAGTTAAGACAACTCTTTCTTTTCCAACTAGTTTTGGAGATAATTTGAGAGCTGAAAGCTCTTGAATGAGCATATATTTTTGTCCTAGAATGGAAAGAGAATCCCACATGATAATGCTGATATTAAACTTCTTCATATGATCCACTATACTGAACTGAGATCCACCAACCTTAGGTTGCACTTTTTGAAGAACTGGTTGCTCACAAACTAGAGGTATTCGATGAACTTTACTAACCTCTATATTCTAATTTTTCTAAGTTGTGGGGGAAGCAAGTTGTTCATTTATACTATTAGAAACAAAATTAGGAGTACCTGAAGCATTTTTCACCTCTTGTAGCTCATCAATGGCTCTTCTTTTATCTCTAGTTATAGCTACAACTTGACCTCTTATATTGTTAGTTTCAACACCCTGAGTAAAAGCAACATGATCATCCAGTTGCTAGTTTACATTAATAACATCAGGCTACCCTTGAAATTTTTGAGTCTCTCCTTGTGATGCCAAAATTTTATCTTGGTACTGACCTCCTAGAAAAGAAAACTCTTCTTGTGTCATTTGTGGCATAGTGATGTTTTCTGACACCAAGGCTTGGTTTTAAGCATCATTGAGATTTGAGGACTACCAACCTGAATCCTACATCAAGTTGTTTTGAGGTGAGGTGGGAACAATGGCCTTTGAATTGGAAGGAGAATTAATATCAAGGGCAACATATGGCTTAGCTAGAGTTATGGCTCTTTGCATTTGATAAGGTGGTCTATTCTCTCTAAAACCTTGATAAGGAGGCCTTTAATATTTGAAGGGCTGATAGGTGGTCTAATTTTTTTTTTGATAGGGCCTATTAGCTTGATATTATTGTCTCTTGAGTTACACTATTTCATTCCCAAAGGATTGTAACAATATTTTCAACTCTTCTATCTCATTAGCTTGACTAGTAGGGGCTATAATTTGAGCTTGAGATGATGGAATGGGAGCTAAGGATGGGGTTTGAGTAATTTGAAGGGCTGGTATGGAATTTATTTCTATAAATATAGGCATTAGAGGTCTTGGAGAAAGATCACCAGCTTGTATCAAACTATTCTCTGCCCTAATTACAACCTCATAAGCATCTGGCAAAGTAGTACCACCCATTGACTATATCATCACGCTAATGTTAGAGTTAAGGGCTTTTAAATAATAGAAAAATGCATATTCAGGAGATGGTATAATCAATACATGTATCCTAGTCCATGTCTTTTAGAATCTAAAGCTAAAATTAGACATGAACTCGTGAGGAGCTTTATTTATGGCAGTTAATTGCTCAACTAAAGATAAGTGATCAAATGTATCCTCAAATTGCTTGACTAAGGCTGCACCCAATTCATCCCAAGTAGAAATGGAGTTTAGTGGGATGTTCCTATACCACTGCAATGCTTTTCCTTTGAAGGAAGCAACGAAATCTAATAGCAACATTATTCTCAACAATATTATGGATTGAACAAAGATTAGCTACATCTTGGATATGCTCAATAGGGGTTTTTTGGTTTTCTCCTAAGAAGAATGGGAAGCCCTTGAGGGAAGATATAGGAATATCGTCAAACTAGGCTAGATTTAGTGGCCTACCTCTATTGAATAGAACAAACACATGGTTTTTCATGGCCATTTGGATAGTGGGGATTGTAGCGTCTAGAACAATAGGATAACTAGGGGATAAATACTTCTTTTAAGGATATGGATTTTCCCAACTAAACCTTGATCTCTTATATGATATAAAATCAAAAGGAATACCTTTACTAGCTGACATTGTGGTAACCTTTGGCATGAAAGGATAGCCTAAATGGTGCTATGAACCTTGTAACCTGAAGAATCTTTAGCTTGTGATGAACATGAATATTCTCGTCTGCTACAATTGCTTCTCCTCATCTTCAAAATTCTTTAGATATGCAAAAACTTTCTTTGAGATCCCATCGGGCATGCCAAAAACTATTGTCAATCAGACTCATACCCCTGTGAAGGTATTTTTAGGCCTTCATAGTATGTTAAAACATGGAAACAATCCTAGGCTATGGGTGGCCTAATTAATGGATTGAATGTCTATATTCTAAGGGCTAGCTCCCTTTGGTGTATCAATTAATATCTCTACTCTATGCTAAAAACTAATGGGAAATGGGAAGAGGAAAAAATAAAAAAGTAAAATTAAAGGGAAATCCTATCTAATGATGGTGATACAACTATATTTTGGTTCATCCACTCAATTTGAGATCTTAAAAACACTGATTAGACAAGAAAGAGATTAAACTTTTAGCTCCATTTGACTCTTATGCATTAGTACTTCAAGAAAAGGTTATATTTGGTGATCAAATCTTGAGGGAAATGAGGGAATAGGCTTGATTCAAGGCAATAACAACCTCTTACATCCATTGTAACTTCAGCCTAAAGACATTAAACATAGAACATGACTTGCATAATCTGATCAACTAGTAACTAGGTAAGAATTAGGACTTGATAAGGAAGAAAATTCTATCACATATGCAAATCACTAACATAAATACACTATCCCAGCATTCTGGAATCTAAAAAAAAAGTCCTTCTATTTATCTGAAAAAGGTTACAAAACTCAAATTTTGGCAGATTCTGATCTTGCCAAAAGAGGGATGATCATTCAAGGCTAAAAAAGCTAACTTATATAGAAAAGCATACACAATCAAGATATTGGTGTTGAAAATATAAGAAGAGATCAACTCCCACATCTCACAAGTCCAACTTCAGCTATCAAAAGATAACTAAGCCCTCAAATAATATCTTTTTGTCTTATGTCTTGCATGAAAAAGATCTTTGGCATTCAAAATGATGAAGAGCCCATCTTTGAAAAGTCAAACTATCTTGCATGAAAAGCCATACCACAATCTTCAAAGGAATATGCCTCTTGATTGAACTTGAAGTTGAGTTAGATCATTGAATGCATGAGATGGCTAGGAGATAAGCATGACTTCAACAAACATTCAATTGAAGCTTTGACCAATCAACTATAGATAGCCTTTGCTTGCATGAAAAAGGACCTTGATGAGTGAGAGGTGCATGGAAACTCCAAGAGAACAACAAATACATGGCGTAGAAACATAGATTGAACTCCTTATTAGCTTATTCCAACACTAAACTCCTCGAGTCCTTCATGCATTTGAGTCTCTTTTCTAGCATTGAGAGAGCCCTACTTGAAAGCAACTACATGTCTTTTCCAAGTATGAATGACATAATTATTGCATTTATTATTTGGCATGATTTTTACTATAGTCTTGGACTATAGATCTTCTTATAGATGGAAAAAACAATATCTTTATTGGTCTTTTGCATATTCGTGCTCATCCTAGACGTGTCTAATCTTGCTTGGGACACTTTTGCATGTTTTGCATGTATTCCTTCAACATTTATTTGGGCTATTCATTTTTATTTGTATTCCTTTTAGAGTTATTTATGTCTTTTCCCATGGAAAGCATTTCTTCATTCATTTCCTTCAGGCTTTCCTCCTGAACCCTTGTCTTTGTTCACTTTCCCAAAATTATTTCTTCAGACAATTTGCTTGGTCCATTTCTCACAGACAATTTATTCAAAGCTTTTTCCTTGGGACTTTTCTTTCTTTTGCCTTGAACAATTCCTTTAGACAAATTGTCTGAAGGAAATTATATCTTCGAGTTTTTGCAATGGATAATTCCTTCAGACAAATTGTCTGAAGTAATTCATGTCCTCAGATTTTTGTTAATCATTTTCTCACAGACAAATTATCCATGAGAATGCATACCTTTAAGTTTTTGAAAATGGTCCCTCGGATTATTGGAATGTGCACTTCAGAATTTTTGAAAAGTCCTTTAAAAAAAAAAAAAAGCCCTTTTGCCTTTTGGAAAAGTTGTTATGAACCTTCAGACTTTTGGAAAAGTCCCTTTGGATTTTTTTAAAAGGTCTTTTGGTCAAAAGAAATGACCCTTCAGAATTTTTGAAAAGGGCTTTGAAAAACTTTGCAAAGGGATTCAAAAAAATTAAGCTCCTTTCTCGAAGGTAAGAGCCCTTCAGAACTTTTTGAGTTGACTTTTTTGAAAGGAAAAGAGCCCCTTCGACACTTTGTGAAATAGTCTTAGTAAAAATTGCAGTGGACTTTCATGAAGGAAAAGAGCTCTCAGACTTTTTGATTGTCACTTTCTTGAAAGAAATGACCCTTCGGAAAAGTTAAGTGACCCTTCAATTCTTTTGTAAGTGTATCATCCTGAAAAGAAAGAACTTTCAAATTTTTTGCCAATACCCTTTAGAAAAGTTAAAAATCGCCATTTTTTGTCGAGAAGAATACTGTCAGGATTTTTGGAAAGATCAATTCCTTCGAGAAAGTTGCAAGTACTTTTCAAAATTTTTGAAGGGGCACCTTTGCTTCCAAAATAATTGTTCAAAACTTTTAGATATGACCATTTATCAATAAAATAACCTTTTAGCAAAATTATTCCTAAAGTCTTCCTTCCATGAAAGCTCGAAGTATATCATCTACTTTTGAAAACCCAAAGTCTTCTGCTTGTCCTCTGTTGAACTGCTCTAAGTAACATAAATACCTTCTTGTAAAGAACAAGATGAGTGAAAGAAAAGTCCCTAAATCACCTAAAAAACCCTAAGACCTGTTAACCATGGATTTTTCAAGGACTTTTCAAGACTAATTACTAAATTTTGAAGACAAAATGGCTTGGTATGCAAAGTTTCAAATGATAAGGGTGGCAATTTGACCCGTGGGGTCAAAATTGTCAATAATGACATTTGTTCATTTAATATGACATCTCTATTTACCAAAAATATTTTAGTAGAAACATCAAGTAATCTTTAGGCCTTTGAATTCTCATTTTACCCAACAAATATGTATGCTTTTCTTTTTGCATCCAAGTTACTTCTCTTTTGACTAAGAATAACTATAAAAAACTACACAACCAAAAATTCAAAAAGCACTTACATCTGGAGTTCAACCTGACCAAGCCTCCTCTAGAGTCATATTCTCCAATGATTTTGAAGGACTTATATTGAGGATGTACGCCATCATATTCATTGCTTCTACCCAATATCTATATGGGACATTTCTGCTTTGGACCATACAACGAGCCATGTCCATCATCATCCTATTTCACCTTTCCACAACTCCATTTTGTTATAGAGTGTAAGGGGTAGTATATTGTCTATGTATGTCTTCAATGGCACAAAACTCCTTAAACTATTTTGAGATGAACTTACCCCCATTATATGTTCTAAGAGATTTCACTGACCTTCCTACCTATTTTTCAAACATAGCTTTCTAAGTTAGGAAGTTATAAAAACAATCATATTTCTTCACTAGAAAGTATACCCACATTTTTCTAGAGAAATTATTGACCAACAACAAAAAATAATAGGCTCCAAAAGGGGTAGGTGTCTGCATTGAACCATGCAAATATGCATGTACCAGATCCAATACTCCCTTAACTCTTGAAGCTTTACTGACATCAAATGATTGTCTAACTTGCTTCCCCAACTGACATCCAGTACATACATGATGACTATCCTAAATATAAGGAATCCCCTTAACCATCTTAGTCATTCTCAATGTAGTTAAGTATTGGAAATTCAAATGCCCATACCTTTCATGCCAGAGTGAACTTGTGATATCAACCACTACAAGTGCACTTTCCTTGCTCTTTGTGGATCTGCAAGCTTATAAAAGTTTTTCTCACCAATCCCAACAACATTAATCTTGTTATCTCTGGTAGTGACTAAACATTGTTGTCTTTGAAACTTTACAACAAAATCAGAGTTTCTAGTGATCTCACTAATGGAAAAGAAATTTTTGTTTATGTCTGACACATACCTAACATTCTTAAATGTATACCAGATAGTACCATCAAATTTGATCTGAACATTACCATATCCTTTCACAAAATGAGTCATACCATCTCCCAAAGATACAAATTCATTATTACTATCATTTTCAACAAAATCCACATATCAGTCCTTATGGCATGTATAATGGTGAGATTCTCTTAAATCAAAGTACCAAGCTTGATCCACCATAAAATTACCACTGGAAGCCATGGAAGCAAAATCAAGAGATGATTCTTTACCTTCACCTTCAGCTACATTCACATGATGAGCTTTCTTTCTAAGGTTAGCCATATCCTGTTGTCTTTTCCTATAACCTTTCTTAAGGTGACCAGGTTGCTTACAATAAAAAAATTTCTACTTAGATCTCTTATTATAACCACTGGTTAAGTTTTTGTTATAGAACTAGTAGTTTTACCAAACTACTTACCCTTTCCCTTGATGAAGAATGCACTATCTGTATAAGTAGATGTAGACAACATTATTTGTTCCTACCATCTTTCCTTCTACAGTAACAAAGTGGATAAATTTTCAAGTTCTAAAGTTTTCATCTCAACAATCATGTGCAAGGACTCTATAAATGATTCAAATGAAGGTGGAAGATTCTACATAACCAAAGCAATCAAATCTTGCTCATCAATAGGCTTTTGCACAGCCTTCAACTGATCATTGATATCCTTGATCTGTAACAAAAAATTAAAAATAGAGCCACCTTCCTGTATCTTAGTGGAAAACAATAGATTCTTCAAATATAATACCCTACCGACTTTAGAAGCCTGGTATTTAGAAGTAAGACTAGTCCATAAAATTGATGCAATGGTCATATTTCTAACTTCTGAGATTAGATTATCTGCTACTAATAGTTTTAACAACATAAGATCTTCTCGATGATGTTTATCATAGTCATCATAACTAGTGGCAAATCTTTGCTCTTTATCGAGCACTATTTGATCAAGGTTTTGATACTCACAAATCGTTAAAACCTTATGACTCTACAAACTAAAAAAAATTCGTGTCAATTTTTGTGAATCTGACAACAAGAGGTGTTATAAACTAGCCATTTTGACCTAGTTTTTTCAAAAAAATTCAAATACCAAAAAAACTATAATGACTTTACACAAAATTCCTCCTACCCACTGATTCAATCATAAACTAGTCAATACCTCCAGTTTTTATCAAAAAACACCACACCGTTTGGGAATTTTTAAATTTTTCATCTTTAAAATCACTAAACAATGGACACAAATAATTAAATTAGGGGATTTACAATGCTGATTTCAAAAATTCCTTCTCCATCAACGTGCAGATCAAAAACCTAAAAAATGGTGAAATTTTCACCTTCTAGAACTTTTTCGAGTTAATTAGTCACAGTAGGTCCCCAATAATCCTTATAAGCTAAAGTTTTGAATTATTTCAATTAAAAAATTAAAATTAATTGAAATAATAAAATTTTAGATTAAAATTTTCATAACAAAAATTAGCTAATCAAAAAATTGGCATACCTGCAAAAATTTAGATGTAGATTCCAGGGGAAATACTCAACGAAATTGAATTTCATCAGTTCCTATCATCTCCTCTCAAAAAATATAAATTTTTAGGCCCCTCACTCACCAAAAACATTGTTTGAATGAAAATATGGTCTCTTGCCCAAACCACACAAAAATGACCAACCAGAAAACTTCAAATGCAATTTTCAGACAAAATACTTAGCAAAGTTTAATTTAGTATGATCCAATAGATGAATTTTGAGCCAAAGAATTTTATAGAAATAAGAATCATAAAAAATAGTGATCAAATGATTTTTTAGTATTTTTCTCCAAATTAAATGGCTAGTCACATGAAAAAATAAATATTTTTTTCTTCTCACGACTCTCTTGCTTCCTAGGCTTCCTCCCAAGCTTCCTAAATTGCAATCTCTGATTACCATATTGGATTCAACAAAGAGATTGAGAAATGGAATCAACCAATGTATAAAACAATACTAAGAGGCCTGTTAAATAGGCAAAAAGAGCCACTTGAGAAAATAAGGGGTGGGAGCAACCATAAGCATCAGGGAACATAAAATAGCTAAGCCTGTGAAACTTACCTACCTAAGTGGTTAAAACCACTATAACCATAAGCATACGAAATATACCTTAACAAATAACCTAACTTAATACAATAATATGTTAATATTCTTAAAACGCAAGTCAACAATGTTTTCATAGCACCAAGGGCATCCCAAAAGAGAAGGGAAGTCATCAACTTCAACAAGATCGATTACTGTTGTCACCAAATATTTCACCCTAGAGATGGTTTTTTAAGCCTACCATAATATTTGGGAATTATTGGAATACCTCTAGGTCTGTGGGTTGCCTATAGCAGAGGTAAACCTCTAGGTTTAAGGGCTAGCTCCCTAGATTTTTCTTTGCTTGCTTATCACCTACACTATTGTTTGCTTGGATGAAAAGGGATAGAAGTAACATAAAAATAACCTACTCTAATGAGGTGATACACTAGAAATATCTTCACTAGACTACCATATAGGTGCACTATGAAACATGACTTACAACACTAATCTCAAAATCCTAAATTGCTCCAACATTAGTATTTCAATCATAGAGGTGATATGCATTAAAATACTCAAGGTGAGTGAACTTGAGGTCAAATTGTAAACATTAAGGCTACTCCTTATAATTAAAGATATACAAATGCACTTAACTACACTCCATGTGACATGTTATATTAAGAACTACTTGCATCAAACATGAAAGGGTTAAGAGAAAGTAAGGATATATATTAATCACTTGACCTTTCAATATACACCACTTCACACACTTAGACAAGATAGCTTATGAAATCAAAACTAGATTTTAAATCTTTAATTCAAAAGCAAAATACAATATCAAACCAGTAGAGCTTCACCATACCAGGTGTGGATTTATTACAAAAGCCAAAATGGCTTGTATTTATAGAGCATGTGAGAAGAGAGAGAAGAAGTGGAGATCAAGGGTCACAAGAACAAGTGTCAAGTGATGAGGAATAGTTATGTTGTAGAATAATGATGTGAATAATAGAGTTATAGAAGGTATTATTGGACAAGTGTCCATATGAAGCATCAAAACTCCTCAAAATAGCATAGAGACCCTTCAACTGCCTTCTTGAAACTACCTTCCTATTTAGCAATTACTTGATTGCTCAAAATTGGATTAGGAAGAGTTGACACATATGCATTATCTTAGTGGGGTTAGACACAAAGTGTAACATTCATCAGATGCATCCCTAACTACTAGCCTTCCTCATGACACTTGTACTCACCATCTGTAGTCACTCATTGGTCTTATAGGCCTCATTCTTCACATTTTTCATCAAGGTGTCCTTAAATTACTCAAAAAAATCCATGGTTGAGGTATTATTACCCCTTTTCATTCTACTCCATTTATTAGACCTTTAAAAGATATAAAAACTAATTTCTTATCTTCTCACTAGGTAGTCACTTCTCATTCTCATTATATGCCTAAGACTGCCTAAAATGAACTATGTAGCAGAGATGTTTCTAGGCTTATCTAAGGTTATAAATGAGCATAGGAAGTGGTAAAAAGTCTCTAAAAACATCCCCAAATGATTCTCTTTCTTCAAATCTCCTTTGTACTTGTAGAACACCAAAAAACTTAAAAAAACACTATGTTAATCTTGTCCATACAAGTATGGTATAGAACAAATGGGTGTCATGGAGTTTGAAAGAGTCCTCCACAAGTCCAAAACACTTTTTTGACCAACTTAACCCTTTTGAATGCATTCACACTCATTTATTTCCAATTGGGTCTGCATAAGGGTTTTAAGAGGGATTCTAGTGGTTTGGATTGTTAACAATTGTTCATAAAAACCAGAGGTTGAAACTTCAAACCAATTCCACTAAGTACAATTTATGGAACACCTTAAACTATTCACCACTCCTTGGGGCACCATGCAATCCCTCAATATAGGTATGAGCATAAAAAGTTAGCCTTTCGAGGTTTTCTATGCAATCTGAGTACCCTTGATGTAGTTCAAGGTTAGATTGCCCATTCTTATGATTCCCTCTACAAACCAATGGCTTATGCTAACCTTTTACCATTCCTTAAATGACCTAAAATGATTTGGAGAGGTCTATGAAGTTTTATAGATGAGTTTATGTCTTTGTAGTGTTTAGGCCTAGTCTAGGCCTAATAGGCCTAACTGTGCCTGATTGAATGTTTGACCATCTTTAGGTCTCCAATAGCTATAGTGACCTCCTCAATATTTGTTTACTCCTCCTATACTAACCTACAGACTACGTTTGAATTGAGTGCCCTTTGTCTGAGACAAAACAAAAGGCATCTCCCTTGTTCTTATGACCTTGAAGGTACCCTGAGGAGATATTTGGTTCATGGTGACCATCTTCATTAATTTTTAGAGATTTTTCATGTTCCTAAAGCGTTTTACACCTTAAACTCCTAAAGACTGGTTTCAGGATTGATGATTGTGTTTGAAGTTTCAAAACATAGTCCTTTGCTCTGTTCCTTGCCATATGAGAGTCACATGAAGGTGTGATGTCCTTTTGATAAGTATCCTCATGTTGGGTCATCTTCAACACATACTTATGACAACTCACCAAGCAATCCTCCAAAGCATGAGTTAGTCTGTAGTCAGATTGTAAGTAGTAACCCAATGGTATAAATATTCCTATAGGAGTTTATTAGTATTATAGGCCTGTATTTAACTCTTACACTTAGCTCTTAAGTCATCAACACTATTTAATATAGATGCAACATTCTTTATTTTGAAACCATGCATCATTCCCCACAATATCAATTTATTATAGGTCTACAAATTTCACTTTAACTATAGGTACACTTTCCAAGGAGGTTATGAAACCTATAGGTGCTTGTTTCATGGATTGGAACTTGTGTTCCACACCCTTACCATCTTCCATTGAGTTAAGTTAGGTCATACCATTTCATACCTATGTTTATCACTAACCTTCTTGTTGCTTAGACTGGTCTGCAGTGTTTGTATGACTGTGTCACTTGTAAGTGATCATTAGTGAAGAAAAGAAGATTCCTATAGGTGTCAATTAGGTTTGAACAAGGTGATTTATGATCTTAAGCTCTTTTTAAGTTCATTAAGACTTTCATCACTCAGTGAACTCATCTCATACCTACAAACCATACTCTCATATCTTAACCTCCAATGCATTAGATGTTTGCAAGTCATATGCTTCTTTGAGCTCAAAACACTGTGTATCATTGAATACCTACAGTGAACACTTGTCTAACTTGTGATTCACTCAGTCTTCCTTTATTTCTGGTTTGACCACTTCCCCTCATTCTAAGAAGTTAATTTTAGGCTCAAATCACTAGCATGGACAACTAGATCCACTTGGTCCTCAAGAAACATCACCAATAGGGCTTGAAATGTGATGCAAGATCCCTTACTCAAAGAAATTAAGGTAAATATTCCCTTTAAGAAACTTTCTCAAATTTGCACCTGCATACATTGTTTTGGGGGGTCTTATAACTAGTCTATGAGCTTTGAGTGACTTGGGAATCACATCCAAGTCTTGAGATGGAATATCACCTATGCCATAGGTGTTGAATGACCTTCCCTATTTCGTACATGATTGTGTATACTAGAAGGTCTGCTCAATCTTTGCCTATGGTCTTAAAAAACTCACTTCAAACAACCTCCCAATACTTCAATGCCAAGCTACCATGGAGAAATTAACTTTCCATGTTTTAGGAAAAGAGTCACAAGGGTGTACTACCTTTGATATGAAGTCACTACATAAAGATAACTCTACAATTGTGGAAACATACCCTGCATACCACTTTATGCACTTCTAACATAAGAAGATGTTCTTTCCCATATTAAACATGTAAACCAAGTTGAATACAACATGATAATTAAGATCAAACTTTGCCAAAGCACACACAATGGTTATAATCATCAAATCAATGTAACATATGAGAAAACTTGTAGGTGATAGGAATGTGTAGTCAGTTTTGAGGTAGTAACATTTTTGATGATGATTCATGAAGCTTAGTCCACCAATTTTAAAAACATAACCATGGAGTTGAAGTTCACAAGGACTAATTTAATCCCTCAAATGCATTCTTCTCAACTCTACCCCTCCAATCCATACCATTAGAAAATTTGATAGACTGTTTAACCTTGCATGAGAGAGCAATGGAGAAGGCAAAGTGGTTTTTGTAAGTTTTGGAGTTGTCAAGGTAAGATAAACATGTAAAATGAGTTTTGGGGAGTTTAAGGGTCACTATGAAGTCTACCACATGTGCCATGACTATTTTACAGTTTGTACAACTATGCCATGACTATTTTACAGTTTGTACAACTACCCAAAACTCTTCTTTTTTCAACTATTTTTTTGTTTTCAACATGAAAACCTGTAAAATTTTAGTTATGAAACAATCTCTCTAACATCTATCACACATGGGATGTTGACGTACACTTGGACACACTTGTATTCTTATGAAAACTATACAACCTCATTTAATGACTCAAAAGTGACCTTATATGACATAAAATGACACTAAGGGATAATAACAAATATGATCAAGGCTAAAGACACATTCAATGACCTCACTAGCGACCACTTTAACCTAGAATACCCTATAACAAGTTTAAACTATATAGGGGGTTGACCTAATTTGACTTTTGTTCAAATTAATCAATAATTACCTTTAAATCACCCTTGAACATAATTCCCAAGATGTTGATGGTGGTATCCTTAAGAACATATGTGGGCAATGTGTGAGTCTTATTGGCCAAAAAAAGACGTGTGGAGGGTTGTAAAATGGGGTTATCCATCTTTTTCTAGGCGTCTTTGGTTAGAACATTATATTTTGTGTTAGTGTCTACCAGGATACCATGGATCATCCATCCATAAATGGACGCATTGACAAAGACCTTTTTGTCACATTTTGGGTTTGGTTGAAATGGGTCATTTGTCATTGTGCATGGTTCAAATGATGGTCTTCCAAAGGCTTTGTCATTTGTTATTGTAAAAAATTCTTGAGGAAAGGAATGATGTCTTCATTAAGGAAGAGTTTGCATAGATCTCGAAACTAACCATGCCCTAAGTCTATGGGTACTATATCTCTTTGCATTTCAACCTATATTTTTGTATCCTTACCCTTTAAGAACTCAATTTTGTCTTGTAGTTCCTATAATAAGGCTATTATCTCATGCGACACTTCTTTTTTTTGTTGAGGATTAGGGTAGTGTTTCACATGAGGTTATTCATGTTGAACCTTTTAAGCATGTGTATTTGAAATTGGTTGGGAATGAGTGCCACTCCGTGTACTGATATTGACCTTGGGTCCAAATGGTGGAGTGGTAGGGTTTAGTTTCCACTAAGTATTAGGAGTTTTTAAAACATGTATCATTTTTATGCCCTTATCATTTTATTCTTTAGTAATGGCAACATACAAATTGGGACATTCTTCCAAATGATGTTTACTTTTACAAAAGGCACAGGTTGGATAGATTGTGCAATCACACTAGTAATGGTCCAGAGAAACACACTTGTAACATGTACTAGGGGTAAAATGACCACCTCCATGTCCATTTTCATGCCCTCAACCTCTAAAATATTGACCTCCACTAGCCTCTTGGTTATTATCTATGTAATTTTGGCATGTACCTTATGTGTGTGCTTCATGAATTTCATTAATGACCTAACAATTATTGATATAATGTGTATATGCATCACATATTTTATAGTATATTGACACTTTAGCTTGGGTGGCATGATGAAATAAGGGACAACTCCTTACATCATGATATTCATTGCATATCTCATTAGATTATTTCAATACAACATGAACATTCCTCTATGGACAATTATTCCTGTTATAGCCTTCCACTTTGCAGTTAACACACCAAAAGATGATGTGGGTTTCATGAGCATTATTGGCCATAAGATTCTTTAACTAAGAAGCTATCATAGTGATTTGATCTTCCATAAAGGGGAAAATTCCTATATCTATACTTCATATGGCTTCAACATAAAGGGAAGCTTCTAATACCTCATGTGGCTCAATGAAAGTCTTGTGAATAAAGGCACATTAGAAAAGAAGTAATAAACCTCCCACAAACCACTAAGCATGATGTGTCAGGTTAATCTCAAATGATAGCTTCAAAAGAAGTGTTTTTAAATGTGCACCATACATGTGCACACTCTCAGTGATCTCTTGCTTGATATAAGTGAAGGTAGCAATACTTTATTGCTCAAATTCAGGGATATCAAATTCTTAGAGAAAAGCAATCTTTAACAATTCATAATTCATAACTGCTTATTGGGGATCAAAATTTTGATACCATTTGTATGCCCAATCTAATAAAGTAGTGGAAAACTAATTTTCTTTTCACTCTAAATAAGTGATACCTTGCACTCTCTAAATGAGTTCACACTTGTGAACATGTTCTATTATATTTTCAACACCTCAATATTTAGGCAAGTGAAGTTTCATCTTATAGTAGACTGTAGGTGCACTAGGTGGTTGCAATGGACCTTACTATGGTGCTCCTCTAGTTCCTCCTAAACCCTGAGGTGGCGATCCACCAATGCCTCTTATGTTACTGCCTGATCTTCTAGCTCCAGTAGAACCACTGTCGGTACTACCTCTCATTCCTCCTATAGTAATAGGTGCACCAAAGATAATGGACATTGGGGGAGCTTAATTAGTTATTGTTGATCCTATAGTCTTCCCACTAGTTATAGTTGTTCCATCAGGCATTCCAAGGTGAGCCATAGGTCTATCTGGAAATATGAAGGTAGAAATTAATGGTAAATTACTAGCTTGATCTTACACCTCTAAAAACTCTTCTATGGTTTCGATTTTAGATTCAACTTTAGATTCTGCATTATTAATATCCTAATTTCAAACAATAATTTTATCAAACTCAAATGCATGAACATGCACTAGGGTACAATAATTGGGTTTATTTGGATTGGAATTTGTTATTAATGTTTGTCTTGCTTCTTCCATGCATACTTGTGCTAGCAAAGGGCATGAATCCATGGTTAGGGAGTACTCACCATGCCTTTATTCCCTCATACAGATTCTCATGGCACTTTCAATATCCTCTCATTTACCTCTGGGATCATTACCTCTCATAGCCTTACACTTGGATTCATCATACTTACGCTTCCACAGTTCATGCTATTTGACCTCCATGTTGAACTACCAATCCCATACCAATGCATACCCTTCAATTTCCCCACTAGTCTTGTTGCTCATGCATGAGAGAGTTTAGTTGTCCATGGGGAAGTTCTCAATTCCAAAATTAACCATTAGCTTCTTAATTTATGAAGGAAATTACTTGAGATACCTACCACGTGGTTCCCATAAAAAGCTGCACTATGCTTCCTCTGGATAAGAGTATGTAGAGATAACATATTCTAAAGTGTAGTTATTGAGCACTCCTTTCCACCACACGTTCACTACACGTATCCAAGTAACTTTCAACTTTGCTAAGGTTGTATGTCTCTCTACTGACCAAGGAGCCTTCCATCTGTAATTTTTTGAATGGTCTTACGCATATGTTGAAATCCAAACATGCAAGTGAAAAGGTAATTCTACAAATAATATTTCATATAGAGAATCATATAAGTGTTGCTCTACCCATGTGTGTGTAGAAACTCTTAGTTTAATATATTAGAGAGAAAATTTATCTTCTATAGTAGCAACCCAATGCTCGACATTTTATAAAGATGGTTTCTTGAACATTTTATACCATAATTCCAACAAGTGTAATGGGTACCAACAATAAAACCAAAACTATTAGGTCTTTTTCCTTAACTTTGCATAATAAGGATTAGTTACGTGCCCAATACAAAGAAGATGATAATGAGATTGCATGTTGGTATATCACACAAGGAGTAACCTCACATGCTCACCCAAGTCATGTAGCCTAGACCTATCCCCATAAATTCTATCGTGTGATGGTGGTTAGACACACACACACACACACACAACTATTATCATAAAAGTAAATTTAACACTATAGAGTTCAACACATCATGATTTGTTATTAAAGGATTTTATTTCTTTCATTGAGTAAGATTACAAGATGCTTCATTCATTACACTATCTATTTGATTCTATATTGATAACCATTGCACAATTATATTCAACGGTATCAACATCAAATCTATCAACTCCAACCATGGAAATAACACTTTCTAAATAAAGCTAAGGGGTATTTATATACAAATAAACCCCTCACCTTAGGTTATATCAATAATACAAAAGTGATGACTAACCAACAACCATTAACAACAATGACTCATGGAGAGTTGTTACAATTAATTCCTATTGACTCAGGTCCAACCATCCCTATATACCCTCTCTATGATAGATCTTTGTGTTTATGTTCCTCTTCTTTCATGGATCGGTGATAGATTTACAATCTCATTAAACTTTGTTACTTTTATGAACTTCTTTGTAACTGCCTTTGCTCTCTACGCTTTTGTCTTAATTTTACACTTCTTTGATTCTTACATCTTTTGCTCATTCTCTACTTCTTTATCTTTCACAACTCACCCTTCTGCACCAAGATGTTTTTTGCTTCCCTTATGTTTCTCTCTTCCATGCTTATGATTCCAAAATACTTAGAATATATTATTACAAAATTTGGTTCCAACATTGTTTCACCAAAATGTTATAGGTCATCATCCCAACTAAATGCTAAATAAAGCCCTGAATGAGTGAATGGATGTCGCATGGCATCCACTACCAACAAGATAGTGTATTGGTGCTTACATCAACATTTCACCTACTTAAAATGATAATCGTTTGACATGTCAAGATAGTCATCGACTTGGCATGCTTTTACCTTTGGACCTTAATTGTTAAATCTAATAAAGTCTTTGGATTCTGAATTCAATTTATCACTTAAAAGAGATCTAAAATATGAATTTGGCTAGGGTTTGTCTATTATTTTTTATTTGAATAACTTAATCATTAATTTGATTGAAAAGATTAACTTTGTTCTTGTCAAAAATCCCCTTCTAGATTGCTATTTTATGGTCCTTTTGTTCAAGTTTCTATGCCTTAGCCAATTTTCTTAGAATTTGAGGTCTCACAGTTAGTATATTCATTTGAAATCTAATAGCTATACTTTATTTAAAGACTAATGCTCATTTTCTATCTGCAAGTGCAAATTCACTAAGAGGGCACCGCTTATTAGGATTCTAGGTCTTTGCTTATCTTGAACGTTTTGAATGCAAAGCCAAGACTTCAACCCTTCAAGTGCTTGGGATCATGTCACATTGCATGATCTTGCTTCTTTGGGCCCTCAAGGTGGTCAGAACAAATCGAGTAGGCAATAAACCTCTTGGGTGAATGAGATGATGCCACATGACGTGATTTCTAGACTTTGAGATACATAAGACATGGAATAATGGCTGAAGGACCCACAAAGCTCTAGGTGAGTGAGATTTTCCATTTGTCAAGATCTTGCTACACCATAGCCTAAAGAAAAATCAAGGATGAACAAGTCATAGATTAACGAGGAGTGGACACATAAGGAAACCTTCCCAATGCTGATACATGGACCTCTACAAACTGATTAAGAACCTAAAGTTGATGTCCATTTTACTCATCTAGCCCATCAAAATCTAGGAATTAGACTGTAAGTTCAATCAGATTTGTGCAGTTATTGAACATTTTATTGCCTAATGAAAATAGATCATGGAAACAAATACTAAAGTAAATCAGATACTACACCAAGTCAGACAATAGTGTGCACATGAAGATCAAACAAGTTAAATATCATAAAAAGATAAAGAATGCCTGTACACAATTGGTCGAAAAGAGGACTGCTCACAATTGGAGTATGAAAAATTGTGCCCCCTGTACTTAATATAATAGTAACACATCAAATATAAAAGAATTCAATTTGAACCTATGTTAGTTGAAGTGATGCATCAATCTAATATTGTCGTGTTATCGGTGACCTAATAAGAAAGGTTATTATCTTGAAAATCAACACACATTTAATTTGTGCCTTAGTTGGTGCCTATTATTAAATATTTGTAACTATTTAGTGGGCAGATATTGCATTGAATATTTTCAACCACCTCATGGGTGGGTGAGATTATTGAAAATATATATAAGGCTAGCCATGATACTGAATTAGGATTTGGTTGATTAGTGTTAGAATAGAGAAGACAACCATACCACTTTCTTGCATTTTCTTGATTTCTTAGGTTATATCTTCTTGTATGCAATATTGTTGTCAAACATTTTCTATAATTCCCCTGACTTTGGTGGATCCAAACACTGTTTTTTAAGAAAATATCTAACAAATCGAAAAACATTGAAGACTATTATTCAGTATCTATGCATGTATATGGTGATTGTGTCCATTTTTATTCATGGTTGAATACCTCAGGTTCTTACATCATCTGTGTTCATGGTTGTGTGCATACTGGCCAGGCAACAAATTAGTTTTATGGAACTCATCTAAGTCAAATGAATCATAATTGTTCTAAGTATAAAATAGGCTTACATTTTATTCTTTACCCTCATATTTTGTTCTTTTATATACATATGTTAGAGTAGGTAGGATAGATTTAAAATTACAATCCATTTTTACAAGCTTTATCTTGATTTCATATCTTGTCATTGTTGTTAATGCATTGTTAAATCCCTATATGCAATGAATAATTATCGAATTAGCTAGATCTTAATGAAAAATTCATTTTTGTTGATTGTATAAGAAACTGATCTAGAGAGCCATACTTATCATTTATCTGAGTTTATTCTAAATAGGCCCCTTGAAATAGAACAATTTTGCATCAACTACTGAACTACCCTACAAGCCAAGACCTGGTAGTTGTAGACCTTGGAGAGATATTGTCTCCTTTTAGGAAATGTTACTTGGATTCTCACCCTACCTAAGTTGGTGTGCTAAATAACTCATCAACTATGTATGTATGTATATGAAAAGGTAAAACCTCTCATGATTTTATAAAATTTAATTAAGATTTTATATTACATAAAATCTATTTAGAACTTGTTTAGAATTTTCCATATCTAATTTTGACAATTTATTTTATTCAACAACATACTTTAAATATACTTAAGGAAAAATGTTTTTATTTTTGTTTTTAAAATATCGTTGTAATTTCCAATTACCCTACTTATAAGATCTCTAATACAAATTAAACTTGTATATTTTTGTAGACCCGTAAACATTGTCTTGGGATATTTATTAAGTGTTAATTTATATGTTTTTATAATGCTCATCTATTTGTTAATTATTGGTCTAAATTAGGTGTTATTGACATATTTGTTGATGTTTGATGGTCCTTATGCCTTCTTCCAAATCTTCAAATCTTCAAACCTCTTTCTCTTTCCTCTCAATTTTTTTTTAATCTGAGATAGAAGTGCTAAAAGCATGAGGATTTTGGTTCCTTAATTTTCAATTTTTCCTAAGTTAGAATACACCCATTCCCTTCGTTCCATATTTTTCACTTATATTCTTTTGATTTTCGTTTACATGCCAATAGGGTCCTAATTCTTATTCAATTGTCTATACATACACAAGCATTATAGATTATTTGACACTAAATATTCACTAGTGATTCATTGAGCATTCATAGATAAATTATAGTACATAAGAGAGATCAAGTAATCACTAGAGCATTTATCATTGTTTGAAGCTAGAATTTTCCCTTAGAGCACATTTGATACATGACCTAGAGTTTTATCTAAACAAATTATATTTCTGATATCATTTATTTTATGCAAAAATTATTTTTCAACATTCTTTATATCATAGTTTCCACCCTTAGAATCGTGAAAAATAGTGATACACTTATACTATTCATGAATACTAATGTAATCCCCTAGAATAACATGACTTTCCTTAAATTCTTCAAATATCATAAGTGCATTGGAGTTATTCTAGGGAAGGAAAACAGTTTATTTTATAATTACACATGAATAACAACATCTAAAATGGAGCAAGGAAATGAGAGATTGGAACTAGGGGAACCCATTTGTCAACTTCTTTCAAAGTTGTTTGTAACCCAACCAAAAGCATTGTCATTTCTTGCACATTTCTAGCACTCCTAGAACATTTCTAGCATTGTCTCAGATTGGGTCCAAATTTTGGACAAGGTTCGCAATAGGACTTACAACATGTTTTTAAGTTCAGATTTAGGGGATTGTCTTCAGATTACAACTTATGCACGTTATGTATCAAAACCTTGTGCTTTCCTTACTTATTGATTCGAAAAAAATTAATTCGGCATTGTTGTCGTATTGTTCATGCATTTTGATGCTTAATTAAACCCTAATTCATTTATTTGTGTTACATTTAGTTTTGATCCATTTATTTACATTACATTTAGTTTTAATCCATTAATTTGCATTACATTTTGTTGTAATTCATCTAATAGGGTGTCTCACTCCACTCCATCTTCATATCTCTTTCAATAAAATGATGTACTTTATTTTCAATATTTTGAATTTCAACATTTAAAATGATTATTTGGCACTTGCCCCTGTGTGTAGATGAAAAAAGAATGGTTTTACAAGGTCTAGTGCGCATTGGTTTCAATTCTATGGGATTTGGGGTTGTTATATACTTTATATGTATCATTTTCTACTTTGAAGTATGTACTTACACACACCCCTAAAAGTGTGGCAAAATATAGACACCTAAAAATGGAATTGAGGCATTTATTAAGCGTTATTTCAATTTTTTTAGTTTACTTGTCTATTTGTCAATTATTGGTATATTTTTGTAATATCAATAATCATTCCCCTTCTAATCAACCCCTTAGACATATCACTCCCTCTCCCCTATGTTTCTTGTGCTTTGTGTTAGAAGCATCGACACTTTTGTCTAATTTTTTGTCCTAGTTAGGTCAAAGTGCACTCTCCCCCTTCCTCCCATGTTTTTTTCTTCCAACCATTTGATGTTCTTTTTTGCACCAATAGGGTCCTAATTTGAATTCAATTATCGATAAATATACAAGAATTGTAGTTCATTTTACAAGTATTCACTAAAGGTTCATAAAGCATTCATTGATAAATTATAGTATATGTGAGAGATCATGCAATCATTAGAGCATTTGTCATTTATGAGGCTAGCATTTTCTTGTAGAGCACTTTTGGTAGACAACCTAGGGATTATCTATGTACAGTATATTTATGACACCATCTCTATTATGTAATTTACTATTTTTTGACATTATTTACATCACAGTTCCCACCCTTTGGGAACTTAGGAAATAGCGAGATAGAATTTTTATCAAGACTAATATAGGCACCTAAAGTCACTTTTTTCCCTTCAATATCTTCATATATCGTAGGGGCATTAGAGCTTTTTCAAGGAAAAGAGAAAATTTTGTTTTGTAGGTACAAAAGACACAGTGCACAAACCAAAACGAGGAAACAAGGGATTGAAACCAACCAAACCTAGTCGTCAACTTATTTCAAAGTTTTTGTCACTTAACTAGAAGAACTTGTGCTTCTAACACATTTATGGTGCTCGAGACATATTTATGGCAGCCCTAGGACTATCTCAAACCGATCCCAAAATTGTAGGCAAGGTTCATGAGAAAACTTATATTACATTTATAAGTTGAAATTCAAATGACTATCTTCATGTTACAATTTATTTAAAATATGTATTGAAACACTATATATTTACCCCTTAATTAATTTATAAAAATTAATTAAACACTATTTTGATATTTTAAATATTATAATACTTTAAAAACTTAAGTCATTTATTTGTGTTACATTTAATTGTAATATGTTTATTTGTGTTACAAATTAAATATAAGAAATCCTATAGCAATATAATATATTGGATATACATGACTTTCAATCATTCATAACTATACTATGTTTTCGTTGATTATTTGATGTTGAAGTGACACTTATAAAATTATACTATTTTTTGCACAATGTTTTTATAACCTACTTAGGAGATGATTGAACCTAATTCAACTAAGTTGGGGTGAAGCCAATAGCCGTGCCCCTACTTTGCACTTTGCATTTCATCACACTAAATTTTTATGATCCGTATGTGTTGAAGTTAAATATTGTATTTAAATTATGTGGAAGATAATTTTTAGAAGTATTTGTGTAAAGAGATTTTTAATACAAAGAAAAAAAAATTAGTCAATAATTTATATATTAAATTATGTTTTTATATATATTTATATATTATTATTTAATTTATTAATTAATTGATATGATTTTATTATTTTTTATTTGAAAATTTTAATTTTGATTTAGTGATATGCAATAAATTGTATTTAAATAAATGACTTTTTTCTTTATCTTTTCAATTATTGAATCTCCTTATTTTTACTATGTACACCAACTCATATTCCCATTAGTACATAAAAGTATTTATCTTTACAATATGAGGGAATTCTTAAATTCAAGTATTTTTACAATGTTTATTATATAAAAATATATTTAACTCTATTATTATTATTATTATTATTATTAAAAAATAAAGTTATATTAATTTTATATATATATATATATATATATATATATATATATATATAAATTATTTATAATAAAATGAGTGGTATGAAAATATGTTTTTAAGTTTAACATGTTAAATCTAAAATGAAAAGGTCTAGAAAAATAGGAATAATCTCAAGCAAAAATGATCTACATGATTGACCATAATTCAACACAACATTATAAAAACAAACAATTAAGCAAAAAATTGCAAAGAGGTTTGCTAGCAAGGGGATGATCTTGGTCCTCTGCTTTGCCCCAACCAACATTGTCAGGGAATTACCCTCAATAAGGGATCTCAACTGGTGTTTGCATTTTTCACTACCTTTGTATTATCTTCACTAACTATTTAAGTGTCATTCAAAGTGATTTTGGGATGCGAATTGAACAAAGCCAAGCATGGGAACTTATAGAGGCAAGGAGGAGGAGCCCAATCACCATGCTACACCAAAAGAGACAAGTGCCTTCAAAGTGAAGACCAAGAAATAAACTATGAGAGCAATAATGAGAACTTCTTTGGTACCCCCTTACACTGCCTAGCCTTCCCACCTCCTCCCCCTGCACCCAAAGGTATATCCCTTGGTGGAAAAGAGGGATGAACTCAAACGATAGTGAAAGGTGCATTCCCCAATACTACAACAAGGTTTGGCAATGGGCCACCTCTAATGCCACTTCAATAGCCTACACTTGAATCTAAATAAACACACATGAAATCAACATAGCATTGTTATATGCAGAGAATTGAGTATCAATTGTAGAATTATCAAAAACAACATTTCTTTATTTGCATATTTTTAAACAAAAATCACTTGGAAAATATGCCAAATTTATGTGAATTTCACTAGTAACATAGGGCAATATATAAAGGTGAGCACAACTATATAGAAAGGAGGGGCTCTCCAAGGAGAATATTCTTCTAGATGAAAGGCTCTAGCCAAAGACGCTGAAAAAAATCATGGATCCAAGCCCAAGCCAACTGAACTTTGTTGCAAAACCAAAACAAATGTTTGATAGTCTAAAATTGGCCTCACAATTACCACTTGTGTTGTGGAATGCCTAAATGCATGAGGTGATGTCGCAAGGGTAATCCTTGATAAAGTAAGCACCAAACAAAATGCACAAGCTTGGGCTCAAGAATGGAGCTCCAAACAGTTTGAAATTCTCTACTTCAAGTATGAGCAACGGACTGGATTGACCATCTCTTGTTGAGCTTTTCAAACATGGCAGCCAATGCGAAAGCCAATCATATCCCTTGCTAGGAGAAGAGTTAGGGAATGGGGTTTCAACATACCACTTTCATTCCTTCCCACAGGGTCTGGCAGATTTAACAACACTTTGCACAACACCAATAACATGATGAAATGATTCTTCACCATTGTTGAAAAGATGAAATTGAACTTTAGCCTTAGTCCAAGAGTGCCAAATCCAAGAAAATTTAGAGTAAATATCTGGCACAATGTGCATGCCTCTTCTTAAAAGCTTGAAAGCATGAACCCAAGGCACCTCCACAAAAGGGACATCATGAAAATTGATCACCATTCACCACCACAAAGAATGGGGGTTAATGGAAAGACCGTCAGTGAACCCATCCCCATTCCACTTAAGCCAAAGATACTTTTGACAACAAAAGACCCCACAACCTTAATAAGGCCATGCAAGATAATAAGCTTTTGAAATCCTAGGCACTTCCAAGCTGTAGCCCATCGGGAGAACCCATAGAGATACTTTTTTTTAATAGGATTTTTCAAGACTTATTCTCTTCAATGGCTCATCTTATCCATTTTGCATAGAGAGAAGCACCTTGGTGGTAGACGACAAGAATACCCAAGCCCCTTGCCTCCTTATGGAGACAAAAAAAAACCCAAGTTACAATCTAGAAACCTTTCCCGTGTTCAAAATTGGCCCAAAGGAAATACCTAATGAGTTTCTCAAGCTTTTGGTACGACGATTTGGATGGAACCCAACAAGATGAGTAATAGACATGAATTGTAGTGAGAACCTCAGGATAGATTTGAAATGTACTGACTAGAGACAATGATGTAGTGATCCATAATCAGAGTTTATTCTCAACCCTGTCAATGACATATTGGCAAAGGTTGGGTAGGGTGGCTTGAAATGCAAAAAGGACACAAAAAAGGTGAAAAATATCACCATGTTGAATCAATTTCCAAGAATATCTGTACAGGCAAGGAGGAGGGGGATTGAAAGATAACATGTAGTTTTTCACCATACTGGAACCCAAAGCTAGGCAAAAAATTCCAAGGCATTGCATCACTTGTGTGATATTATCTTATTCTTCAATAAGTGTGAGGGAGGAGTCATTAAAAAACTAGCCATTAACAAGTTGAGAGGAGTTATCTATAGGAAGAGATATCACTTTTACAATACCTTGGGACATGGCATTAACCAACAAATAACCAAACCCTTCTACATCATGAACAAAGTTGGGGCAAGAGGGTACCTTTGTCTAATAGAGTGGAGAAAACCAAATTGCTTTGAGCGCATACCATTGACTAAGAGACATAACAAGCCATTTGAAAAAAACATTTGTACTGACTGGAGGAAATGGAGACCAAATCCTAACACTTGAAACATGGCAAGACTGAAAAGCCACACGCATATTCAATTTTGATGAACAACACTTGTTGATTAGACTTGTGTGCCCACTCCATATCTTCCTAGGCTCCAATAATATTATCTAATATGATTTTTCTTTTGATAAATTATGTTTCCTTGGGTCTAACACTCAATAGGGGGCAATTGTGGGGATGCACATAGCAAGGGCCTTGGTAATAATCTTGCAAGAGACATTGAGCAACATGGTAGGTCCCTAATTGCAAATTTGTTCGAGATCGTTTGCCTTAGGTATGAATTTAATATAGCCTTTGTTAATAATTTGGCCAAGGTTTTTGGAGTAATATGCTTTGAGATAGACTTGAAATAAATCCTTTCGAATGATTTCCCAAAGCACTTTGAAAAATTTGCAAGGAAAATAATCACGTCCACGAGCTTAGTTATTGGCAATACACGTGACAACTTTGTCCAAGTCTTCATTGGTAACTAATCACATGCCACTCATTGAGATTGAGAGAGCTTGCATGGGACCACCAAAAGCCATTGTCGAAGGGCTTGTTTTCACGTAAGATAAGACTCTTGCACTTTGAGAACCTACTGATAATGGTAGACAAATGCTTGTCTGATATCATGCAACTTACTGAGCCGCTAGTCTACGTCTCAAATGGCTTCTATTTGTTGAACAGAGAGTTTGGCCTTAAACTTAGTCGCCAATCTTGAGCCAATGCAAGTTGGGTTTGATTTGTGTCCCTCGAGCATTGTATGCATCTGCAATCCAAATGCACTAACAAAGCATCGCCATTTGAAATTGGAGGGGTTTGTGTAAGGGTTGCAACTCAAAGGCAATCATAGAGCAGCTCAACTCAAAAGTGGTGGTGGAGTAATGTGAGCATGTTTCCGGTTCTCTTCTTTATGGAAACAATATTATCTCGTGTTATTATTCCTACCTCTGCAGCCATTGGTCTGCATTTCTATCCCATCTAGGACGCAGCGTTTGTTGATGAATGGCTATACAACGGTGGTCCCTATGAATTTATCGTTCTACACTCCCACTTGGATCACTTTTTAAGAGGTGTTTTTATTTCTAAAAAATCTATGGACATGTGGAAGAAAAGTCCACTCGGACTAAGACATCACTTCTACCAACTTGCAACAGATGCGTGCCCATTGGCACACATAAATGCGGAGGAACCGAGCCATGTGAGTGATGGCATCAAACCACCATTCAATCCAACCGGTTTTCTTTGAAGGACATAGTACAAGATTCCAAAACACAAATATATATTCTTTATAGCTTCTATGTTTTTAATAAACCACGAAAGTGACCCATCTACAACATAGAAAATATATCTCTGAAGTGTGACTAAGCAGCAATGATAATGATATTTGATGAATTAAACTATGTAAATAAAACGTCAAAAACAGTCTTACGGCTGATTACAAAGTAAAGTTGTCAAGTCATTTTCTTTATTCATTGGAATTTTTTGTGTTGTTAGCAGCCTATATCTATCTAGTAAAAGAAAGCATTTAATTTTAAACTCCTATGTCAAACTACATTAAATTGAAAAAAAATAAATTACGGATGTATTTTCATAGTTTTATCGTATTAAAAATTGATTTTTTTTGGGAAACATTTCAAAGAGATGCTACATTCCAGTGAGACCCAAGGAGGTACAAATATTTTTTCTGCCAAAATCGCCCAGAGCTTACCCCTGATCTGCCCCTTCGGCATGCTTAAAGCACGCCTAGCCTTAAGAAAGCACTTCGAATTATATTACCAAATGAAAAAAATTGAAGAAAAAACAAGCCCCTGACAAAGCACCCTAAAAGTAAAAGGTGGATAATCCCAAAGAAATACATTAGAAAAATTCAAATAGATATTTGATTTATGGAGCCTTAATAATGTTTTGTCTGTGCTTTCCTTTTTTCAGACTTTGGCTGTGGATCTGCATTAGTGCAATTCATTCTTAACTAAAAAAAAATCACTCGGGACTTTTTGGCTCTTGCCACTGGCAAATATTCTTCCAGCCAAAGCTTGCCTTATCTAAGTTATATTTCCTTATCCAACTGTGAGCGTATGTTTGCCACCAACGTGTGGTCATACAAATAAATACAATCTGGTAGAAAAACCATTCATGGATAAATATGAATGATTTTGTGCATTCTTCATCGTAATTACTTTTGATATAATTCAAAGACTGCTTACACTTTTTGTGAGATTGTAACTATTTTGAAGCTAGTGTATGTTCATTCTCCGTACTGTTTGCATCATCAGCATCACTAGGGACGTCAGGACCTGGAGGAATGTGCCCTAGAAAATCTGCAGTAGGTACACTGGTACCATTGGCCCTGTAAGTCACAAAAGAGTTGAATATAAAAACAATACAAAAGTCAACCCAACATGACAACTTAACGGCAGAAATCATAAGCACCTAAATTAACGAATCGAAAGAATCTTCAGTGACAAGAAATGTAAACTTGTCGTCACCTTCTGTCAGAGAGAACAAAAGATCGAAGTTCGCAATTATTAAATCTGCATGCATTGAGAGTAGAATACTATAAGAAATAATGAGCAAAATTCAGAACGGATGCATTTTAAAAAAAAAACAATATATTGTACAGAAAAAAATCAATCACTTGTTATTAAAAATCTAGTTCAAAATCTATCTCAAAGATCAACATATACAAAAAGAGAAAAAAAATACCATTAGCATTAGTTTTAATTGTGGCTAATAGAATACCTATATATAAACTTACTTTAGGTGGAAGATATCTAGTATGAACTAGAGCTTCCAATAAGCTAAGACGACATGTTTGTAAATCCATCTTTTTGAATAAGAGGATATGGGCAATACCATACAAGATGCAGTTTCCTTGTCACTGGGAAAATATTTTGGTACTTGAAAATATTACAGAAAGGGGATAGAAGTATTTGCAGTCCAAAGGAAAGCCTAAACATCATACTGTGCTATGGTTTGCAGTCCAAAGGACTGCCTAAACATCCTAAATAGCATATTGACAACGAATTACTGAACAAACAATGCCAATTGCTCCCACTGTGTTTGATGCTTAACAATGACTTGCTTTTTATTAATAATCCTTATTATTACTGAAATCCTTGAACAATTTTGAGAAAATGTGTCTAGGTATAGTAAAGTCAGGACATGTACTCAAGTAGGATACAATTTTCTGGAGCATGTTATTTGTTGAAATACCTAACCCCTGCCAGACTTCACTCTCTCATCACAGATGAGAGATATCTACACTCATCTCGCTGTGGCCGAATTCTTCAATGTACCTTATGAACTTGTTTTTCCCACTTGTATTAGTATACATAATATTTCAAGATATCCCAAATTAAGGTTTCAACTTCATTGGAGTTATTTATCGACAATAATACTTCAGGAAACCTTGATAACAGACTTCAATGTACCTTGACGAGTTTTTTTGTGTATTGAAAAGCTTATAGACTAAGAATAAGCAATTAACATATAGGATCTTCAAGATAGGTTTGAATGGCAAAGAGGTACCACAACGTTTAATATTTCCAAATTCCAACATTGACTACAATAAGATGAATTACAAGTTATAATCAATGTAAGACAAGCAGGTTTCATCCATTGGGACTGTTGTTTTGAATTTATGGTTCATTCATTGCCATGACAGAATTACTGAGGGAGGCACAGCCCTTCAATTTGTGCTCAATGCAGGAACATACATGATTCAAATCGTGTGATGAATTGCTTTGTTTTCTGCCACTGAAACACAACTGCAACTATAGTTTCCACCCCACCCAAGCACTGAACAAATAGTTCTCATCTCCATGATGAAACTTTTCCTGAAGTAAACATTGATATTCAGAATGTTGAAGAACAATATGGCAGTTAAAGGACCAAGTGCCGATTTGCTAGTTTATGGGTTTGTGGACCTTTTTGGAAACCCTGCAGGAATGGATATATAAACACTGGAGAGTCAGACAAAATATTGATGTTATGTTAGCTTCTAAAAGCTATTTCATTGCTCATTTTAAAAAAAGAGGATAGAAATGAGATTTTTCAGGGTGGTTCTTATTTTCTATTTAGAGCTAGTCTGTTAAGTATTGGAAGTCGGAATTTGACCCTAGTGAATAACTTCCATCAGTTTCAGTACATTAAAAGTTATTTGACTGCACATTCAAGGCCATAGGTGACACCCTAAGATACTATATAAGTGAATCAGATTTAAATCTCAGTTAAGAAAAACTGTTACATATGACCATATTCATCTTAGCTCTTAGCTTGAATCTTAGAAAGCCTTTGCCATAAAATTTGGCTGTTGTAATGTAATCACTTCACAAATAAATTAGAATCACAGCAATGGATCACAATAGGATTGAAATAGAGCAGAACGTATGAATAAATGACAAACCACTTCAAGGGGGCAATCTCCACAACCATACAATAAGTACAAATTCACAATATGATGATAAAATACTAACCATTACCTCCTATATATAACCTAATTATGCTATAGAAACAACCTTGGCCGGCCCTAATACTAATATGAAGCTATAGAAATGATCATATGACTTAATTAAAGGTTATGATAGCACAAGTCGGCCAACCATATCCAAATACATGCTAAGAGCTAAGGGCGTAGCATGCCCCTCCCCTTCAAACCAATGTTGTCCTCAATGTTGACAATCATTGGATGTTTCTGCAAGAATGTTTCCTCCTCCCATGTCACATCTTCACTAGCCAAATTCTTGCATTTGACTAGATACTTTGTAATCGCCCTCGTCCACACGCTCTTAGTACATGTTTGAATTAATCCCTCAAGCTCCAAAATGATTCTTCCCTCCTTGTCAAGCTCTAATAATTTTGTTTGGGCTAACACTCTTTGTCCAATGACCTTCTTCAATCAGGAAACATGGAAGACTAGATGTATTTTTGCCAAGTGAGGTAGCTCCAGTTTGTATGCTACATTGTCAATCTTCTGCAAGATTTGATAACGCTGTAATACTTTGGTGAAAGCTTGTTATCCTTCTATTGTTTTAGGAACATTTTATTATATGGTTGTAAATCAACAAAAACCCAATCTTCGACTTCAAAATGTCTTTCATTGTGGTGTTGGTCAACTTATTGCATCATGTAGTTCTATGCCATTGCCAAGTTCTCTTTGAGACTAGAGAGTACCTCTTGGTGGTGTTGAATGTGTTCTTCAACTGCTCAAACCTTTAGCTACACCCTCAAAGATGAGGTGATGGATAGTGGATGGTACCCATACAGTGCCAAAATTGATGACATTTTGAATGATGTATGGAAATAAGTGTTATACCACCATTCTACTCGTGTCAACCATTGAACCCATCTCTCTGGTTTATCCAAAGAAAAACAAAGATAACCCTCCAAGCACTTGTTGACCACCTCAATTTTCCCATCAAATTGAGAATGATAAGATGAGCTAAGAGTCAGTTGGTTACCAAAACATGAGAATAACTCAATCCAAAAATTACTAGTAAAGATAGGATCAAGATCACTTACTATGATCTTTGGGGTCCCATGAAGCTTCTGAACTGTATCCATAAATGTTGTTACTGTACTTGATACAAACAAATGTGACACTGAGAAAAAATGGACATATTTGGTGAGTCTATCCACAACAACCATGATGGCATTTTTCCCTTCAGATTTTGGCAGCCCTGTGATGAAATCCATGGAAACCTCCTCCCATCTCTGGCTAAGAATAGATAAAGGTTGCAACAGACTTGGGGTTTTTATTGTTTCCCCTTTGTTTTCCTAACATGCCATACACTTTGCCACAAATTTTTGGACTTCCCCTTTTAGCCCTTCCCAAAAGAAATCCTGCTTGACTTTATGATAAGTTTTCAAGAGGCACGAGTGCCCAACTATTGGAGAAGCATGAAGTTCCATACGCACCTTATGGGTTGAACTTTTTTAAAGGTACAACCTATCCTTGTACCAGATAGCATCCCTTTTCCACACAAATTTATCTAACATGCACGGATCTTGTTGTAGCTTTTGAATAAGATGTTATGTGACCTCATCATTCTCCCACTCCGATCTTGATTCATCCACCCAATAGACCTGTAATATGGACATGGCACATGACATTGGCTCTATGGACTCATCCTTCTTGGATTGTGCATCAACCAAGTCATTCTTCTTGCCTTTCTTGTATACAATCTCAAAGTCATATCCAAACATCTCAATGACCCATTTTGTTGTTGTTCTAATGACAACCTCTATTCAAGAATTATTTCAAATTATCATTATCTGTCTTCACTTTAAAGTGTATTCTCATCAAATATGGGCACCATTGTTTTATTGCATGAAGGATGACCATCATTTCCTTATTATAAATAGATTTCAACAAATTCTTACCTTTGAGTTGGTGACTCTCAAATACAAAGTATCTTCCTTCTTGCATGAGTACTGCTCCCATGCCATACCCTGAAGTATCACATTCCACAATGAATGATTTTGGAGAAATCTGGAGTAGCTAGAACTGGGGTGGTGCACATGGCCTCCTTTAGCTTCTCAAATGCCCAGGTGGTTGCCTCATTCCAATGGAGGAAGTCATTTTTCAATAAGGTTGTGAGTGATGCTGCTTTACTGCCATAATATTTTAAAAAATGACTGTAATAACATGTGAGCTCCAAGAATCCTCAAAGGTTTTTGATGGTTTTAAGCACTTTATATTTTACCATAGCCTTGATCTTTTGCTTATCCACCTTGACACCCTCATGTGAAACAATGTGTCCCAAATACTTGACCCCCTTGAATCCAAATGCGCATTTGGAAGGCTTGGCATAAAGCTGGTATTGTTCAAGAATACCCGAAACTTGAATCACATGATGCAAGTGTTCCCTCCCATGTTTTGTTGTATATTAAGATATCATCAGAGAACACCAAGACACATTTTTTTAGAAATGACTGAAAAATAGAGTTCATTAAACTCTAAAATGTATATGTTACATTAGTGAGGCCAAAAAGCATCACCAAAAATTCATAATGGTCCTCATGGGTTCTGAAAGTTGTCTTATGAATATCCTCATCTCTAATTCAAATTTGATGATACCCAGAACGAAGATCGAGTTTTTAAAAATAAATAGCACCATATAATTCATCTAAAAAATCATCAATTATAGGAATGTGGAACTTCTTTGATGGTGTACTTGTTGAGTTCCCTATAGTCTAGACACATGCCGCCATGTTTCAACCTTCTCATGCACTATCACCATTGGAGAGCAATAAGCGCTTTGACTATGATGGATAATACCTACTTCCAACATCTCTTATACCATCTTCTCAATCTCACTCTTCTGTATATATGGGCTATAAGGTCTGATGTTGAGTGCTTGGCACCCTAGCACTAGTTGAATGGCATGATCATGATCCCTTTTGGGAGGAAGTCATTTTGGCATATCACAAAAAACTACGGAATGCTCCTCCACAATAGCCTGAAGATCTAGTAGGGTAAACCCCTTTGGTGGTTGTGCCTCTATTGAAAATAGTTGAGCCACAAAACCATCCATTCCCTTTTTTAGAATCGTCTGCATCTAATGAGAACTCACCAATTGTGGGGAATTAGCACGTAACCCATGTACTTCAAATTTCCTACCCTCAAAATGGAAACACATGAATACATCTTGGAAATAAATCGTTCCCAAGGTAGTTAGCCACTGGTCTCCCAATACAATGTCTGATCCACCCATAGGAATGGAAAACATAAGGCTATTTAGTAGATATGCTCCCATGGAGAGTTTAATACTATGACATTTCTCAAAAAAAGTGACTATGCCACCATCTGCAATCATTTGAAACTCTGAAACTCGATAGACACTAGATAGACAATGGTGTACTTGTCGAGTTCTCTATAGTTTAGACACATGCCATGTTTCACCATTCTTACACACCACCACTGGAGAGGAATAAGTGCTTTGACTATGATGGATGATACCTACTTCCAACATCTTCTAAACCATCTTCTCAATCTCACTCTTTTGTATATATGGGTATGTGTAAGGCTTGATGTTATGTGATTGGCACCCTAACACCAGTTGAATGGCATGATCATGATCCCTTTTGGGAGGAATTCCTTTTGGCATATCACCAAAAACTACTAAATGCTCCTCCACAATAGCCTAAAGATCTATTAATGTAGACCTCTTTGGTGGTTGTGCCTTTGTAGAAAATAGTTGAGCCACAAACCCATCTGCTCCCTTTTTTATAATCTTTTGCATCTAATGAGAAGTTACCAATTGTGGGGAGTTTGCAAATAACCCATGCAGTTCAAATTTTCTACCCTCAAAATTGAAACGCATGAATAGCTCTCAATAATTCCCAATGTAGTTAGTCATTGGACTCCCAATACAATGTTTGCCCCACCCATAGGAATGGAAAACATAGGCTACCTAGTATATCTTCTCCCATGGAGAGTTTAATATTATGGCATTTCCCAGAACAAGTGACTATGCCACCATGTGCAATCATGACCAGGAACTTTGGAACTAGATAGACAAAACAGTTCAAGTGCATTGCTAAATTATTGTTGATGAAGTTGCGAGTACATTTCAATTCAACCAATGTTGTCACCTTGAGGGTTCGTGGAGTGCTAATGCCGAAAAGTGCATGGCGAGAAATCGTTGCCTGGGTTTCTTTTGATTCCTCCCCTAGCTTAGCATTAGCCTCCCATACTACTTCATCCTTTTCTTCATTGGCATCTTCAATGTAAATCAATTTTTTCTCACATTTATGTCCTCGATAATATTTTATATCATAATTAAAACATAACCCTTTTGACTTTTTTCTTTAATTTATTGAATTGTCGACCAGGTAAGCTGAGGGAAAAGATGGTGTCGAGATGATACAATCATTGTGTATTGTTGGATAATAATTTTTATGCTTTTCCCTATGTTCCATGACAATAACATCAGAAACATTAAGCAGATTAAACATGCATACCTCATGGTGAATGTGCTCCTTGAGACCATCAAGAAACAAGTTGTTCATGTTCTCATCTGTAATCATCTCCACATGCAAAGATATGAGTTGAAATTGATGAATATAATCCTTGATTGACCCTGTTTGTCACAAATTTTCCAATTGGCTGAAGACATTCCCTTTCACACTACTACTATAGTGTGTTTATAGCTCCTCCGTAAAAACTAACTAGGTGACACTAAAAACATTCTTCTTTTAAGCACACAACCATCGATACCAAATGATTTTTTCAATTTCCAAATATAAGGATGCCATGGTAATCTTTTGTCCACCTAGGATCTGATGTAGATTTAAAAAAACCCATTTGGTTGATCCAATTAAGTGGATCCTTTTCATCGAACTTACACATGTCCACTTTTGGTAATAGGTTTTGAGGCCTAGAATTAGTGTTATTCATGGAATGAGACTGTGCAATATTTGGAACAAGATTGGGTTGTCCCACAAATCCAACATTAGTCGAATGTGAGTCTAGCAACTTCATAGAATTCGCAAGAGAGGACATTTCTCCTATCATGTCCTTTTACATATTCTACATATCTCCTTTTATTTCCTTGTGCATATTCTCCAGCCAAGAATTCATATTAGAAGCCCCACCTAGTCAAAAATCAGACTATCTACTATTTTTTAGGATATTTCCCTAGTGAAAATGAATTCTTTCCCTAGCCTCTCGTTTGCGGCTTCGTCATGCTATGGCTTGATAGTGTAGAATTTGATTTTCTCCTTTGACCAAACAAATTTGAACTTAGGTTGGCTTCAAAACCAAAAATTCAAAGAATAGATCCCCACTAGATTTTTATGGTCTTTCCAAAAATGTAAATAAATAAATAAAAATCTTTAAAATGTGGCATATAGAGTGAATTTATGAAAAATCTTAAAATTGCAATAACTCACTAAAAAATGATCACCAAATCCAATTTTTTTTTCTATAGTGCCTTTGAATGATTATCTGCCTCCAATGTACAAAAAATCACAACAAATTGCAAGATATAAGCGATCCTCAAAAATTAGGGTTTCACACACACTTGTCCAAAATCGAAGCTCTAATACTAATTGTAATGAAAATATTTCACAAATAAAGTAGAATCACAATGATATATCACAATATGTTTGAAATAGAGCATAATATATGAATAAATGATGAGTCACTTCAAGGGGGAACCTCCACAATCATACACTAACAATAAAATTTGCAATATGATGATAAAATACTAGCCACTACCTCATATATATACACACTAATTATGCTATGGAAACTGTTATAGATTGGATTTGCATCCTTGTGAGAGAGTTCTTCAAGCTCTCTCACTTCGAGCTATAAGCATGGGAACAACTTCAGGATGTGGGTGTCTTATATTGAGGTTGAACCTCTAGACTTTTTATGAGACTAGTTCCTCAGGTACTTCACTTCAACTCCTTGATTTCTACACTAAACTATATTAATAGCCAAGGAAAAGGGGTAGGAGGATTACTTGAAAAGTAACCTAAGCTAATGGGAGGTGATGCACCAAAAGAGAGTGATCCACTTGGTCTGGAAAAGACACTACTGATGAAGCTAAACAAGATGCAGGGTTATTCTAGTTCTATCTCAGGGCCGTAGGCAGGGAGCTTTTGCGTGAAGGTCGAAGGAGAGCTTTACGCTTTGAAGAATAACAAAATAGGTCTACGAAAAACACTGAGTTAGTAAACTTTAAAGGGAACTAGACACACAGACACTTCATGCAATCTTGCATAAAACCAAAAGAGTCAAAAGCAAGGTGCTTAGAGAAAATGTAGGTGATGAACAACAATCATACATTCTGCAAATAAAACCAAAGATGCACACTTCTCTTTGACCAGAAATAGAAAACTTTTTCTTATGTTGCTTCAAAAGAGTCTTTTACAAAGCAATTTTTGCAAAGTGATTTTATCACCAGTTCGGGGATACATTTCTAGGCTCCAAGGCCTCTATTTATAAGGAAAGGGGGAAGAGAGAAAGGGAAGAAAGAAGAAGTCGCAGATGGTTGGCACCTCCTGTTGTCCTTCCCTGATGTTCATAAATGCGTCGTTCCAAATCGCCGCTCAATACTCTTGAGCCCCTCCTGTCTTTAAGACTTTCTTTGGCGCATTTGAAAAGTCAAGCTATGAGCAGCTAGAATGTTTCTTGGCATGACGCATTTAAGCGTCGAACGGCGATTACAGGCAATGAACCATGGCGGATGGGAGCCTTCATAACTTCCAGCTACCAGCCGCGTGACACATTTAAGCGTCGAATGGCAATTGCGGGCAATGAACCATGGCGGATGGGAGCCGTCATAAATTTTAGCTACCAGCCGCTCAGAGTCTCCCATGTTTATTGAACATCCTTGTGCCACTTGTCCTTTACTGATTGGCCCTTTCTGCTCTAGTTGC
Source organism: Torreya grandis (assembly GCA_037957365.1). Lineage (NCBI taxonomy): Eukaryota > Viridiplantae > Streptophyta > Pinopsida > Cupressales > Taxaceae > Torreya > Torreya grandis. The sequence continues at coordinate 3,530,419 of JARHVA010001069.1, read as the reverse complement.
ACCACATGGCAGCCTTCCATTCGTTGCATCATGATTCTAGCATTGCCAGACCAAGCTTAAGTCGAGCCCTCGGAGAATCTCGATTTACTCTATGCAGAGTAATTCGGGTTCTTTGGCCTCTACAACTTTGGACTTTCTCAGATCCTTCGTTTATAAAGCCTTTTAAGTAGAGTACTTTGAGAAACCCGATTAACTCTATGTAGAGTAATTCGGGTTCTCTAAGCCTACTTACTTCGGGCTTGTCCATCTTGAAGTCTTCTCACTTTGCTGCTTCCCAAGCCTTAAGACTTCGGGCTTTTCAAACCTGGTTACTTCCAATGGCTAGTCGCTTATCTTGATTTTGACATCCATTGGCCCGTCATTTCCTTTAGACACTTGGTCTCGGGATTCTCTCTCAGCTTATTTCTTTCGGGCAAATCTCCCGAAAGAATTTCTTCGAACAATTTGTCCGAAGGAATTCCTTCGGACTTTTTGTCCACGTTTGTTTTTGGAAACTACCCTTTGGAATTTTCATAATGGACTTCCCCAAAGGGTAAGAGACCCTTCGGGCTTTCTGCATGTCTCTTCGAATTTTTGCAAATGATCCTCCCAAAGGGAAAGATACCCTTCAGGAATTTTGAAATGGTCCTCCCGAAGGGTAACATACCCTTTGAGAAAATTGCAATTGTTCACTTGGAGAAGAAAAGCCCTTCGAAAAAGTTAAAATGTACCTTCAAGAAAGTTGACTGGTCCTTTTTTTCCCTAAAAAAGCCCTTCAGCATTTTGAAAATGCCCTTCGGATTTTTTGAAAAAGACTCATCTCTTGAAGAACCCGAGAAACACCATTTTTCAAGACCAAATCGGGTTTGTCAAGCCCCTTTTACTTATTTCGGGTTTCTGACTGCTCACAACTAATGAAGTAACTGAGTAGTGCCCCTTGGAGAACCCGAAATACACTATCTATGAGTAATTCGGGTTTGTAAACCCGAATAACTTCTACTTATGGAACATTTAGAAGCTAAGCACTGCTAGAAACCCGATTTGCACTGTGCCTTCAAAAAACCCAAAGTTTTCATTGCTGGAAAACCCGAAGTCCTCCCAAAGGCTTACCATTTTCTTCCCTAAAAGCTCCCTTTCCCATACTTAGGTAAACTTTGATATGTGGGCCAAAAAATGGCCAACAGAAACAACTTAGGCCAACACTACTACTAATATGAAGCTATAGAAATGATCATATGACTAGATTAAAGGTTATGATAACCACAAATCGGCCATACAAATCCCAATACACGCTATAAGCTAAGGGCATAGCAATTGTGCATCTCGTGGACCGTGTTTGGAGAAATAAATTAATTGTGAGAACAAGCCTTTAAAATATTGACTTTTCTTAGGCTATAGCACCTAGAAAGGTTGTGTCTTCAGAATCTATATGCAATTCCATCCAACATGCAGCAGTCTTAGTCACCTTCTTAAGTTGAAGATTAAAGAACTCACATATTAAATAATATAGATACAAATTTATGAATAACCCAATTTTAGATATGATGTTTTTAGGAGGCAATACAACACTTCCAATAACTCTTAATGGAGGAGATTGTAATGGCCTTAAACTGCATCCCCATAACTCATGAAAATTTGATAACTATGAAGGATTAAATGCAATGAAAATGTAGACCTCTAGATGGAAGCAAGATAGTTTATATTGTAGGAAATGGGTCTTATCCTAAAAAGGGACCATGGAAGCATAATTGTACCTACAACACATGTATGAGCATGCAAAACACAAAAAAAACTGCATGGAATATACATGAATACACGAAAATAGATTGAAGTACAAAATAAACATCCTACCACAAAGAAAACATGGAAAATTATACATGGAAACACAATCACAACTATGTCACGTGTATGGGCATGCAAAATAGTGTTGGAATATTGTCATTGATGTCAAATGAACTATTGCCGGAAGTGAAAGGAATTGATTGCCAGAAGTGAACGGAAATGTCGACGGAAGTGAACGGAATTGTTGCCGGAAGTGAACGGAATTGTTTACGGAAGTGAATGGAAATGTCGACGGAAGTGAACGGAAATGTCGATAGAAGTGAATAGAATTGTCAACCTTGGCCGAACTATTTGGAAGAGTTGTGACCATTCGATAGGACCCTTTCACTTGAAGAGTCACGGCCTTAATTTGTGGCTTTTCGTGGGTTATAAATAAGTGCATAACGAATGAAAAAATTTGTAGATTCGAAAGTGGAAGATATGTAAAAGAATAGCAGAATTTTTAAAGGCAAAATTTTGTGAGAATATTAAAAATAAAAAATCAGCAAGTATAAGGAAGAGTATAGCAGCGAAAACACTCAAGTGTAGATTGAATCTAAAGGAGATAAAGCAAGTGTTCTATCATCCATTGTTTTGACAACAAATTTGAGATAGAAGAGTGATTTTTTCTGAGAAGGATGGTGCCTTCGTTTTGAAGAGATTGGTGTCTCTTGCTGAGTTGGTGCTCGGTGAAAGGGGTTGGTGCTCCTGTAGGTTGGTGCCTACAAAATTGTTTTTGGGGTTGGTGCTCCAGTAGGTTGGTGCCTACAAATATTTATATTAAGAGAATTTCTCTGTGGTTTTCTCCCGAAAAGGTTTCCACGCAAATCTGTGTCTATTTGCACATTGTATTCTTTGATTGCTTGGAATATATTAATTGCGAAGTAATTTGATGTTTTGGATTTAAGATTAATAGTTGAAAGCGAAAAAATATCTTATACTGATTCACCCCCCTCTCAGTATAAGCTTGTGCTTAACAATTGGTATCAGAGCCGGTTCCTTCGGTGTTAGCGAAGGTAGATCTTAAAAAGCACATATGGCTGGATCTCAAGTGCTAGATGGTTTCTCCACTAACAAGGCTCCTTTGTTCGATGAAATGAATTACACATTTTGGAGCATAAAAATGAAGACTTACTTGATGTCCCTAGGTTTCGATATTTGGCAAGCAGTGGTAATAGGATACACAATGCCACAAATTGCACCAACGGATGCCATCGAAAAAAAGGCCAGTGAGAACAATGCGAAAGCTATGAATGCAATCTTATGCGGGCTTTTAAAAAATGAGTTTGTTAAGGTTATGTATTGTGAATCTGCAAAAGAGATTTGGGATAAACTCAACACTATTTATGAAGGTGATAGTAAGGTTAGAAAACCAAAACTCCAAACCCATCGGAGGCAGTTTGAAAGTTTAAAAATGAAGAATGATGAAAACATTGTTGGGTATCTTCTCCGTGTCCATGAGATTGTTAATGTCATTCGAGGACTCGGAGAGAAAATTGAAGAATCTGTGATCGTTCAGAAAGTCCTGAGATCCCTACCTTTGAGATTTGACGCGAAGGTCTCCACCATTGAAGAAATGAAGGATTTAGACACGATGAAAATGGACAAGTTCCATGGAATTCTTACGGCCTACGAAATGAGAACTGAATCTGAGAGACAGTGGAAGAAGGAAGCATCATTCAAGGTCTCGAAGAAAGAGAAGATCAAAGAACTAGAATCAAGTGAAAATTCAAGTAGTGAAGAAGATGAAAATGAAGCTTTATTTATTCGGAAGTTAAAGAAAGGATCAGACAAATATAAAGGAAAGTTACCATTTAAATGCTTTAATTGTGGTAAAATTGGTCATTTTGCAGCCAAATATCCAAATAAAGGAAATAGCGATGATGAGAGAAACAAATCAAAGTACAAAAAGGGATTCAAGCCGAGCAAAGACAAGCAAAGATTTGAGAAACAAAAGAAAAGCCTATACTCCAAGAGGTATAGCAGCTCATCCGAAGAAAACAAAGAAAGTGATGTTGAGAGTGATAATGAAGAGATTTTGTTCATGGCTAAAGAAGAAAATGCCACCACCAACAAAGATAATTTCGAGGAAGACGAAGACATGGAAGAAGAAGGTGAAGTGAACCTTGAAGAAGAACTTATTTGCGCCTTGGAAGAAATAAAATCATTTAAAAAGAAGAATCAGAAACTAAAGTTACAACTCCGAAAATATGAAGAAGAGAATCGAGACTTCAAAGCGAAGACATCACAAGTCTTTGAGGAATCAAACAAGGTAATTGCTGATCTAAAAGTCCAAATCGACGAAGCAAAGAAAATTGAAGAAGATCTAACAGATCAGCTAAAGAAGAAAGGAGAAGACTGTGAAAGGTATGAATCTGAGATAGATGTTTTAAAAAAGGATCTAGAAAAAACGAATTCTAAAATAGCAAGTGAATTGAAATTTGAGAAAAGCACTCAAGTTTTGAATAATATTCTAGAGAGTCAAAGATCACCATCTAACAAGTCAGGCATTGGGTATGATAAAGAAAAAGAGAAAGCTAAGAGCTATGCTGAAACTCTTAAGGAACCAGTGAAAAAGGAGACCAAGAAGGAAGAAGCCCAGAATACAAAAACCAGCTCTATCAACAAAGAAAGCAAAGGAGAACAAAACTTCAAAAGACCATTTGCTCCAAGATATGCAAATAAAACCAGGTTTGGCAATTATTTTGATGGATATTGTTATTATTGCAATCATTTTGGTCATAAGAAATTAGATTGTAGAAAGAGAGCCAAGGATATTGAAGTCAGGAGCAGAAACAAAGGAACCTATGGAGCTTCCAACAGAAACTACAATTCGTTTGCTCCCTTATCAAACTTTGATGAAGCTATAGTTTGTTACAAGTGCAACAACTATGGACATATAGCACGTTATTGTAGAAGTGTTTTTGAATCTGTAAGACAAGATCAAAAGTTCAAAGCTCCAGTGATAAAGAAAAGAGAACCATCAAAGACTTGGAAGAAGAAGCAAGAAGAATCCATGATTGTTCAAACAACATTTCATGCTAGAGATGAAGGACAACAATGGTTCATTGATAGTGGATGTTCGAGACACATGACTGGAGATAAAAGCAAATTCATCTCATTAAAAAAGGTCCTTTCGAACGGTCACAACTCCTCCCAATAGGTCGGCTAAGGTTGACAATTCCGTTCACTTCCATCGACATTTCTGTCGACAATTCCATTCACTTCCGTCGACATTTCCATTCACTTCCGACAACAATTCCGTTCACTTCCGTCGACATTTTCGTTTACTTCTGGCAATCAATTCCTTTCACTTCTGGCAATCAATTCCTTTCATTTCTGGCAATAGTTTCATTCACTTCCGGCAATAGTTCATTTGACATCAATGACAATATTCCAACAATCTCCCCCTTTGTCATTGATGGCAACCACATACTGAAACTGTTCCCCCTTGCTGCACTGTCTCTTCTATCTGAATCCTTCTTTGTTGTAGCTCCCCCTTTCTGTGACATCCTCTTTCTATACTTCTGGTATCCAAGGTAGAGCCTAAGAATTGTAAGTATACCTGAGCATGTAAATTTATCTTTGTTATCCAAGGCAAAGCCTAAGAATTTTTCTGAAGCTAGTCATGATAAACATTGGGTAAAAGCAATGGAAGAAGAGTTAGATCAAATTGAGAAGAATGAGACTTGGGAGCTTGTGCCCAGGCCAATGGATCAGAATGTGATTGGCACTAAGTGGGTTTTTCGAAACAAATTGAATGAAAATGGCCAAGTCACTCGAAACAAAGCAAGGTTGGTATGTAAGGGGTATGCTCAAGTAGAAGGTGTAGATTTTGAAGACTTTTGCTTCTGTTGCTAGATTAGAAGCAATTCGAATATTTCTTGTATTTTCAGTATTCAAAAATTTCAAAGTTTATCAAATGGACGTTAAATCAGCATTTCTAAATGGCAATTTAGAAGAGGAAGTTTACATAGAACAGCCAGAAGGATTCCTCTTATCAAAAAACAAGGATTATGTGTGTAAGTTGAAGAAGGCTTTGTACGGATTGAAACAAGCTCCTAGAGCATGGTATGCTAGGATTGATAAATACCTACAAGACCAAGGATTCAAGAGAGGATATGCTGATAGTAATCTTTACATCAAAACTGAAGGAGATCACCACTTAATTGTTGTAGTGTATGTAGATGATATAATCTTTGGAGGAGACAATGAGGAAATGTCTAAGATATTTGTCGAAGATATGCAAAAGCAATTTGAGATGTCCATGTTAAGTGAGTTGTCATTTTTCCTTGGTTTACAAATCTCTCAATTTAACAAAGGAATATTCATATCCCAAAGCAAGTATGTAAAGGAGATGTTGAAGAAATTCCATATGGAGTGTGCCCCTGTTAGCACACCTATGGCTACAGCTACGAAGTTGAGCAAAGATGATGAATCTCCGAATACTGATCAAACTCTTTACAGATCAATGATTGGGAGTTTACTATATGTGACGGCAATATCTTATACTGATTCACCCCCCCTCTCAGTATAAGCTTGTGCTTAACAAATAGTGCATGGTACATACATGAATACAAGACAATACACCACACGTTTCGACACCAAAAAAACACATGCATGCCATAGATAGCAAATAACATGACCACATGGCACCAAATGGGTATACAACATACATGACAATGGAAACACTAAATAAATAATCTTAATGCTAAAAACACCTACCTACATCGAAATAGAATTTGTGTTGGTGTATGTGTGTGCATTGTTGTGTGCAATAAAGTAACATTTCTTATGTAGAATTCATATAGATCACGTGACTATGACGTAGAAATTTAGAAAATGTGAGTAATGGTTTACAAGCAATACACATGATGAATTCAATGAGTCCCATGCCACCTCACATGAAATATCATATCAATAACTAATCAACATAATGAAAATCCCAAAAATCATTGACAATCAATCATGAGTTCAATTCATCATTATACTAGGGTTTGAGCAAGCAATGAAAAGAATTGGGTGATGAATGGCTAGTGAACAACTAGTTGACTACTAGTGCCTATTTGAAGTTCACATAAAGTTTTACACCAAAATGGATTCATGAGGCCATGAAATGTGATGTGCATGTGTTAGACATGTTTTAGAATCACTAGAAGGTCATGATGAATATGACTAATTAGCTTTATTTGTGTACACCTTGAGTGGGTATGTACATCCCTTGTGGGCCTGATGGTGAAGGCATGTGTACTCTATGAAGGTCACATGTTCGAAACTAGAAGTGGGTAGGGTTTTACACCTTATTAAACAATATACAAGGTAAATGGAAAAACAGTCCCCTTGTGGACTTCTACAGGGGTTTCATACCCCAAATTGGTGTCTCACTTGTTGGTGACCTAAAAAACTGCCTTTGCCTTTACCATTTTACATGAAGATTGAGTTGGGGAACTTTTTCAAACTTTGGAAAAAGTTTAAATTTTGTTTGCATCTTCTTTTATATGTAAAGAATGTATTCTCTCATGGGTGTATCAAGTTTATAACTCTGTAAATTCACGTATGCATCTGAATTCATGTGCTATTCTATAAGTAATATAGTATCTCCATGTTGCTTAATATTACACATACACACCATGCGCTTTGAACATTAACACAAAATATTTCTTAGCAAAACATAAATAATAAGATATTTTACAACACTCTCGCAGCTAATTGATCTCCTTCTATTTAAACTTTTCAAGAAAATGGCACATTCGCATGCCTATGATCCATAAATGCAGCAACTACTTCAATTTCAAATTTTTAAAACGACGTGCAGGCCTAAATTGACATATTACTAGAACAGAATAAGTACTAGAACTCAAATTCACAAGACTTTAATCCAAATCTCTTATGTTGCCACATTCATGTTATGCATGCATTAGCTTTTACACAACTTCCACAATTATCAAATCCTTTGTACTTTGTCCACTTACGCTTTGCAAATCTCATTTCTAATCAAAGGATGACAATCTTTTCCAATGAGAGCCAAAATTTGTATTAAAAACAAGCCGTGCGTAACAATAGCTATTTCTTTTTCCTTTCGGGTCAATAACCTGCAGAAACAAGTAGTCCTCTTAGTTGGCACATAATTAATCTTGCAGTAACCATTTTCATTATATCATAAAGATATCCAAAAAGAAATAATTACTTCTTTAAAGAGCACATGGGCTGCAAAATAAATTTTTAATATTAAACATAATAGAACTTAAATCATAAATAATCTAGATGAGTTATTACTAACACTTTACTTGTCCAACTATATATAATTAATAAAATTGGCTTCAATGCTCTTTTCACAAGGGTTCCCTAAGTTCCATTCACTTTCCCTTTGATATATTATGTGATCAAGATTCATATCTTCTTGTTGATAGTTATCCCTATAAATATTTTTACTTCTCGTTTGAAATTTAACAATTGTGACTTATTAGCTAACTAGGAGTTTAGCTGGACATAGAAACAATGGCAAAAGGTCATGGTTGCTTTAAAAGACTTTTAGCTCCTCAATCGAAAAACTTTGACGATTAGTCTAATTAGTATTATTGTAAAATTGTGTGGGATTCATTTACAACCAAAAATACAAACATCAACACCATCTATCCATATATGTGTATACGTATACATATAAGTGTAGACAACATCCATGCATCCATAGAGATGCACACATACCAATCTCTTCTAATGCTACTTTATCCTATACCCATGTCAATGGTTTTATCCAAGGCTTCATGTACATTGCGAGAGGAAAAAAATAATGCAACACAAGACATTTGCTTAATTCAAGTACAATACTTACATCATGCATGCCATAACTATAAAAAAATCACCAAAATCCACAAGGTCTTTAAACACTTAAGGAAACCAGATGCAATCACAATAAAACATCCTTGCATGAAAGCTTTGTAAGAATACATTTAAGTTAGGGAAATTGCTGTAAGGATAATGGCATGATGTTGCTGTCAAAGGCACCAAAGAAATATCTTGCAAAGTAGAAGAAATGCCCTAAGAATGCAATGGTCTCTCATTCTGTGCATAAAAATACCTATTGTAGCCAATTAAAAGAATGTGGGCAGAGTTAAATCCTTAGATAAGCATATCAATTAGTATTTGCAATGACCAAAAATTCCTTAAAATTAATGTAGGGTTGTTTCATAGTTTCTATATGAGTATGCAGTTTGCAAGCTAACTAGATCAAATGGACAAAATAAAGCTGTGTGGTAATTAACCAGGCCACGAGTGACCTTGACTCATACAATTCACAAAGGTGTATGCAAACACTAATTTACAAGGAAATGGAAAACCTTAAATGCTAGAAAAAAACCAAATAAAAACCAAAACCATCTCTTCACACGCAATAAAGGTGACTTCAATTTAATGCTCCAAAACATATGTTGAGAGAGAAGGTATGATGATCTTTACTTGAGAAAGCATAGGCTTCAAGGATAAAGAAAATTCAAATTAAAAAACAATCAGTCGTGATCAGTTAGAGATGGAGCAGCAGGTTGGAACAACACATCCAAAAAGGATCATGAGAAGTAAGGCAAATGGCACCGGATAAAGAAGGTTAAAGAGAACTCCTCATCTTCTCAATATACATAATCTGCTGAAGGAAAAAATGTCTTCCCATTGCGGAGGCATGATTGGAAAATGGATCACCTAAACATGTACAACATCATTAGGAATCATCTTACAAAGTAGTAGTTAGTAGGTTTAATATAGAAAACCTATTAGCTATGATAGTCAAGTTAGTTAATTGTGTTGTTAGAAGGTTTACGGGAGGTTGTTAGAAAACCCGTAAGGAGTGTGAGCTTGAGAGATATTAAGAGGTTGATAACATCATATCCTAAATAATATGTGTGTCGTATAATGTACTGTGCAGAAATATATGTGATTTCTATTTATGCATGTGTGTCATATATTGAACGTGTTAATCTCTGACTAAAATTTAATTCGGTATCAGAGCAGTCTCTTATCTATGCCTGTGATAGAAGAATGATATAAAAAGGGGCAGCCTTAGTGAGTTTTTTGCTCCCCCGATTATAACAGCCTTTTTCAAAACAAAAAAATGTTGTTAATATCTATATATATATATATATATATATAGGTTTGTATGAAGACTGAGAGGCATTTCTTTGCAAGAGAATTGTTAGTGTAACCTTATGGCATGGAGCTTATTGGTATTGCTATAGATTCAGGCTGCTGCCATAGTTGGAAAAGGAGGAGCTAAACATCTGATATAATGCAACCTGAAGGAGCGCACAGTCACCTGTGTATGTTTTGAAGTGTTGAAAGCGAGTCTGAGGCATGGGGATTAGATCAGCTTGTGGAAGAAGCAGACATAGTGCAGAGTGGAATTCAGATAATAATACACAAAGGCGCCATAAAATATTTGTCATCGTCCAGTGGGTGGAGGCTGGCCTTTTCTGAACGAGCAGCCAAGAGAAGCACATAGCATTTAACACACTATTAATTTGCCGGCCGTGATAGTAAAGACATGCAGGAGTGTCTGATTTTGTGAATCGCCCAGCAAGAAAGGAGAATAAAAGCTTGTTTGGTCTTGAGGAGTTCTACTGAAAGCAACAAAAAGAGAACAAAGGAAGCATAAATATGCAATAAATAGAAGCACAACAAATAGAAAATCGCATGAAATTTAACAAAAAAAGCTTCATACACTTGCAGCCTCAGCCTCTGTAAAGAGCTGTATGTGAGTAAGCCAAACAGTATATTTTAAAAAAGGAAAAAAAAAAGTACTCCAAAGTTCAACATAATGTTTTAAGTTTATGTAAGTTTAGGACTTTCATTTTCATATGGATTTTTATACATACATACATATACATAATATACATGTTTTGAATCTCTAAACTATAGTTTTAAGTTAAAAATGTGTCCACATAAGCTAAATGTGTAATGGCCCCATTTTTTTGATTGAGATCTTGATGAGACCTTAGTCCATTCTTGTTTCCGATGGGTAAGGGTAGAAGAAGGTTATGGGACATCGTGGACCACTTGTGAGAAGTTACTAATGAAAAAGGGGTAAGTTTCGGTTTTGGCTTATAAGACTTAAGTTATTTTTTAAATTAACCATCTTTCTATTTTAGAGCGCTGCATTTGAAGGAGGGTATTTAAAGAGGATTTATTTGAAAATTATGTGCATATGATATTTGGATTTGATAATCAAGTATGTTAAGCTTGGTTGTTGGAAGTAGATGCTTGAAGAATTTTACCCTTCAAGTTCTACTAATGGTTCTACAAATGGCGTCTATAATACCACATATTGATTGGAAATCGTGCTAAATTATTGAAGAATTATTTAGGGTTTTATCTAATGCTTGCAGCTTGTAGCGAATTGGCTTGGAGGACTAGGGCGAACCACCTATAGGGTTTGTGAGGCCACCAAAGGTTGGCGATTTACTTGGAAATTGAAGATTGTTGATTACTCCTTGGGCGATTCCCCTGAGGGCTTGAAAAAACATCATTTTGAAGGTTTGTTGTTGATAGAAACCCTCACCTAGGGTTTTAATAGTTTATGCTATTTTTCCTTGGAGGAGCGAGTTATTTTTTAGGTATAGTTTTGGGCTGAATAGTGCTTGAAAATTATTTGCATAATTTTATCTACTAGGACGAATCACTTGGAGAACTTTTTGGGGTTGTGCAAAGGGTTTGTGAGGGATTTAATATTCAGAAAAATATTCCTTATTTTTCCTTGGATTGACGATTTGATTTGGGAGGTTGTGAACCTTAGTTGGTAAGGGTTATACTTGGAGAAATATTCAAAATTATTTCTATAACTTTCCCAAGGAGATCGAATTAATTTGTAGGTTTGGGAGGCCTTGTTGATAGTTATTTTCGAAGGTTTTGACTTTCAGAAAATATTTATAATTTTTTCTTGAGCTGGATGACTTGTGTGAAGGATTGAAGTGGTCTTGTTAAGCTGAATTTGTTCTTTGGAAGCTTTGATATTTATTAGGGTTTTTGGCCTAGTTTTTTAAAAGTTTATCCAAGGGTTTTCAACGTTGTTTGTAGAAGTAAAGGACTATTGTACCAACGTTTTCTTAGCATAATTTTACATGTATTTCCAGCAGCGACATCCTTGTTTCATGCTACAAAAAGCTACACAAATGGCTAGGGTTTGCTGAATTCCACAATGATCTTGCCTTTCACCAACTAGTTACAAAACACATGTAATGGGACTGAGTCCTCACTATGGTTTTTCAGTGGACGCTGACCACCTCACTGATTGTCTTGTATGTCACTAGAGTACACTCTTTGTCATCATAGCCATTAATGATTACTATCTTCAGCTTTAATCTTTTTGGCTTAGAATTTGCTACTAAAGCTTTGAACCAATCTCTGAGCTAGTAACAAGCTCAAGACTGGAGATTGTCCTCCAACCTCTTGTGATCCTCCAACCTCCTCTATACTTGGCTCAACTAGCCAAATCGATTCTCATGGACTTGGGGACCACATAGCGCTGCATGATGTGCTCCAACAGTTCCAACATTTTTTTTCACGGTTCTTATCTTGTCCATGAGATAGAGATTCACCCCCCAATTAATTTTTTTTATGGGTGTCAGGGACTACCGAAAATGCTCTCACAAATAGAAATAAAGCTTTTTAGTTCATAATTTTTTTTTGTTTACTGTTTTATGATAAAACAATTAATCTTATGGACTGTAAGATCCTAGAGAAAATCCTTTTGCCAAAGTGATTAGAATACAATGTTTCATACCCTGACAAGTTTTTTTAGAAACTACCTCTTGGTTGAAAAAACTATGAATTTAGTATGAGTTTCCAGGGAAATTTATGTCTAAAAAACACACTACGGAAAAAAAATTAAATCTATAAACCTATAGGAGATGTATGGAAATGCTTCTGGAAGATTTTTTACGAAATTATTTGAGACCTTTTGGCAACTTTTCATAGAGAGATTTGACCCAATGAAGGAGAAATTGAATTGATTTGATTTGATTCTAGGCAATTTTAAAGAAAAACAATTAAAATGGGAGATCAATGGGAGTTGCAACAAAATGCTTTTGGAGAAACTTAATGATAACATTTTTTAGTGACCCCAAATAGGATCTCAAGCAAAAATAAATAATTTTCTTTAAGACCCCAAGCCAATTTGAAAATAAATTGTATGTTGCCCACAAACTCAACAAACCCTAGTGACAATGATCTTCCCAAACCTTCACATTAATACTCCACAAATGCTTCAATAAATAACAAATGAAAAGCTATGGAATCAGACATAGCCACAATGATCTTGCTAGAAATGGGATTTGGTTTGCTAGGACATGATTATACATAGGTGTGTGCATAGATGTATATACTTGTAATAATGAAGTAATAGCAAAAAAAGAGAGAGATACTAAGATAAAATGACATTTAATAAGAGTTTTTTTTTTTTTTTTTTTTTTAAATTAATAAAAATATAAAAGAACTAAACAAATGTTTTTATTGAAAAATAAACATAAACTAGAAAAAAAAAAAAAAAACAGAGGCAAGGTGATTGGCCAAAGGCCAACGACTCCCCATTACCTCCCCTTTCCGCTATGTAAGGGAGGGACAACATCGTCGTACCATAACGATTACAAGGGTGGGACGGTGACTGTTGTAATGTCCCTATTTTCGAATTAATGAAATTAGAAGACCCGTAGCTTCTTTATTTCTCATAGGCTAAAAGAGGGTTTTAAAAGAGAAATCTAATAATAATTTATTAAGTTGTTCACAAAGATACTTTACATTATAACTTTGGAAAATGACATTTAATTTATTATTATTGAATGGGGCCAAAAGTAATTATGGGATACATGGCCAAAAAGGTAATTAATATTCACAAGTTGGAAAAAAAGTAAATATTTAATTAAAAATAATATTAATTTCTTTTAGAGTTGGAATGGAAAAGTGAATAATAGAAAAATTGGGTAAAAAGAAAGTTTAATCATTGAAAACACATGAACAAAACCAAACACTTTTTCCAAAGGAAAACCTTGTAGCTTTACAATTCATTAGATGACAAAAACCCTCAAATTTAGAGGCAAAAGGACAAAATCCCTCAAACCTAGTTGAGAATTCCACCAAGGAATCTTGTATTTGTTACTAGTTTCAGGGAAAATCAGCTTTAGAAGCATATCCTATCAGGGTACCACATATCTAGGATTGGCGTGAGGGTTTCAGGACAAAACATAACCACAAGGGGGTCATCTAGGGTTGGATGATTCTTCCATTGTTTCATACTCAGCCCTAACAGCAGGGCAACACACATTTTGAGGGAAAAGTGGCCTTTCAAGGGCAGTTCACAGCAATTGGGGACAGCTAGCAGGTCCAGACATACATTCAACTGCCATACATCACACTTGCAGGCTAGTCGTACAACGTAATCATTCCAACACAACAAATAAAGACAAAAGGTGGTATTTATCATTTGTAATCATTGATATTTGTGTAATTTTAAAAGGGTTTGACTCAATTACTTGTAATCAATAGTGGAGCACTTTCCATGAGTATTTTTTATAAGGGTTTCTACGTATGCAATTAACTGAAATAAAGAAGGGCACTTGTATGTGGTTGAAAATCTTATTGCATGTATTGTTCTATTCATTTGATTATTTAATTATCTTGGTGAAAGATATATCTTGTGCTCCAGCTATTACTCTTTGATATTAACGAACAGATTCAAGAGGGTTTTGAATTTATTTTACAAAAAGGGTTTTAAATTTATTTTACAAAAAGGGTTTTGAATTTATTTCTTCTAAGGGAATCTGAGTACCCTTTCCCAAAATAAATCAGCATTCTTATTTTACCCTGAAAGGGATATTTTAATAGTATCAGAGCCAATTTTATTGCAATTTTGTGGGAAAGATTTAGTTTACAGCGTAGACTTCATGCAAAGTAGTGACAAAGAAGTCAGGGATTACCAGAGAGAAAAAAAAGGTCCAAAACAGCGAGAGGAAAGGGTAGGGCAGCAAGACCCTGAATTTGTTGCAGAAAAAGGAAAGAAAGCTATGGGTGACAGAGATCCAGATGAAGTTCTCTATGACAGGGTTGCTCAAAGACAAGAGTGGTTCGCTGACATGATGGCTCAGTTGGTCCACACAATGCAAAATGCGAATGTGCAAAGAGCTCAAAATGGTGAAGGGCGTTCTTTAGGGGTGAACAATAACCAACACACTTAGAGGACAACCATTGATTCCTTTGCTACACCTTTCCAACCAACTTTCCTTCATAGAGAGAATGTAGCAATTTCAAGGGTAGAAATTCAACCATTTGTGGCAGATGAAATTGGTGCCAGCTATGAAGAATACAGAGTTCTACCAAGTGAAATTAGGGAGGTTATCTCTCTCACTAATTTTATAAATTAAAAAAAAAACAAAAGTGGTCAAAGAACTGAAACTAGGCCACAAACAAATCAGAGGGACCTCCAACAGGGATTAGGAAAGTTAAACTTTTTGTACATTTGATGGATCCAATAAGTGTACGACACGCTCCTAGATAGAGAAGTTAGACACATTCTTATCATTGAGGCCAATGTTGGAAGAGGAAGCCATCAAATTTGCCACTGTTCATCTGGAAGGTGTAGCACACGAGTGGTGGTACCATGGATTGATCACACAAGGGCACAATCACATCCACTCATATGTAGAGTTCAGTATCAGGTTGATAGAGTTGATTCGGAGATCCATTTTTTGGAGTTAGCTCAACTTAAAAAAACCAATTCAGTGGATGACTTTGTTGTTGATTTTTAAAAGCTTTCAGTTATGGTGCCTGATGTGATTGAAAGAAGGCTTGTGGTATTATTCATAACAGGTTTCATTGAACCACTTAGAGGCTTGGTGAAGGCTTTCAGTCCTACCTCTCTACAGGAAGCCATTAAAAAGGTTTTGGATTTTGAAACTGCATGCTCTAGAGGAACATTCCAGCCGATAGGACAGTAAAGACAAACACCCTATGGGCAACAAAAAACAATCCCTTATGGGCAGCCAAAAACCACTTCTTTTGGACAGCAAAAGAAGCCATTACAATAGGATTCCCAACAAGAATTTTCTAAGACAATCAAGGAAATTGAAACTAGAAATGAACTTCGAAGAAACTCTACTTTACATGTAAGGATACTTGGGAACTAGGTCATAGGTGTCTTCCAAGAGGTCAAGTACATTATATTGAGGTGATCTCTGATGATGAAACAAAAGAAGAGGAACAGGAGGAAGTAATAGAAGAGGAAAACCCGATAGCAGAGGCTATAGTGGAGTAGAATACTTCTGATAGTACCTTTGCTACAATTTTACGCGCACCCATATATCATCCATTCAGGCTCTGTGGAGTGTTAAAAGGACATAAGGTAACAGTTTTAATTGATAGTGGGGCAACCCACAACTTCATTGATGAGAATTTACTTAGTTTAGTTATAAAAAAAAAAAGGGTTGTCAATAGAGTACTTTTAGGAATTTAATGTTACTGTAGCAGATGGATTTACTATACCATGCACCAAGAGGGTTAAAGGTTTGGACATTACTTTTGGTAAGCACAAAGTTACTGATGATTTATATGTAGTTGGCATAGGAGAGACAAATCTGGATTTAAGTGTACAATGGCTCCATTCCCTTGGAGAATTCACCCAAAACTACAAAACCATGGAGCTGAAATTTCAATTGGAAGGCAAAAAGGTTGTACTTTATGGTATGGCTAATGGGGCTCCCACATCAATTACAGCTAGAAGCATGGAGAGAGCTTTCCGTAAAGGGAATATAGAATGGGCAGCCCATTGCTTTATGAGTAATACATCCACATCCAGTGATAAGAGGTCTTACCATGTGGATATTCAATCCATTTTAGACGGCCATGGTATAGTCTTCAGTGATTTACCTTCAGTGTTGCCACCTAATAGAGGTTTTAAACATATTATAGAGCTGGAAACAGGGTCTAAACTTATTATGATTAGTCCTTACCGCCATCCTAGAGCTTTCAAAGAGGAACTTGAAAAGACAATCAATGAGTTATTGGAGATGGGTCATATTTGGTGTAGTTCTAGTCCCTTTGCATCTTCTGTTGTCTTGGTTAAAAAGAATGGAACCATGAGGATGTGTGTTGATTACCATGCCTTGAATAAGAAAACTATTAAAAACAAGTACCCAATACCTAGGATTGATGAATTGTTAGATGAATTGCATGGAGCAATATACTTTTTTAAAATTGAATTGAGATCTGGGTATCACCAAATCAATGTAAGAGATGAGGATGTACACAACTTTTCGATGTCATTTTAGACATTTTGAATTTTTGGTTATGCCTCTTGGTTTAACCAATGCTCCAACTAGCTTTTAATCATGCATGAATCACATTTTTAGTGAGCAATTGAGGAAGTATGTTTTAGTGTTCTTTGATGACATTTTGGTGTACAATAAGACTTGAGAAGAGCACCTGAAACACTTGGATATAGTATTGGGAATATTAGAACAGCAGTCTCTTTTTGCAAAAGAGTCTTGAGTGTGAATTTGGTATGACAAAGATTTTATACTTGGAACATGTCATCAATGCCCAAGGAGTACAGGTTGATCAAGAAAAGATTCAAGCAATAATTGATTGGCCAACACCCACCACTTTGACCTAGTTGAGGGGTTTCTTGGGAATTTGTGGTTATTATAGGAGATTTGTGAAAGGGCTTTCACAACTTACTGTCCCATTGGCTGAATTAACAAAAAAAGAAGCATTCAAATCGTCTGAATCAGGTCAAAACACATTTGAAAAGCTCAAGGAGGTAATGAGTACTTGTTCCAGATTTCTCTATGCCTTTTGCATTATAATGTGAAGCATCAGGAGAAGGAATAGAGGTTGTTTTAATGCGAAAGGGGCATCCTATTGCATTTGAAAGTCGGAAATCGAAAGATACAGAGCATGGATTTTCTATCTATGATAAGGAAATGTTGGCTATCATGCATGGCTTAACAAAATTCCAACAATACTTGGTTTATGGCAGATTTGTAGTCAAGACTGATCACAATAGTTTGAGATTTTTTCTCAACCAAAAGGACTTAAATGATAGGGAACAAAAGTGGGTAAGCTTCAAACTTATAATTTTGATATAGA